>CAJNYU010000512.1:354420-412299 GCA_905331475.1 Rotaria socialis | reverse complement strand
ATCTTGATGGCGAGGGTGAGCGTGAGGGTGAGCGTAAGGGTGAGGGTGTCAGGGTATGAGTTACCCTGATCATAATTCATCAATAAGAATTTGAATCCTATACCGATATACAGAGTAATTCACGTTTTAATGTTAAATTTCCGCTCAATCCAACATTGGACACGTCCAATCTCGGATTCGAGATTCGCCTAGGCCAATCTGAGATTGGACGTAATCTCAGTTTGGACGCTAACATATATATATATATATATATATATTGATTAAAGACCCAGCATCATTATATGATTATTGGATCTTTTTATAGAAAGAAATTCGGCAGTAGAACCATCATGAGTAACACATTCGATTGTATTTTTGGAAGGTTGTAATGAACTTCGTACCAAAAAAGTAGATCATCTAACTAGAAATTCTTATACGCAATAATTCGACGTAGTATTTATTCCCTCGACTGTATTTAGAAGTTTGTCAATCGAATATGATTTTAGAAAATAATGACATTAGCTATAAGCAGGCTCTATTACGATCAAAGTCATTATGATGTTCATCAAATTGATATAAAATAGTTCGTAGCTTGAAAAGTCATTTCTCTAATGTACTTACAATTATCGACTGCAACAAGTTTGGCGATATTTCCTAGAATCTAAGAAATCAATTATTAATCTTTCGAATAAAACTCGATATGATGTACCTATCAGTCAAGGAATATGTACAACATTACGTTTCGAAAGAAAGTTTTCTCAAACGTAATTATCCATTTGATCATATAAGACGAAAAATATCAACAAAAGCCAATTCGAATCGTTTACCATGTTGAAATTCGATGAGAGATGAGTGTAGAATTTACACGAAATTTCGTATTGTTTTTTTTAATGAATTGACTTGAATATACTAGGGATTTTTAAAGAAATAATTTAACTTAACTTTAGTCATCAAAAACTGATTAGTTGAGCTCTTATTCGCGAAACTCTTTTGAAAAAGCATTCTTCTTCAATGCAAAGAGTTTCTCAATAACAATCACTTCAGAAATGCCACATGTTTATTGTCAGAAAATATTATCAAATAAAATCTTCCTTTATAGAAACTCAAACAGTTATTCCTACGATTGCATTCGTCATTATTTATTTCATTAGCTAGAACTAGAACTATTACTGACTGACAAGTTTCCTAAACGATTGTCAAATGAAGAAAGTAGACTTTTAGCGACTCTCTTATAAAGCTTTCATAAGACTAGAGCGCCATCTATTAGAATTTTTTTTAAATGTTTTTTGAACAATGGTATCAAGCATGATTGAGGTATAAGAGAAAAAAAGAATATGTGTATTTAACAGAAAATCTTGTAGGCAAATACGTTTTTATTTTAGAAAGCAAAATTTTCTTTTTCCTAAAAATACGAGACATAGTTTCACGTAGACACAAATAAATAGTATATACATGTACACAATTGATTGTCTGATTTCATATTTCACTCATATTAATACATTGGAATCAGACAAATCGTTACTATCAATGTAAAATATAACATTAGAATCAGATTGATGCTAGCGATATATATCAATTTGATCATACTCAATTGAATATGTGCTTTATTTAGATTATATTTCTTGATCATTGAACTCGATTACTTTTAGAAAAATGGCATCGTTTGCTAGTACATTTGGTTCGTTAGATGACGGACAACATTTTTCGAGCAATATGGATATGAATGCAACAAAAAATACAGCTAATCATCAGGAATCAAATAATTTTTCAAGTGTAGATCTTGATCAACAACTTATACTATCCAAAGAACATCATTCACCGTATGTTAGTCTTCACGATGCAGCTACATTTCAAACTGATTCATTATCAATGACTGGCTCCATAGTTAACAATCCATCTCGTACTTCGCCGTTTTCATCTCAAGAATTTCTTTCCAGTAGGAACAAAAATTCTTGAAATTTATTATCTATTTATTTATTTTAAGGTCGGAGTTCTTCCTCGAATGTAATTAAAAGTACATCTACAATTCCAGCTGATCGAAGAATATCTATTCCAGATATGGCGAAGTTATCAGCATCATCGGCTGCAGCCGTTGCTGCTGTTGGGCCAACAATTGACAAATTTAAACAATGGGGTCTTTCAACTTATAAATGTACGAAACAATCAATCTATGAAAAATTGGGCAAAACAACACGTACAGTTGATGTTGAAATTGATACTCAAATAGAGGTTTTAGAAGAAAACTATATATTTTTCCTTCTTTTTAACTTCTTCTTAATTTTGTTAGCAACTTAGAGAAACAAAACAGCGATATGAAAATATACTTGCTTTAGCTCGTAGTTATTCGAATCATTTTTCTAATTTAATGCAAACACAAAGACTTCTATGTAAGTTCCAGCAGAGAAAATCTAGAAAAAAATAACTTTTTATTTTCATTTTAATTCAATATTAGCTGATCAATTTCTGGAATTGAAACAAAAATCATTTCTTCTTTGTGATGAATTCAACTACAATGCTGAAACTCAACGAGTATTAGTACAAAATGGTGAAATATTACTAAATGCTTTAAATTATTTCATATCTACATTGAATACACTGTGCACAAAAACCATTGAAGATACAATAATTACGATTCGACTTTATGAAACAGCAAGGTATAAATTCAATTAGCAAAGCCTTTTAATATTCATTAAAAGCCTTCTTTTTCTATTGCAGACTTGAGTATGATGCTTGTCGAACAGAATTGGAACTTTTATCACAAGGTTCACATATGAATGAGAAGCAAGATGCATTTCAAAAATATAAAGAAAAATATGAACATTTAAAATCTGATGTCAGTATTAAACTTAAATTTCTCGATGAAAATCAGGTTAGTACAAATCAACAGTTTTCTTTCTCAACTAGAGTCTATTTTATTTTGTTCTGTAGACTAAAGTTATGAAGAAACAATTGCTTCTTTTTCATAACGCAATAGCTGCATACTTCTCTGGCAATAAAGAAGCACTTGATGCAACTATGAAACAATTTAATTTGAAACTTATCTCCAATGGTAGCAATAATGAAGACAAAAAATCATTTTTAGAACAGTTAAACCATTAGTCTTCACAATCTATTGTTTTTAATGCCTAAGGTGAATGGCAATTTTTGTGTTTTCATGTTCTTTCTATTATAATCAATATATACGTACATTAATTTTCCGTTGCTTGTTGGTCACCTTTTTTTTTTCTTCTCAATGTACATCTAAATGTATTGTTTTTAGTCATCTATAGATATTGCTTTTTCGGTGGTATTTTTTGTTTTGTTTCTGATCACACGTAATGTTCTCTTTTTTTTTGGTTTATTTGTTGCTTCAATTTTGAGAATACAATACAAGGGAATAAACATAAGCAAAGTTTTGTTTTTGAATCAATTCTTTTTCTTCTTTCTTTGTTGATTATACATATTTTTCAAAGATGACTTATGATTGTATTGTTATACCTGGAGGTGGTGTTGATTTGAATGGATCTCCAGCAGCTTGGGTATGTGCTCGCCTTGATCGAGCGGTTGAAATGGCTTCATCTACATCTTATTTTTTGGTTTTAAGTCGTGGTACGACACATCATCCGCCTGTACTTGATAAAAATTCATTTCCGATTGATGAAGCAACAGCTAGTGCTGCTTATTTAATTGAACGTAATATTCCATCAAATAAAATTTTAATAGAAAATTGGTCACTTGATACAATTGGAAATGCTTATTTTGCTCGTCAATGTATTATAGAACCGATGGAATTACATCGTTTAGCTGTTATTACAAATGATTTTCATATGACTCGAATAAAGCTTATTTTTGATTGGATATTTTCATTATCAACTTCAGCAATAGATCGTTGTGAAAAATATTCCATTGAATATTTTACGGTTAGCAATCAAGATATGACAGATGAACAATTAGTAGCACGTATTGACAAAGAACATATTGCATGCGAAGATGTAAAAACAAAAATACAAAAGATAAACAATTTTTCTCAAATGGCGCGATTTTTATTTATTGAGCATGGAGCATATAAAGCAAAATCTCTTCATTCACAACGAAGTCAACTTGATTCGTTGACTGCATCAACATATTAATATTTCTCATACTCCAGATACACATATCTATATCAAACGAATTTATCAAAAGACATTTGCACGCACACAAATATTTGAATTAGACAAATGAAAAGACAAGCAAAATATTCATGTAATTAAATGAATAATATCCAACAGACGACTTGTTTTCACTTTTGCATTATTATTTTATTCATAAATAAATGATTCAATTTTTGATATCGACTATTTCTTTATCGAAATCTAACAAATACACTCGAAATAGTGCCAGATTTTTGTTACTTACGTACAAGAAAACCATACTTTAAAAAAATTTTCATTGTAATTTTCAAATACAAATAATATTTTAGTTTCAATCTGTCGGAATATGTTCAATTTAAAGATTGGAGAAATTATTCTACCGTATTATTAGAACGATCTAATAATACCCAGGTCGAAATATCTGACACAAAATCTTATGAAACGCATGCAAGATCTTGGAATATGGGTGAAATCTTACAAGAATCATGCAAAAAATCTTAGTTCCTGAGATCTTAGATCAAGTCGCACAATCAGATTCTTGAAAGATCTTATTAATGTGTAAGATCTTTCAAAACTCTGATTATGCGACTTGATCTAAAATCTCAGGAACTAAGATTTTTTGTATGATTTTCGAATCATCGTTACAGGATCATATAAGATCAGATACAAGATCTTATCAGATCTCACAATATGATTGTTCGACCGGGTCTTCATACATCACAACTAGATGCTCGAAACAAACTGATTCAAAGCGCTAATGATCAATTGTTTTCTATATTAGCTTACTCTAGTAATCCACTCTTGTTGTACGAACTGAAAATTGTTTGTTCGATCCTATCGAGGACATAAGCTATTTCATTTGTAAGAGCATTGTATAAAGATTTACACTATGTAATTACTAGCAAAGGAAATTAAGAAGTAGTACAAGAGTCAATTTTTATGTTCTTTCTTTATTCATTCCTATGTGGAAGATATTCTATGTTGAGTTTAAAATCATTAGATAGATCAATAGTAAAAGGTTCTTTTTGTGCTGCATATAAACATGACAAACATTTCACTATATTTTTAAGCCTGCGGATAGGTAAGTCGACTGTATCCATTTGTGTTTACAATATTTATTCATGTTCGTTTCGTTGCAAATCAACCCTGTACTACTATTTACTGCTCCCTCTTCTTGTATTTGTGTAAAATACTGAAGACTTTTACCAGAAAGAAAAATTAATATACGCTTCGGATGTAAATAAAACCTAAAACTGTACTTCTCTATTGAGTTCAATGGCATATATGAACGAAAAATAGAGAACAGTACGGTTTTCAATATATATTTTTCTCTCAAACTACTGAACTAGTCCAAAACGACTGGAATTCTAGATGGTTTTGACTGACGAAACTGTCCTCCAAATAATTACACAATTATTGGTAGCAGTTCGTTTTTTTTTTATAGATTTAATACATTTTAAAAATACATATCAGCTCAATGTCTTGTGCAAATAGAAGAGATAAAATGAAATATAGATATGCAGTCGAAATCTACTACACATATACCTGTATGCTAAGTTATTAAGTTGTTCTCTTGTACAAATAAATTGTATCTAGTTTCAGAATGCTCCAATAATTTTATTATAGTAAAGATATGTATATTAAATGAAAACATAATAGGCATCCACACTCACACAAATATAAGAATTAGACGAACAAGAAATAAAAATATTCATTTAGTTTTACGAATAATATCCAGCAGACGACTTGCATTCGCTTTTTCATTATTGTTAATTTTTTTCTTCATAAATATAATTCGATTTTTCATATCGATTATTTGTTCGTCGAAATCCAATAAAGCTGCTCGAAGTGGTTCGAGACTTTGATCAGTTGTACTAAATTACAAAAAAAGAAATAAAATATTTAAAAAGTTTCATTCCTAAAGTCAAAATAAAAATTCAATCAACGTTCTAGTCTCAATCTATCGGAGTATATTCAACTGAAAACTGGTAAAATTGTCAAACGCTTAGCATTAGTTATTAATGAAACAAATTTTAACTACTCAGAAAAATCTTTATAAATAGCAACTTTTGAGAAGTTCTTATCGTATGAACTGAGCTGCTGAATGCTTCATTCATTGCAATCAATTAGTTTATAAGAATTACATTTCAACTCATGTTAGTTGACATAATGTCATTAAAAAATGTATTTAAAAGAAGAAAAGTCAAAATTTTAGAAATATCAGCTAGACTATATTGATTCAATACTCAAAACAACTGCATCATAATAAATACTTTCATCATAGAGAGATTTTAATTGAATCTTTTTTTGTTTTGTTTAAACTTACAATTTCTCCTTTCGTAGTTCTACAACCGTTCTTTTGTATTCATCAGTATAATGTTGCATTTCTTTTGCCATCATTTCATAATCTTCTTGAAGATATTCAAGTATTTTGCCTAATGGTACAACACTAATAAATTAAAAATGATATCATTTTTTGCATGAAAAATAATCCTGTCTTTATAAAAAAAAAAAACCTTTTTGTAAGTGATTGAATAGTTTCACGAAGTTTATCAACATCTTTTTGAATTTTTTCACGTTCACGTCGACGTTGTGCATCATTTTGTGCGATTGTTTTCTAATAGAAAAAAAACGAATAACACAAATACTACATTTATCTCTCGTGATAGAGTACATACTACGTCTGAACGGTGTCCAACGGTTTCACTTCCACCTACATATCGTTTTTCTGAATGTATCATTGCGATAACAAGTGCACCATGTTGATCACCTTCATCACCTTCCTGATCACCCATGCCACCACCACGATTATCCGAATCGTCTTGTCTCTATCGAGAAATAAAACCGATATTTAATTACAAATAAGAAACCAATTAAATATTTACAAAAGGTTTTGTTAATGCTGGCTTTTCTTCTTGTATTAAAAAATTGGCGTCCTCATCGTCATCATCATTATTCATATCATTATCACGAGCACCTTTACTTTCAATTATTAAAGTTCCTTGACCACGTTGTGCAGCACTGGGCACTCTTTTCAAAAGACCACACAAAAATATCTATCCATAAATAGACACTTAAACAAAAACGATTTACCTTCCTGTTGACCCAGATAGTTCATCAGATGCTGCTACTTTCATTGGCGTACGCCTTTTAGCAGCAGTATTCGCAGTACCTGGTCGAACTAAAGGTTTTCTAGATAAGAAAATAGGAAAATACCAAATGAAAATACTACATTGAATTAAAATTTACTCGTCGTTATTGTCTCTGTCAGTAGACGTTGGTCGTTGTTGTGCTGTAGGTTGTCGTGCTGATTGATCAGCTAAATAACGAAGAATTTATTGTAGGAAAGAAAAATCAATCGTTTCATTCAAACTTTTTGGAGATGTTGGTCGTTGTTGACTACCATTATTTTGTAGTTTTCGTGGACCTTTAGCTGATGATGGCCGTGTTGGTCGGCGGGGTTTTGAATCATCATCATCCTAAATAAAATATTCTAATTAAAAAAGCTGAATAGAAAAAAATGTTTTATTTTTGACTTTTTTATCATTGTCATCGTCATCGTCTTGTTTTTGTGCAGCTGCCTGTCTTTTATCTTCATTAGCAGTATCATCACTAGGCCGAGAAGTGCGTCGTCTTTTTGTATGGCTACTTCCGTCTGCATCATTTTGATCCTATCATAAAAAGAAAGTAAAATAACGATTTATTTCATTTCTTTAAAAATAGATATTCCATTTTCACTTTGGTTGAGTCTTTTGAACTTGTCTTTTTTTTTGATGTTGATTCTTCACGTTCAATGGAATTATTTGAACGTTCTTCTTTCGATCGATGTTTTTCTGGTTGTTCTTGATCGTTACGATCACGACTACGTGATGGTTCTTCATTTTCATTAGTTCCACCTAAACTTTGCAAAGTTTTTCGAACAACATCGCCATTATCAACATTTGCATTAATTGCTTCTGCAAGAGCTTGTAATAAAAGATTTGTTTTGTCTGCTTCTTGACCCGCTAAAATTTTCGAAACACGTACATCAGGTGGTCGTTTAACAGCAATATCTAAAAATTAGTAAGAAAATTTTTGTTTTTCTTTTAGCCGATCGTTTTCCCATCAACTGTGTGCTTACAAACAGCAGTAACAAGTTTTTTCATAAATAATGTTTTATTATCACGACTTTCTTTAAGATACGCTGATGATAGTTCCTCGTCCGAATATAATCCTTGTAGAAAATTTGTTTTTTTCATAACCTAAATAGTTTTTATTGACAGAAAATAAAGAAACGTCTAGTACAGGAATGATTAACATACTGCTTTAACAATATCTTGTAAAAATTGCACTGGCGGTCGACTCAGAAGTTTTTCTGTCAGTGCTGGCGCATTAATTATTTGTCCAAGAGTATCTTGAGTACGTTTGATAATATCTGAATCAACAGCAGCTTCAACCATCTTTATATTATGTAAAGTATTTGAATTGATTTGTTCAAGATTCTCACCATAAAATGATCACATCTCTCTATTGTCGCTTAGTAACTGATCAACTTGTATTGTGTTTGCTAGAATTAGATGTCACTATAAATCATTTGTGATTTTGCTTTCCAAAAAGCAAAAAAAGTGACATAACAATGAAATCTTGTTTTGAAGATTTACTGTATATACAAATTCAATAGCATTATTTATGTCAAAGATAATCAAAAGATTCTCATATATGAGTTATCCTTTACTTTTCAAGATAACTAATTTTAGATATTAATTTTTCCTTCAGAGAAATCCACAGAGACCATTCCAACAGATAATATTTTTATAAGAGTGTAATCTACCGAAATATTTGAGCAAATAGTTTTTAATTATAAACTATTTAATTATAATAATCTCGAATAAATATGTCATTAACATGAGCAACTGCTGTAGTAAAAGATAATTTATAAATACTATGTAAACATTGTTTTTTCTAGTATTGCAATCACGTTGAATGGATGATGAAGAAATTCTTAGAATCTATTCAAAACGTTTGTAATCTATTATGAGGATGTTTATTAAAAAGTATAAAGATCTTTTATTTTCTGTTTTCATGATTATTGTTGGTTCAGTTAATAGGCAGATTTGCTCAGCATTCTTTTTCATACTTGTTGCATTTATCTCCTAAAAGAAAAAAAGATTTAAATCCTAATACTAATCTAGATCTAGATATTTTTTTTTCTATTAAAATATCATATTTCTGGTGAATTACATCAAAACGAGGAAAAAATTAATTGACTGACTTTTTCTTAATATGATTAACATAGAGAGCGTCTTAAGTATGAAATCTTTTTCTCTAGAAAAATGAAAAATGTGTTCCTAGAATCATATCTTAATTAAATAGTAATGTTATCAGAACTATCAAATGTAGCTATATAATTCATCATTAATGAATATTCTAAAAAGTGGAAAAAAAAGAATTTTAAATAGCTAGAAGTCAAATGATAGTCAAATATAAGTTTTTATTGTATTCATACGATTGAAAATTAAAAAAAAACATTTGACCGGATATGAAAGAATATTACCCAAGGATTTTCAAAACTATATGACTGAAATTTACAGAAAAGAAAAACAGTCTTTTGTTACTGTAACATACCTTCAAGCAACGTTCTTTATATATGATCGAAAAAAGAATCATGATCTGTATAGAAATGTGTAATCAAGCTAAAAGAAAAACTCATTTATCAATTGAAAAAAGTAGTTTTGATAAAAAATTCGACTGAATGAAATATTAATCTATCTATTTATCTCTAATTTGATATTTGACCTTTTCTTATTCTACCTTCACATGTGTCCTTTTTTTTGTTTTTTATTTAGCATCATCAAGTAAGGTAGTGTTGACATGTGCATATATATACACATATATATATATCGATTCAATGAATAGAACAGCAGTTTGATAAATTGATGTTTACCTTATAAATAAATATATTGAAACTCTGTATTCGCATATCGTTCCTGAATGTCTAATTGTTAGAACATGTTTTAATTATTGTCTTGAAATGATAAACGAAGATGATTTTTTTTTCGATTTCCATTCTATACGTGTATATATATATATATATATGTGTGTATATAGGAAATGATTCGCAACTGACAGTCGTTATCAGTCAGACAGGCTGATTATAAGACTAGTAGTACATCATATCTTAGTTCATTTCTATGTTTAATGATCGATGACGAAATGTACAAAATAAGAAAAAAAATAACTTAAATGTTTTATTTTCTTTATTTTCTTCTTTTTCGTCGTCATCGTCTTCATCTTCTACATTGTGACAATGATCATTTAATCTAAGTATAAAAGAAATCATACTTGAGCTTTTGATCAAACAATCTCTGATGGGTGTCGAATCCGGTGCGAAAAGGTTGTCCTCCCCTCTTCTTCGTTATATTTGTTTTTTCTGAGTAAGTGAGTGGCAATGTATATGTATGTGTCAACTTAGTTTTCTTTTCAATGTGTAATTTAATAATGACAGTCAATTAATCCTGTCCGGTCCCTTTTCAATATTGATCGTCATGTTTTCAAAAAGAATAAGAAAGAGAAACGAAATCTTCTTCTCGTTGTTTGTCTGATAATGTTATTGTTTTGTATATATATATATTTTTTTGAATAAATCAATTGTGTGTCTGTGTGTGCGAATGTGGATATAAGACGACGTTTATCATATCAAAAGACAAGAATGAAGACACGAAACTGATCTGTAGAGAATTCAATAGACAATATAATAATAACAATATTATAACCAAAGAAATTTGATGCTTTCATATATGTGTATATAATGATGAAAAAAAAAGAAAATCTATCTGCCGCATTTTCTTGGTCATTATTGAAATTGAAAAATGCATGCAAGAGATAGATACAAGGCGAGATAGAAAGAAACAAATAGACGGAAGCTTCTTCAATTATGAAATCATTGCTACGTCGCCCATCATTACAGATCGATGGTGCGTTACTTGTAGACTGACTGTGATTGATTAATAATCGACTGTTTTGCCTATGCTAGCAGGTGCTATTATTTTCCTACTTAATCATACATTTGTAGCCCCGAAGTCAAGCTTATCAATATACACAGATTACATCGTTCGATGAGTTTCTTTTGTGAAAGGCAAAGCAAAAAAATGATGATGAGAAGAAGGAGACGAAGATGAAGAAGAAGAAGAAGAAGAAGAATTAGTAGAGAGAGAAATAGAAGAAGGAAAAATCCTAATCAACAAGACTCTTTTTGTTGTTGTCATTGACATATAAAGATGCTTTATATGTTGGTCATATTTCATTTAAAGTAAAAGCACCAAGAAAAAAAAGCACTAACGATTTCCGCTTTTTTTTTCTAAGTCTATTATTCTTCTTCTTCTCTCTTCTTTCTTTTCTTTCTTTATTTCTTTTGCTTGCCTTCTTTTATTTCATCTATTTATGTCTCATTGGTAGATGAGAGAAAAAGAAATATATATTAATATATATATTTCTCTTTCGCTCGACGTCTTCATCTAGCACCAATCAGTGCGTTCGACCAGTCAGAATAAATGGAAAGAAAAGAAATATTTACTTATCTTTTCTTCTTTCATATACACATCATTTCATAGGTCATTGATTTGTAAAAAGACCGTTGCTGGCCACATTTATATCGTCATCATTTCTTCTTTTCTTTTTCTCTCTTTCACAGCCTTGTAACTTGATTCAATCAACACACATTATCCTAGTGTATGTGTATACGAAGATTTGCATAAGCAAGCGACAAACGAGCATATCTCAATATTCACTTATAAAGACAGAAAAAAGAAAAAAGAAAAGAAAAGATTTCTTTAAAGCAATGCGCATCATGTCACAAGAACATAGTCCAACAGGCGATAGTGATTCTTCAGCAAGCTTATTATCAACAACTGGTTTATCACCACCGCGAAATTCAATTCTGCCAGGAAAACATTATGAACATGAACATGATTGTCGTGCAAGTATATGTTCTCAACATTCATCATGTTCAATGAAATTTGAAAAGACAACTTATGAATCTGCACCTGTTGCACGCAATACAGCAGAAAATAATCAAGTAAGAATTATTGATTATCGTGGAACAAAATTAACGTCATTTAATGTTGATGGTCGCGAATTAATATGTTTGCCGCAAGCATTTGATTTATTTCTTAAAAATCTAGTTGGTGGCTTACATACTGTTTATACAAAATTAAAACGTTTAGAAATTATACCTGTTGTATGTAATGTGGAACAAGTCCGTATCTTACGTGGTCTCGGTGCCATACAACCAGGGGTCAATCGATGTAAACTACTTGCACCATCAGAATTTGATATATTATATGATGATTGTACAAATTCAGGGTAAGAAATAAAGAAAAAAAAAGAAGAAAACCTATTAACATAAGTATAAGAGAAAAAAATTGTTTAAGAGATTTTAATCTGTCAAAATTTGTAATATGAGAATGTTTATTTGAAAACAAAAAAAGAAAACATTTTAACTTGAAGAGATGTTCTCAAATAGACATTTCAAGAGGATGTTTAATCATATGGAAATGTCTTTTGAACAAAAAAAAAAGAAAAGAAAGCATATCGAATACTTATTTTGTTAATTAAACTTATTGAATTAGTTTTTTTTTCACCTTCATGATTTAGTTCTAGACCGGGTCGACCACCCAAACGTAATTCTAACCATCTGATGGAAGATTGTTTAGATGATAAGCGTATGAAATTATCATCTAGCTTTTTACTTCGTTCATTTCCTGACTTTACAAATCAAAGTAAAATAAAATTGAAATAGAAAAAAAGGAAACTGAATTTTTTTTTCGTTTAAAAAATAAAAAGGTTTCAAATATCCGGTTCATTCAAATGGTTATGTATCAGTGCCAACATCAAATGGAATTCAATCATCAGCATTTACACATTCATTTGGTTATTCAGCATTTGCACCAACATTACCGTTACATTTTGCTCATAATCATCCGGCACCCTATCTTTTGGGTGATAGTCGAACAGCACGTTCTAATGAAGCAAATTATAAATCATCATCAATGGCAGCATCATCATCATCATCATCAACATCATCGTCATCGTCATCATATCGACCCCTTGCTTCAAGTAAATGATAAAAACCTATTCACATTCAATTAGAATTAAATCAGCTTACATACTCAAGTTTCAAATTACTTTGCTTGAAAAGAGAAAAAGAAAGACAGATTTTTTTTCTTAAAGATTTAGCCGAGTGGAATAATAATAAAAAGCAAACGACTTTCTCGTTATCCACCCAGTCAACCTGTTATTGCTGTCAAAATCTATTTGAAACATCTTTTTTTTTTTATTCATATAGACCGAAAGTAATGGTTTCCGTTTTCACGAATCCCCTATCGACAGAAAGAAAGAAACCCGCTAGTCGTCGTTATGAGTTCATTATTATCGACACGCGAAACAAATTAAATCATGTCACGGAATCGCACTGTCAAAAGAGCTACTATATAGATACCCTTAAGGCAATGATTTCTTTTTTAAAATTAACTATACTTTGTCTACTTCCATATAGATAAATCGGATAAGGATCTTATTGTCTTTTTTTTCTCTCTCTCTCGTTTTCTACAGATGAATCACGTCCTTTCACTATTGATGCAATGCTCAGTAATGCAAATAATAATCAAAATAGTGGAAAAAATCTTAATAAAGAGAATTCTCAACAACAACAACAACAACAACAGCAACAGCAGCAGCAACAACAACGAGGTATGATGTAGCAAGTCGATTGTTAATAAATGATTTTGATAACCTTCTCATTCGTTATCAATTAGATCGATTAATAAAACCTATTGATCTTTCAATAACAGCTACCGATACATCTTCTCCGACTAATGAACACACAGCATCATTATCATCATCGTCGTCAACATTACCAGCAGCGGCAGCATTGAATTTTTTTCATATGAAAAATATGTTCGAATTAACTGTTGAAAGTGCCCGTTTACGTGAAAAACAACTTGAAAATGAAATCGGTAAAAAGAAAGAAAAATTTAATTTTTATTATTTTAAATAACTATATTAGCGTTTTGCTTTTTCTTCTAGTTGATCTACGAACTGAATTAACTAAAGAACAAGATTGTCGACAAAAGCTTGAACATGATATTCTTGAAATGCGTCGTGTTCGAAGTATAAAAATAAGAAATTTTTTATTCAAAGAAAAAGACTAATTGTTTTTCTTTTAAGGTGTATTAGTAAAAAAATTAAAACGTTTTAATCGATCATCATTGACAACAGGCAATCGTTCAAACAGTAATGGTGGTACGAAAAGTAAAAAATCTTGTTGTTTTCTTATATCTATGAAATAATAATTTTTTGTTTAGATGAATCATCTTAATTGCCAAGAAAAACAACAACAATGTCAATTGAATCAATTGAATATTTAACTTTAGTAGACAACGGACATAGTGATATTATTATCACCATGATATATTTGAACATCGAATCTCTGTGTTTTTTTTTCTCTTTTCTTTGTCATTTTATCTGTATATGCACTTTTGTTTATTCATCAAAAAGCTCACTTAAAGAAAAAAAAAAGCAAATCAAAATTTTGTATATTTATGATTTAAATAATAAGACTTATTTAGCATAAAAACGATCGCATATTTGCAGAACTATGTCTTTGATTATATTCAAAGAAAAACATTGATGTTACAATTTTTTGACCAATGGGCTGATTGATAGAAAAGAAAAAAAAGACAAAGAAGGAAGTTTGAAAATATCTTTGATCATTGTAATAAATATATTTGTTCTGACAAGAAAAAACAAATGATGAAAATATACAAGACGCTTTTATGATTTTTATATTGCAAGAGAAGAATATATTATTGATATCAATTATTAGTTTACATCTACAGATATATGGATTTATGAGTGGTGCAAATTTGTTTTGTTTTTCTTTAGAAAAAAACATATACTTAAAAACATATTGTTCATCCAACTTCTGTTTGTTTACTTTCTGTTTAGCAGGAAGTCTAAAACAAGCAAAGTTTTTTTACGCTTGAATTTCATTTCCTAAAAAGATACAATATCTAGTGAATTTTAGTATGAACTCGTGAAAGAATAGATAGAATGTAGTTGAAACTGCTGTCTATGTTTTTTATTGAAAAAAACCATCTATTCAGGACAATTAAGCAAAAACACTCAAAATTTTGCTATTTTACTGTACATTGATCAGTGAGCTTGTTCCTTGATAGTCACGTAAATGAAAACTCGTACAAAATTTTAACAATTAAATGTATATACGTACATGTAATTGAATATATTTGTTTTGAGAAAGCAATCATTATACCTTTAAATGCTCCTATGCTGTTATGTAAGTGTTGTAATTTTATATGAAAAAGATACCTTGAAATCTAATAAACATTGAAATAAATAATAATGAGACTAGAAGAAAAAAACATTGGAATTCTGCTCTGCGAAACGCATCTCTTGTTTTTTTTTCACTTCTCAAAAAATAAACATCGGATGTATCGAAGATATAGTACATATTTTGAAAGAAAAATTTATCGAAAAAATTCTATCAATAGCAGTCTTATTGAATTAATAATCTATAGAATAGTTCGAAAAATTGATTACGTAGATTTAATTACCTTTTTTTTCTGACGTCCTAACTGGCATAAAGAAAATAACATAAATAGTCATTTAAAACGAAAAAGCCTTTATTTTAATAAAGTTTCACTGACAATCAAATCTTCATAATAGTCTCAAAATATAGAGACTCTAGAAAATTTACAATGTATTGTGTCAGTACACCGAGTCGAAGAGTAGAAATTTTTCTCAGATGATACAGGACACTAGAGCAACTAATGTATTGCAAAATGAAAAATCTTTCAGCTTCCCGTGACTATTCTCCACTTTTCTCACCATTGATTTTGTTCACCGAAAGATTGTGGTGAAAATTTCAGAAACATTTAATTTTTTCTAGCGCACTAGTTATACTCTCTCATTGTGTCTCATCAAATGAAACTCATCATACTAGGATTTATGTTGGAAATCGATTTGATATATCCAAATTAATATTTGATCTCATAATAAGAGGCAGTGCTACTGAAAAAAAATTAAAGTTAAGTGCGTTTAATAAATTTTCCAGAACTATTATATGAATATTTATTCAAATGTTACAGAAGAAACATACATTATCTAAGCAGTGTTTTTAATATAAAAATATGCGAAGTTTATCGAAGACACTGATTTATTCATAACGCACAGCAAGATAATGAAGCGTGAGATTTATTTTCCCTATTTGAATACTTACCAATCATGAACAATTTCCAAATAGGATTTATATCTTTTTGAATTATTTACTTCAATGTTATTTGAAAACTATTCAGAAGTTGCATAACAACAAATAAACTCTTTCAATAGGTGACATCTGTCGACACATGTTAATCTATGGCTGAAGCTGACTTCCAGATGGAAACTGAACAACAGTAGGGTATGTAGATAAGTAAGTACCAACTGTTCATTCGTTCGTTCTTATGGCGATTTGCCTAAGGAATAAACAGGAAAACCTTATCTATTCAATTATTTATATTATTTATCTTTATGCCATTAAAAGAATTTCTCTCACATTAACCAAATAGCTTGTCACCTTGACTGCGACATTGATCAAACTATATTATTACGTTGACAATATTTATGTTTTTAACTTCGTTTACGACAAAAGTTTTTTATTGAACTTGAAGTTTGTTTTTAATTCAATCAATGTAGATTAGATTCATTTTTTATTGCAAATTTTCTATGTTTTTCTTCATAATTCGTTTTGTGCTTATTTTTTTTACATAATCCACGACTTATATGATCAATTCAATGGCATAAAAAACATTCAGTACATAATTCTAGGTGTTCTATCAATCTTTTAAATATTGATTAGCAATATTAAATGCTTGATTCACCTGATTTAAGAAGTCATTAGACAGGATAGTATTCTTATGAAGATTTTGGTTGTCCCGTACATGTTAGTACAGCAGATATTGAAAACACTGTGTGAATTCATTTTTCTAATTCCCATCGGCAAACCAGAATATAAACAGCTTTCTTCTCATTTAAATTATCTATTTTGATTGATTCATATATATTATTAATTGTATCTAATCGAAAAAAGAGAAGATTGAATACAATCAATTATTTTTATTCTAGACTAACTTAGTTATTTTGAAAAAAATTAATAATCACATTTAACAATATGAATGACTTATCTAATGAATCAAAGTCAACTGTTGAATCAACAACAACAGATGCCACCACAGATACAATAACTACAACTACATTATCACCGGATGAAGTATGTTTTTGATTACATAATTATTTTAAATTCATTTTCTTTAAATAAGCTTCGCCGTCGTCGTCTGGAAAAATTTTCTACTGGATCTACATCAAAATCACAAGCTTCAACTAGTTCTAATGATGCTAGTGATAAACAACTATCGACACAGTTATCGAACGAACTTGCTAGTAAATATTGATTGAATTATTTATTTATTCAATACACAAATTAAAATATTTGTTATTTTGTTTTTCATTTTTCATCAGCATGTCAAATTGGTTCGGAACAAACAACTTTAAATGATGATACAAGTATGGATATTGGAGACTTAGCTACAGTCGATACGACGACAGCTATTGGCGACCAAAGGTTTTTGTTAACTATTTTTGTTATTTTCATTATTTAATGATTATTGTATTTAAATTTTTCAGATTATTAAAAAGTCAACATTCAACCGGTGATAAACGTTCTTATGATATTAATTCAAATAATACACCAAAAGAGATAATACAAGACAATCAACTTTATGATGATGGAAATAGAAATGGAACGATTAAAAAACGAAAATCTGAGGTATTCTTTTTTTTATTATTAAACTTATCTAATGAACAATGATTTCTTCACGAACTTTTATTTGATTTCTGATTAGAATCTATTAAATAAAGAACCAGAAGAGCCTATTCTTCAACGTATTATTCGTCTAATATTGAATATCACTGATCAAAATCAATTATTTATCAATGATATTATTGAAAGTAATGAACATGAAAACAAAAGCCATATTTTTATGAAAAAAGTTTTTCTTTCTCTTTAAAGTGTCTCTGAAACGTCGATCAAAATCAATTTTATCTGATATATTTCTTCGATGTCTTATAGTAACACAAACTGATCTAATCAAGTCACTAATAGGGTAACAGCGAATAGACGAAATTTTCATTTCTTTTATAGCAGAAATTCATTTATGTTTTTCTGTTTAAAGAAATGACTCAAATTATTCCGATCAATATGATACTTATCTTTGGTATTTTTTAAATATTTATGCACGTTGTGATTATAAAAGTTCCACGGTAAATTAAATGAAACTTCTAGTTTTTGAAAAATCTTCTATTTTCATTTGTTTTTATTGCACAGCAAGAAGAACGTGATCTTATTGAACATTGTCGATTATTATCTGTTCGATATACGCTTATTTATATAGCAAATAATGGGATATTCCTTGATTCTTGGAATAGAACAATTAAATTACTTGATATTTTATTAATTGATTCATGTCCGGAATGCTTACGCACATCATTTTTACATGAAATTGTGAAAATATCATACAATCAAGAACCTAAAATGAAGGTAACTGTAGAAAAAGTGATAATGGTAACTTAAGTCAAAATATTTCTGACCAACACCGAACTTAAATTTCTTACATAAACTGACCATATGAATTTATTTACTTTAATCAGTTATTGAATATTTTAGTGATGAGAGAAATGACATAAGAATGAAAAAGTTCTAGTAGAGGTCGAAGGATTGGCAAGTTTTTAGTAAAGAAACATACACTAGCTCAGGGTAAATCAAATATGAGAAGCATAATTTCTATAGTCCTATGAAGATTAAATTGTTTATTTCTATTGAAATCTATTGAAGAGAAATATTCCGTATTTAAAAAAACTACACATTTTCAAACTAATAAGAACTAAATGAGATTCCTGTTTCTTATGCAGTCTTGTTTTCTAGTAAGTCATTTCGATAAGCAGTCAGTTACCCTAAGCAGCACTACAATATATAGCAACTAATTAAAGAGATAAGTATTTTTTTAAATGTCTATCATATCAATTGAGGTATGAATCGAACCTCATCTTACAAGTCATTTGTTATTGATTGTTAACATTAAGTATCTTTAATTTCAATAGTTCCGAAGTCAAATTAGAATCATGCAAATGAATTTCAATCTAATAATATTGAAGAGCTGCGGATATGAAGTTATTCCAGAAAATTCAATAAAACTTATCAATTATTATAAATTTAGAGCATTTAAAAATACTTGTTT
The DNA here is from genome assembly GCA_905331475.1 of Rotaria socialis. Lineage (NCBI taxonomy): Eukaryota > Metazoa > Rotifera > Eurotatoria > Philodinida > Philodinidae > Rotaria > Rotaria socialis. The sequence continues at coordinate 392,885 of CAJNYU010000512.1, read as the reverse complement.
TGTACTTTATAGAAAATTGCAGTAATTCCTAAATATTTTCATAGATGAGATTAAAAATTAATATTCATTATTTTATAGAATAATAAATGATTGTAACAAGTAGCTATATTTAATCGTTTATTTGGATACTAAAATCATCAAAAAGCTATATTTATAGTTAGATTTGATACATTTATATTGACTCTTCAATGAGCTCTTCATTAATTTTTCTTGAACAGCGTCAGAAAGATAAAGAAAATCATAAAATTTCTTCTAGCTCTGCATGATACTATTTTTTGTTGTTGTATCGAGATATATCAATATTTCTGACGACAAAACTAGTATATTCCCATAAGAAATATCAGAAAAAAATAGCATTTCTGTATTGAATAAGATTGATATATATCGACCAAAAAGAGCGTCGTAGAAAACTGGATGACATTTTATTGTTGACTCTATCGTTTAGAGTAGTTTAAATAGATTTCTATTTCTGATTTCTAACAATTAAACAATTTCATTTTTGACTTTTCAAATATCATCTAGAGAAAAAACCTATTGATCATTTTAATCTTTGAAAATTCTCTTCAGAAATCACCATATAGATGCTAAGTAGTATTGATCATAAAGAAAAATCGATGGTATAGTTTTGAAAGTTACTTTAATATTCGATTAAACGTGATGAAATTTAAACATTGGTGCTTGACATTACTTTTCAAATCTAATATCAATGGAATATATAAGAAAAAATAGATAAGTAACATACTGAACTGATGATGCATCATTTTTCCTTTTTTAAAGGCTTGTGAAACACTAGTACGTTCAATTCTTTACCGTCTTCGTCAAACATATTCACAAGCAAATATCTTTACAACTCTTTTATCATTACTTTCAACTTTATGTGAATCTCGTAATGGAAATGATCGACCCGTTTGTACATATCTTGTGACATTAAATGATTGGTTGCCAGAAGTAGCATTACATGATGGGAAAAGTTTACAACGAATGACACTCTTATCGCCTATTTTTTATATATCATGTTTTGCTGAAGATGATATTGATTTACTTGTTGCTCAACTTGAAAAAATAAATGAACAAGAACAAGATGATGATGTAATTAAAACGTTTGATCTTTTTTTCTATAAAACTAGTCTAATACTTTCTTTGTCTTTTTATAATATATTTTAAAGAATACTCCAGATTTTTCTGAATATAAAGAAAAACAAATTCGTTCAACAGTACAAAGTCAACTATATACAGCACGCAAGTTAATGCATAAAATAGTACTTGCTTTTTTTTCAAATATATCATCACGAAATGCAATGTTGGAATATTTACAAAGATATATTCAATTTAATATTAAACGTACTCATCTCACTGTAAGTAACGCTGCCATAAAAAAAATTAAATTGATTATTTCATTTCAATTATAATATTCTTAAGTTAAAAATATTTTTCAACGGAGATCACAACTTGGACATATAGAAATCATGTATCGAGCTTGAAAATTCGGACTTGTTATTATAGAAATACAACAGTTCTGATGACTAGCGATGTATTCTTATTCATATGAATTTAGATTTCTTTTTTTCTCTTGAACATGTATATGGTTTACATATATGATAGTTCGCAGCAGGTTAAAACAAGTCTCAGAAGTGAAAAGCTAACTTTTTTTCTGTATCGAATCCGAGCCAAATCTATTTTATCATTTCCTTAAACACGATTACGAATACCGACGTAGTTTAATTTTATAGAATGTAAACTGCAGAACTTTGATTATTCAATCACTTTAGTTTCTTCGAACAATTTCATTCTTTGTTATTTTTATACATTCCATAACCCAACAAAATTGTACACTTACATTTCATAATGAGGATACATACATACATATATATGTTGTAGTGGAAATTAAAATTCAGTAGAATTTAAAATCCTACTAGTAGAAATTGAAATTTTAGTTTCTACTATAGGTAAAATTCAGTAGAATTTCAATTTCTACTAGTAGAATTTTAATTTCTACTGCGGCATATATATATGTATATGAATTAGTGAGAAAAACGATTTAACTACTAATGTTAGTATAAGTCACCTGCTCAAATGTTAATTGCATATTTATTTATGATTGGCAATTATAGCATGATTTATGATTTTCGATATTTGAAGAAAAAGAGTTTCAAAAAAAAATTAAACTGAAAACAGAAAATGCATTGACAGCTCGTGAAAAACAGCAGTAGTTGACGAGTATTCTTTTAATCGAATTATTAACAATCTTACTTTATAATATTCAAAAACGTACAACTTTCCTTGAACTAAGTCATTATTCGTCATGCCTTACGTACTTCAATATACAAATACTGTCCTCATTAGAAAACCTTACCTGAGATAAACTAGATATGATATAAAATAACAAGGTCGATGAGAACGTATTTAGTCCGAGAATGTTCTGGTTTCTGATAAAGAATTATAAATATTAAACCTTGACAAATGAGATTAATCACGGTCAAAATTTCGATACATGAAATCATCAAAACTAAAAAAGAGAAGAAACTAAATTAAATTTTTACTGATAAAATCGTGATAGATTACTATTCATTATCTAAAATATTTTGTTTATGTGTCAAGGTCGATGAGAGTCAAATTAGTGGCGATGGTTTTATGCTGAATCTGACGTTTGTTCTTCAACAACTTGCTTTACCAATCGATATTGAACGAGTATTAATCGGATTTTTTTGTTAAAAGAATTTACATTTAAACATACTTTTTGTTGCTGTTAAGGTTGATTTGAGTTATCCATACTATGCAGATGATCGTTTATCAATTCCTAAAGATCAATCTCGATTATATTCAACGCAAGAAGAATTCAGAATATATCAAGAAAATATCCGTTAGTTATCTAGTTCTACTAGATTCGTTGATTATTTCATTAATTTTCTATTAGAAAAACCAAATGAAATTCGATTTCCAACTGAATGTGTCTATCTCGCATTACATATAAGCCATTTGGGCCTGGTTTCAACTGCTAAAAAACCACAACGACGTAATAATATTATTCGAGAATTGAATAGGTAAAGACAATCATAAGAGTTTCTATTTATTTTTCTATTTGAATAAACGAAAAAGAAAACGACAAAATTAAAATGAAAAAAAACGGATATTTTATTATTTTAAAATATTCTAGTGCAATCAAAAATCTTGAGCAAACGCAAGGAACATGGCGACAAACACCAATAGCTGCCCGACATGAAGCTCAACTTGAAAGACTTAAAGCTGAATTAAAGGTAAAAATGCGAAAAATAGGAAATAAAAATCAATGTCACTGATTATTTCATATACACAAGATAAAGAGGCAATAAAATAGTTTCTTTTTAATTGGCGGGTACAAGGGGCGTCAAATTGGAATCATTTTGTCCTGATATATAGACAGGAAAATCGATAACACGTAATTGTTCGTTATAGCCACCTAAATGAAAGGATTTTAATCATTAGAAAATAAGAATTTTTATTTTCTTAATTTTTACCTGAAACACATATGCCAGTGTCTTCCATGATATCATTTCCGTATCGGACACTAATTGTTGTTCCCATTTGATCAATAACTGAAGCATAATCAAATTGTGATTCTTCATGATTTTGTTGTTCTGAAAAAGAAATTAAAAAAAAAAGATGAAGATACAAAAAATAGTATTATCAATAAAAAATGAAATATTAAACTTACCGTCCACTTGTCTGTAAACAATTTTTTTAATAATTGTTTTTCCTGGAACACAGCAACATTTGACACACCATCGGTCTTGTTGAACAGGTTGCGGTTGCGGTGGTGGTGGTGGTGGTGGTGGTGGAGGTGGAGGTGGAAGAGAAGTTACTGGTGGTAACTCTATACAGAATAATTCTGGCCGGAGATGAGATGGTAAATGAGCATATTTTTGTGTTTCTGGACACGGTACAAGACAGAGTCCAGTTTTAGGATCGATAATAGGCATACGACGGCGTAAAGCCGAGTCAGTTTCATATGCACGACCATTATCGATTAAACGAACTGATGGTAAACGAATTTGTGATTGTTCTGGATGAACCATTGGTATTGAAACAGATCGTCGTGGTTGGTATTCGATTTCTTGTGATGATGGTGGTGGTTGCTGAGATGGGACTGTTACGATTGAATCTTGTTTTATTGATGCAGGCTCAGAATGTGCACGGTATCGTTGTTGTTGTTGTTCTTCTTCTTCGTATGTATCGAAAGGTATATTTTGATGTTGTCGCGGTTGATCTGTTATTTGCGAAGAAAAATCAAAATTTGGTTGATGAAGGGTTTCATTGAAGGACAGACGAGGAGGTAAAGGTAATGTATGATCGTAAACGGCTTGTTTTTGTTGTTGTGGTTGCTCGTTGGTATTATATTTATAAAACGAAAAAGGTTCTGATTGGGGTATTGTCGAAATAACTTGACGTGTTTGCGTGATTAATGGTGGGCTATATTCGATAGTTTGTTGGCCTCGTGACTCAGTTGAAAGGTCTCTTGTTTCTGTTTGAAATTTATAAGGTTTTGTATCAAACGTTGATGGTGTTTGAAATTTATAAGGTTCTGTATCAAACGTTGATGGTGTTTGAAACTTATAAGGTTTTGTATCAAACGTTGATGGTGTTTGAAATTTATAAGGTTTTGTATCAAACGTTGACGGTGCTTGAAATTTATAAGGTTCTGTATCAAACGCTGATGGTGTTTGAAATTTATAAGGTTCTGTATCAAACGTTGATGGTGTTTCATCATATGTATGATCAATAAAATTCGATTGTGTTATTACATCAAGAGATGGTGTTTGTGTCCAAGCATCAAGATAATGTATTTCACTTCCACCAAAATATTGTTGAGGCAAGTTTTGCTGATCGTAATTGGCTACGAATAATGTATTTGACTGTTGAGGCAAGTTTTGCTGATCGTAATTGGCTACCAATGATGTATTTGGCTGTTGAGGCAAGTTTTGCTGATCGTAATTGGCTACGAATAATGCATTTGGCTGTTGAGGCAAGTTTTGCTGATCGTAATTGGCTACGAATAATGCATTTTGCTGTTGAATGAATTGTTGATCATTTTGTGGTGTGTTTGTTGCCATTTGTTCTTCATAGTGTGCTTTTGCCTCTTTATCCCATTCCTGGCGATATTTTTCATAGCATTTAGCAATACATTTGTGTAAATCAAAAAGTTCTTCGCTTTCTGCAATACTCTCATCACCGTCATGATCGTCAGATGTTGGTTCTAATTGTTCATTATTAGTATATATACTTGCTTGATCTGTTGTTGGAATGATTGTAGGTATTGATCGATTTGTTCGTGGTTGTTTTATTTGATATGCTTGACGATCAAGTGTCGGTGGCGGAGGGAAGTCAGATGTACCTGTTTCAGTTGACTCTTGCTGATGTTCAATTCCTTCTCTGGTTGCTCTTGCTGTTGCTGTTGTTGCTCTTGGTGGTGGTGGTAATGAAGTATTAGTATCGTACTTATATACTTCGTTTTCACTTTGTTGTTCTGTTTTCTCAAATGATTCCTCTGTTGGTTTACTTCGAGTAATATATTGAAGAAGACGCTGTTTGTCTTCTTCGGTGGGTAACGATGAATCTCCTTGTGATTGTTGTGAAGTTTCTGAAGTAATATTTTCACTTATGTAATTTTGAAGATCATATATTTGTGTAGCTTCCTGTGATGGTTGCACATCAACATTTTGTTGAATAATAAACGGTGATATCTTTGTACTACGAGTAGATTGACGTTCATCAGAGGACTGTATTGGTCCTCCATTTTGTTGTGATTGTGATTTAAATTCAAACTGTTTGATATAATCATTGACACTTAATGTTCCAGCTTTTTCTTGTTCTTCAATAAAATTTTCCGTAGAATAATTATCTGATAAAGGTTCTTGTTGACGAAGCGGTTCTTTGGTATCTTCTGTTGTACCATTTGTAATCGATGTATCAATTACTTTTTGATAACGTAGCTCTGCATCAGAAGTATCAGGTACGGGAGCAAATGTTGCCTGTTCTTGCTCATGAGTGGACGAACTTATTTCTTGGCTCGATTCATTTATTGCTTGTGTCCGTTCCGTTTTCACTTCTCCACCTTGGTAATCATAAATAGGTTTCTGAGATTCATATCTTTCTCTCGTATATTCAAATGTTCCGGTGGGTTTCCCATAAGATCCTTGACTTTGATATACAGGAACTGATATTGGTTGCTTTTCATGCTGAGTTGTAGGGACAAATGTTCCAGCAACTTGTTCTACCACTTGTGTTTGTCCTTTCTGCTGAAGATCAGTGCTAGACCTTGTGTAAGATGTTGGAACTTCAGATACATAATTAAATGTGTCTTGTTGCTGAGGTTGTTGTTGAATATCTTCAACATTATATGAATATTGAGACGACTGTTGTTCTGCACCTTGGTAATCATAAATAGGTTTCTGAGATTCGTAACTTTCTCTCGTATATTCAAATGTTCCGGTGGGTTTACCATAAGATCCTTGACCTTGATATAGGGGAGCAGGTATTGATTGTTGTTCGTAGTAACTAGCAGATGTACCTGCTTGATTTAAATAATCGATGGTTTCTTTTGGCTGTGTGTGCTGAAGATTCGTTCTAAATGGTAAAGTGCCAGCTGCTGTACTTGTTGTATAATCATAGGGTTGCTGTTGGTTGAGATTCTCGATATCATATGGATATTGAGATTGTGTACGTGCTGTTGTGTAATCAAATGTTCCTTGATTATAGGTTGTGGGAGTTGTCATAGCATAATTTAATGATGGTTGCTGTTGTATATTTTCAGGATTGTCTGTATATTGATTTGGTGACTGATTTATGTCCTGATAATCATAGGTTGTTGGCACTTGAGCTAGATTTGTTCCTGTGGCATGTTCAAATGTTGTTGAGGGTTGAGTATATACGTCTTGGTTTCGAGTAAATTGAGTAGGTAATTGTTGTTTATGTTCTTGGTAATAGTTTGAGGATAAATATTGCGTGTCACTTGGAATTGAGGCATCTGTCGACGAAGAAGAATATGGCAATTGATTTGCATATTCAAAAGATGTTTGTTGTTGTGGTACTGATTGATGAGATGTATAGTCATATGCATTTGAATGAATGTATGGTTCTTGTATATTCTTAGTTGTGTATGGATAATAATCTGTTGCTGAAGACTGTATATCAGTGGGTAACGACGTTGTTTGAACCAGATTTGTATAATCATATGTTCCGGCCGGGTTATATGGTCCTTGAGTTGTATGAACTGCTGTTCCAGCCGGATTATATGGCCCTTGAGTTGTATGAACTGATGTAAAATTGTTAGCTGGTTGATTAATTATATCCGAATAATCTGTGGTTGACAGTGGTTGTTGCCATTGAGTTTGTTCAATAGTGCCACCTGTAGAATGTATTGGGTGTGCCGTAAAATTTGGGTATTGATTAGTATAGTGTAATTGTTGAGATTGTTGTGGCTGTTGTGTGGCTTGTCGATGGCGTCTTGATTTACGGGCTTGTCGGGCAGCTCGTCGTCGAGCTACTCGTTGACGATGAGCTTCAAAACATCGATATATACAATTATCGATATCAAATGTTATTTCTTGACGTGGACGGCCAGGCATTGAGAACATATTATTATCCATTGAGCCAACTTGTTCACTGTTGATATTTTGAGATGATGCAAGTAAAGCCTGCTCGTTACCTTGTTGCTGTTCTTCGAGATTGGAAAGTGATGAGGAAGATTGAGAAGGTGAGCCGTGACGATCAAATGATGTAGTGGATAAGCCTTGACGATTGAATGCGCTCTGAACATTACCATTGATATTGACATTATTGAGTATAGCTGACTCGGCTTGATTATACAATCGCTCATCATTTTCCTTCCTATACTCATCGCCTGTCGTCGTCGTCGTCGTCGTCTTATATTCATCACTGAACAAAAATCAATGAGATATCGAAAAGATTTATAAATGCGAAAGAAAAGAAAAAAGACAAGCTTCGATGTAGCCTTTTTAACGTCGTTATGAAGGCTTTCTTCAGAGCGTGAGCATCTATGCGTAGACTACTAATTTATTTGGATGTGTAAAATTTTGACAGTGAAGGATATAGCATAATAGCAAGTGTATATATGTGTATTTAGCAGCAAAAAAAAAGCATTTTTAGAGAGTGAAAGAAAGAAAAAGCAAGAGCTAGATAAAAAAAAATGTAGCTTGTTGGGTGAAGTTCAGCACAGCGCATAAGTGTAATCATCGAATGTCTGTTTTTGTGCACGTTTAATATACGTGTGCGTGTATGTGTGTGTGGGTGTGTAGGTGTGCATGTGTGTATTTGAATGTGCAAAACTACCTGTTTGCATAGGCGGCATTTCGATAATCTCCATAACACTCTGAAAATGAGAAAAAAAATGAAAAGAATGTTTAAGAAAACACTGAATCATTATATTTTTAACGAAGTGATATAGTACCTGGTGGAATGTGTTGTTGTGGAGGCGCTGGGAATCTAGGTACTTGAAACATATTTTGTTGAAATTGGTTTCCACCTGTTGGATGACGATGGATAACTAAAAATAGAACAAAACATTTTTTTCTTCGTAATTTACGATTTAAATGGTAGATCTTCTATATCTTACCTGGAGGGCGAACACGATTACCAAGTTCTGCACGCAGACGATGAAGATCGGATTGAAGAATTATTGTCGGTTGCGGTGCACGAATATAAATTGGAGCAAGAGGTTCTAAACATTTACATTAATATATATTTCATGTGTATACAAACGTATTTCGGGAAAAAAAGAAAGAAAAAAAGAGCTTACCCATATATGCACCACTTGTTGAATCGTCATGATATTGTTGTAAAGTTTCATTTATTACTTTCGTTTGGAGATCAATAAGTACATCATTTACTACAGCTTGTGAAACTGATAATCCTTCAATTTGTGACGAATAACTTGGAATGCCTGGTGGTTGTACTGGTCGTTGTTGTGCCATATTAGGTGGCCTTATGGGTTGTGGTACTCGTTGTACTGCAGTGGAAGCTGTCGCAGGTGTATAAGGACCCGCATTAACAGTATTTGTATTTGTATTCGTGCTGGCTACAGTATTCGATGTAGCCGTTGATTGTGCCTGACCTTCGACAACTTGCTGATGCCTGTGATGAAAAATGCGTGAATCGAATAACTAACTCGAGCGAATGAAATTGAAAAAAAAGACGCTCAAAGGACACACACGAATACGGAAGGAGCAAAAAAGATGCCGTCGATTAGTTCATTTTATGTATAGTTTAACCCTGAAAAAAATGGTCCATTAACAAATATTTCTTTTTGCCTCATTTTACATTTCTTTCAATCACGAGAATGTAGTTGTGCCCATCAGAGTAAGACGAAATAAATCGATACTGAACACCCTTCAAGCAATCAGTTATGTCCATTCTAACGTCGAATATGTTGCGCAAGATGTGTGCTGCTCATTAGAGAAGGAAAGAAACTGAACGAATCAATAGATCTGACAAATTGTTATTTTAATGTTAATGAAGTTTTTCTTACTCTACCTAAATGGCGACAAACTAGGGGTTTGAGCATCAGGAAAATACTTGGACATTTCTGCTGATGAATCAATACTAGAAACAGAATGAAATGAATCGGTTGTTTGTACACCCCCTAATGCCCGGTTTTTAGGTGCACTAGATGTTGCCATTGAATTAGATGAAGCTGATTGAGATGCAATCCATTGTTGTTGTTGTTGATTATCTGTCAAACGAGTGCTAGTACCATCAACTCCACCTTGAGCTAAAATAACAAGACACGCTTAAATACATGTAAAATTTCACGTTTGCTTTTAATAGAAAAAAAAACGAAGTATATTGAATGACTTCAATTTCTATTGTTAAGCCGTAACAAAAATGTAATTGTAGAAGTCATGTATAGTGTGTAACTAGCGAATAATTATAATTTTACGTACAAGAAGTTGCGTATCGCTGCCCGTCGTTTATGTAGTTCGCAGCATTGCCATGATAATTATATTGAGTTTCACTCATTGTTCACTGAATGTTTTCGATTTTTTGTTATAATATCTCGGTATTTTGTTGTATCCTCTTGTGTAACCACTAAACTATATACATCAAGAGTAAAGAGAAAATAAATGTTTGTCCGCAGTCGCGCGTATCGAATGCAATGTAATAATGATGGCTTGTGTCTCCTAAATAAAAGTGTATATGCATGCTTGTCCGTTACACTTTAGTGATTTTGTTGCTCATTGTCTACTCTTACTATTTGTTGTTGTCCTTTTATCTATTGTTATAATCATCGACGAATCTACATTAATCGTTTTAATTGCTATTTAGATAAGAAAAGAAAAATAAATGTTACTATTTTTGTATTCTAGGCATTGAAGCGAGCTAAACAATGTGCTAGTATAGCATTGCAAGATGAAAATCTTATTGAAACAAGTTTAGAATTTTATGGAAAAGTTTCACAATTACTTTTACGATATGTTGGTATTCGACCAGCAGAGTACGTTTTCATTTATAGATTTTAGGCTATCTTTATCATTGACAAATGTTTTTTTCTTTTTTTCTATCTTAAGATTAAAAGCTACTTTTTCGTCTGAAGCACCATGGATATGGCGTTTATTACCAGATTATTATATAGACGATATATGGGATTTCCTTATGTCAGCCGCCATGTATGCAGAATTCTAATTATGAATTATATATATTCATTGTATTATTCTAGGATGGTGCCTCAAACACTATCGAAACGTAACATAGATGATATTTTAACCTTGATGCTTGTTGTCATTTGTGCACCACGTCACTATATACAAAATCCACATTTAATTGCAAAAGCAGTCGAAGTTATACATTGGTTATGCGCCAGAAGTGAACATACATTATTACGTAGAGCAACAGAATATTTATTCAATCATGAACTAGCACAAGATTCACTTGTACGTGCATTAACAAAACTTTATGCTGGTATAGAATAATATTATTATCTATTCCATCAATTCATAGATGTCCTTTTTCTTTTAATCTATAGATGTTGAAACCACCGGTGCTGCAACTGAATTCTATGACAAATTTAATATACGCTATCATATAAGTATCATTTTTAAATATGCTTGGCAAAAGCCATCATTTCGTCATTCATTTCTAACAACAGCAAGGTAAAAACAAGCCTATAAAATAATCAATTTAATTTTATAAGTATTTCTATAGAGATGAAAAAGAATTTATTCGTTTTTTAAATATGGCCATAAATGATGTTACGTATTTACTTGATGAAAGTTTACAATTATTAAAGAAAATTCATGATATTGAAACAGATATTGATAATAAAGATGAATGGGAAGCAACTCCAATGGTACTATATAACAGAATAAAAGAGCACATATTTTCAGTTTTTTTTTAACAATTAAATACGTTATTTTTCAATAGGAAACACGTATGACTAAAACACAGCAATTGAGTCAATATGAATCACAGTGTTGTACATATTTACCACTTGGTATGGAAACATTGAATATGCTCGAATATTTAAGTGCAAACGAACCAGGTCCATTTTGTTCATCGGTAAAATAAATTACTTAGTCAAAAAGTATTATTTTTAAGTTTTAAAAAATATTTTTAGGAATTAATCGATCGTTTAGCAGCTGTACTAGATTTTAATTTACATGAATTATCTGGTCCTAATTCACGTTTACTTAAAGTTAAAGAACCGAGTAAATGTTGTTTCGATCCGAAACGACTGTTAGAAAAAATTGTAGAACTTTATTGTAATTTGGTAAAGAAAATTCTCACATAGATTCAAACCAATGTTTTATTTTTGCTCTAAATAGGCACCTGACGAACGCTTTGCCGAGGCAATTACACGAGATGAAGTATGGAATCATTTTTATGAGCTTACTCTATTTATTTCTTATTTTATTTTTAAGCGTTCTTATCGACCAACTTTATTTAAATCGGCTATCGAACGTATACAAAATCGTCACATAACAACGTCATCACGTCTTGAAGTACTTTATAATTTAAGTCAAATTGCTGAACGCATAGCCGAAGAAAAATCTAAAGAAGAAATGGATCTCTCCGATGCACCCGACGAATTTCGTGGTAAATTAGTATTAATATAATTCGATGAGCGGACTTCAATTTGCTTTTTCTTCATAAAAACTTCGGGAACACAAAGAATCATTGATCTTTATGGAAGTTTAGAATTACATGTAGAAGAGTGATAGGTACAAGATCTTATTGAACTCTATGTATACTTTCATGGGCCATCCGATTGCATTAGAGCTATAGCTAGTATTCTATGCAGCATGAAAGCCACACTCTCTTGTAGATCGTTTTGACTTGTTCAATACAAAAGAAGAAGAAAACTCTGAATGAAACAACAGGCTACAGTCTAGTCAAGATAGATGGTTATAAAAGTTCACATATAATTCTATGTACAGACATTGTATTTTATCAAAATATTACATCATCCTTTTTTCTTTCTTTGCTTTCTACTGACAACATTTTCTCGTTGTATTAGATCCATTAATGTGTACAGTTATGACCGATCCAGTTATTTTACCAAGCGGAGTTATTATGGATCGCTCAGTAATCATTAAACATTTGCTCAATTCAAGTACAGACCCATTTAATCGTCTTCCACTAACGATTGAACAACTCATACCTGGTAAGAATTCTTTTAAATATAGTTTAAGAAAAACTATTTTTATTTGATTTGTATTCTTTTAGCTGCGCAACTCAAAGAACAGATCGATAATTGGATCCACGATAAAAAAAGTCGAACAGTTTGAAAATATGATATATATATACAACGTTGTTTGTTTACCTGTTTGCTTGTTTTTTTTCCTGTTCATTCATGTGCTACATATGATCCCAATGATCTTTCATTTTTATTTATTCGATTTATTGCGAAAGTTCAAAACAAGAAAAGTGAAAACTTCTATCTGACATCTTAATCATTTTAAAGCCTTCTAGATCGAATAGAATAAAAATAAATAATTAACAGAGCATGGAAATGGAAGATGGTGTACCACGTAGACAGCCGCTTTTTCGTACCCAATCAGCACAACAAGTGCATAAATTAGTAAAAAAGCCTACAGGGAAAGAAACTCGATCGTCGCAAAGTTGTATCACTAGTCGATCATATGATGATTTGAATATCAATAAAGCTAAATCATTAGTTGATCTTGCTGCGCCAGCCTATAATTCAACAATGAAAATAATTGATCAAATGGAGAATTTAAAATTTGAACAATTTGATCCTGTTTTAACAGTAACACATATTGACCATGTAAATGAACAGGTAGTTGACATTATTTGTTTATCTTTTATATGAATTAAAACCACGTATTTGTAGGCAAATAAAAAATTAAATTATTCAAATGAACGGATTTATAAGGGTCTTATTGATCTTGAACCAAATACTGAAGAAATTATTGCAGCAGCTGAACAACAAGAATTACAAAAACGAAAACAAGCAGCAAAATTTCTAGTAAAGTTTCTTTGTCTTTTGGTTTTTTTTAAACTAAACTTCATTTTTCACTTTAGGAAGAATATCAAGCATTACAGAGAAAACGTATTAAACCTGATATCATGGAATTATTTGATGAAACAACAATGATTAAACAAACAACACGTATTAATTTAAAACCATTAAAACCAATTAAAATGAAACCCAAACAAGCTACGGCATTCTCAATGAATAGTCTCAATCAAGCACAAACATTGTGGAAGATATAGTTCTGTTCATTGTACATTGTCAGATAGTTCTTTCCTTTCCTTTTCTTTCTTTTTTTGTACTGAATGAACATTAGAATTTTTCTTGCTTTCTTTTTAATAAGTATATTCAAAATTTGTTTGAGAATGGAATATTATCGTTTTTTTTTTTAAAGACTAATAATACTTCAGATAGACTACCCAATGGGAACCAATGGGGATATTCCAACACTAGTTGTAAGTTTCTATTGTGTGTATTTATTTATTTACTTATTTTATTGAATTTATCTACATATGAATGTAGGTACTTGTGTTGGGCGATTCTAGTAAGAGTTTTTCTGTTGATTTACATGATTTAATATCGATTCTTATGAATGACAGGTGTGGGCAAAACTTCATTTGTGCATATGGTCTGTCATGATCAGCCATTGTCAACACCACCACCTGTCACCGTTGGTTGTCATATTGAGATCAAGGTTCGATAATTATTCCTGTTTATTATATAATTTCAAATTATCGGATTTTTGAAGTCAATTGCTTTTAACAAGATACTATATATGTTTATATACGTACAGAAAAAAATATACTAAATGGCATTGCTAGTATCAGTGAAAAAAAAACAATTTTTATCGTTACCAGGCGAAATTGAAATCATTCGAGTGTATGGAAAAGTAATTATAAAGGGGTTCAACTGTTATCAGAAGTTGTTTTTCTTTGTTAGAGATGTTCTGCGTAAGTTTTTTGTAGTGTATTTTTTCTTGACGAAAGATTTCATAGCGATTTTTTCTTCAAGTAAAACCTTACGATATTCATTGTAAGAAATTTGAACTTCATAATTCTCTTATGTAAAATATCATGATTGAATATTTAAAATATATTTAAAAAAATGATAGTAACTGTGTTTGTGGATGCTGATTAATTCTAAAAATGTTTCTTTGAGTAATCCTATTTAACTTAATAATTTTGTTTCACTCTAGTTGTATGAAAGACGAGATCGACATCATAATCCGAATCTCTATTTTATTGAATTCCATGATGTGGGCGGCAGTGTACAGCATAAAAATAGTCGATCATCTATGTTTTATGATGAATTTAATGGTAAAAGCAGAGAAATAGCTACTGTTTCTTTTTGAAAGTTCTGATGTAGATTCTTAATTTTTTTACAGGTATTATACTGGTATCTGATTTAACTAGCCATCAATCTTATGATAATCTTAAAGAATGGCTTTATGAAGTTATTCGTTATCGTTCACGACAAAAACTGTAAAATAAACATTTACCTTTGCTTTTTTTATAAAGATAGTCTATGTTTTAGTCCAACAGAATTTACACCAGATGTATTACAAAATTTCGATATACCAATTCTATTAGTTCATACAAAACTCGATGAATCCAATGGAGTATCATTACTAGACAATAGTAAATCCCCAAATGTGATGAATAATAATCATACATCTTCATCAAGTAGTCTGTTACCAAATTTTAATCGTAAATCAGTACTAGCCAATTTATTTAACTGTGATGAAATATTTATTGTAAAAACAAAAAAATAATATTTCTATTCTTGAAGAACAAACTATTTTTCTACCCATTTTATAGAATTGTTATTCAAATAAACGATTTTCAGTTGATACGCCTAATGTAACTAAATTGAATTCGTTTTTTGAAAAAGTAAATTTTATTCATCTTTTTCTTAAATATACAGAATAATGTTTTGTTCGTTTAGATGATTAAAAAAGCATCAGTAGAGCCAGTAGAACAAGTAATTGGAGAAAAAAAAGAAAAGTTTGCATCATTTAATCATGGTTTTCTTCTATTGTAGCTTCCACAATTTGAATGGTTTACTTCTGAAAATCATTATATTCACTAACATGTCTTTTCAATTTATTATTATTATTATCTTTTTCTGTTTCATTATTAACGGTTCCACAGCAAACAAATTGATGTTTATTAATACTTCGACGATGCGAATGAAATCCGTCGATTTTTGTTGAAATATTATTTAAAAATTAATAAATAAACAAACTTGCACAATCTATCTTTAGAGGTTAACAGAAAGATTTCATCAAGAGTATAATATAAGACATAAATATGTTATGATCTTTGTTACATTTTGTTTCTTTGCGATATACACTTTTTGAAACACAGAATTTCTGTATTAATATGTTGAATGCCGTTTGCGACTGGTGAAAAAATCTATTTATGTCGTAATTTCATTCGATTAAGATCGAATTGAATGGAATTCAACAAGACTGTTTAAATGATTTATATATAGAATATTTTCAAGTGAAATAAATCTTATGTGTTCATAAGAATTGATTGCGCTCAGTGAAATGATGATATTATTGTTTGTAAAACTTTGACTGAAAAGCATTGCTAATTACTAAAAATCTTTATTATTAGAAGAAGAGGAAGAAAATTGATTGAAAACAATTGTTCAAAAGTTTTTACTTGAATTATCTAATGTTTAGGTCATCGATAATAAAATAAAATAAAACAGAAAATTGTACACGATTATTAAGAAACCAGATCCAATACAGAAGATGAATTAGGAAATAAAAATCGATGATTTTTATTATCTTAAACTTGATGTTTCTAGTATATTTATTTTTCTCGGAGTAAAATAATTTTTGATAAATCTTCAATTATAAAAGTAGCTATCAAAATACGTGCACCAGTCACAGGCACATATTATGTCATCGATCGTTATTCAAGGAAAAAAGTGGCATTCAAATAAAATTCAAAAATCAAGAGAACATTCATAGTTCATATTATTCTATCTGAGAATAAAGCTTATTTTAAATTGAAAATCTTCTTCTTTCCTAGATTGGCCTACATGCTTGAACATAGAATCAATATTATTAATGAAACTACTTCAAACGTGATAAAAAAAATGAATGAGTAACAAACTGTTATGCATCATTTAAAAGTTTTAGCAATGAATGTTAACGATTAAATCGTTAAAAAAAGTCTAAATCTCAATACTATTCATCAATCCGTCAATGTATCAAATAATCCAATTGAAACAAAAAGAAAAGAAAAGAAAACCATATAAGTATTCAAAAGATTATCTAATGTGTTTTTCTTTTTATACGGATCTTTTCTTGTTTGTATACGTGCGTTAAAAAGAAAAAGAAATAAAAAAAAACAAAATCACATAATTGAATAAGTGTTGCTGTTTTTATAGACTTATTATTGAAGTAACAATGCCACCTAAAAAAAATTAAAATTAATTTAAAATCAATATATTCTTCTAAAACAAAAACCTTTTCTGGATTCATTTGTGGACATTGCCAATTGTAAATATAATATTGAAGATTTCCATCGCCAACACCAAATTTAAGTTTTTCTAAAAAGTCTTTATTATCCATCAGATCGAGAGCATTGAAAACGTCGAAATCATTCTTCAAATGAAAAGAAAAATAAACGAAAATGCCAAATACAGATGAAATCTCTCTTACATTATGTGCTTGTATGAGACAATCATTAACGAGATCAGTAAGTGGTGTACGACTTGCCGCATGATAATACATATAGCATGCATTTAGTGTTTTATATTGGGGATGATTCATAATCGTTGATGATAAATGGTAATAAGAAATAAAATCTGTTATTTCGCCATCTTCTTGCTTTAAATAGAACAGAAATAAATTTTATGCATTTTGGTTTTAGTTCTATATTTACTTCGACAACAAATGAGCTAACAATATTTGGACGACTTTGGCATAGATATTCAAATTCTTCTTGCGTAAATATCGGTGCTAAATCAAATTTTGATAAATACTAAAACAAAATGACTTTTTTTCTCATGGAAAAATATTCAATTGATTTACTTGAGTAAGCAGAGCAAATGCTTTTGGTACATCAGCTTCACGCATTTCACGAAAACCTTTAACATGTGTTTGCTATTGAACAATAAAATAGATATAATATATAAAATAGAAATTAAAATCTTTACTTCTGGTAATCTATAGAGCTTTTGCATTCGTTGCAACGTCATGTTTCTACCCAAATGAGAAAATTTAACAGCTATTAACTTTTTGACATTGAGCGATCGATGCCAGTATCTATTATAATTGTAATATAAATGCATCTTTATTATTAAAAAAAGACAGAAATATTCGTTTCAATGTACTCACCTACATTTGCTGACAATACCTGGCAGTACAACACCAGCTGTGTAAACAGCTTGAAAGATACCTTCCAAATTAACGCGTCGAGTTATTTCTTTGATTAGAACAGGTGCCATACGTTTTAAACGTAATCTTTTGTGAACACACAAAAAGTTGATTTCAACCATTGGAACTATCCTTGAAACGAAGATCAAATATAAAAATTAATAAATATACATATAATAGAACTGATAAACTCTACTGTTACGTTGACATTATTTTTTTCGATTATACAAAAACATTGGTTACATATTTTAAATATGGTTTCTCTAGATATTTATTTTTGTTTAGGTATATTCTGTCATGAATATTTAAACGAATATCTTATCTACTTCATATGTACATAATCGAAAAAGTTTCTAACTCGAAGCAGTGTAGATTACGATAGCTTTAAATCGAACAACGCAATAGAATTAATTATTAAATAATACATTCCCATTTTTTCTTGAGAATTCTGTCACTCTATCTAATTGATCCAGCTGTTATGGTAGTTGGACAAATCTAATAGAGTAAGAAATAATATTAGACTTGCAAACATTACTCATTCGAACATCTATCATTTTAATAAATACAAAAAAATAAACAAAATTCATTGCGTCTATTAAATTAGATTTATATATTATTGGAATGTTTGAAAAAGCAAATCGAAACATTAAAAAAATTGACTTAATCACATATATATATCTTCATTGTTGATAGGTACGACAAAAAGCTAAGATAAGACTCGCAAAAAAAAAGGAATTCTATCCATGACAAATCGTATCAACTATTTTTAAAACATTCATATTTAACTAAATAAAAACAGAAGCGAGCGGCTAAATTTGAATTATTTTAGATAAATTATAAAAATATTTTACTTTTCATAAGCTTTCATTTTAATTGGTACAGCACTTATAAAACCGACCATTTTACGACTTTTTGTTACACGTACAGCTGCATGCCATTTCCTAATCCACCCTGGTGCACATAACGCCCTAAAATCGAAAATATATCTATTTCGATAACGATTCTCATAAATTTCAATAAGATTACCATCGTAAGAATTGCATTGAATAATCAAAACGAAACATATTATCATCATCTTCAACATAGTTTTCGTTTAGGAGAACGTATAATTCCTTTAACTAAAGATAAAACAGAACATTTAGTTAAATAAGTATTTTTTATCAAATAGTTGATAGTGTTTTACTTGTTCATCATCAAGAATATCAATTTCATCCCATGTAAATCCATCAGGTAATTTGTATGGTTCTTGCTTTAATTCTTCAATAGGTTTATTTTCTTCTACAGGTCCATTATTTTCCGACGCAACTTTTTTTCCAATACTTGGTACTGGTTGTGTATGCCAAAATTTCCATTCTTGTCTTGATGCAGCTTCTTGATCTGATTTAGGTGCACTTCGATTATTTGATACAGACGAAGCTTGTTCAGCTAAAACTATTTTCTTTAATAGATCTTGAACAGATTCTACTGAACGTGCCTATTCTCAAGATATTATGATAGATATGTTTACAAAATTTTTCTCCTACATTATTATTAATATTTTGACCAGCAGTTGCACTATTTCCATCGATTACATCAATCGTTGAGTCAGTTGCAGCTGCAACTTTTTCTTTTGAATTTTTCTCTTTTGATTTCGTTGTTTCACTAACAGTTGCTTCAGTTTCACTAGTATTGTTAAGTTCAGCTTGTTCTTGTTCGGCCATAGTTTAAATATCTGAAACAAGGCTGATGATTATATCGATAAATGAGTGAGTGAGCATTAAGGTAACGAAAGGCGAGTGCAAAGACCTTCAATCAATATAAACACGTATTGATATAATAGGATAGAATTTTTCGAAAGAAAATGATTCAAATAGTGATTGTACATAAAAAAAAGATTATTAAAAATTTGCAATTCTTTTTGTGTACTTTTCTCATTTCTTGTATAGATGGCGCTTTGTTTACTGTAAACCGATATACAGAGATAGAGGTGAAATAAAAGGCGAATCAGATTTGTAGACTTTCCACCAACCATTGTAAGCAAGTGTATTTATTCGTTTGTTTGACAAAGACTCAATCTTTCACAACATTTGTTTTTTAGATCTTTTTCCTTCTTTGTAATTAGAAAGAAACGGTAGTAATATAACGATGAAGCTTGTTCGGTTTCTTATGAAATTAACTCATGAAAGTGTTACAATTGCACTTAAAAATGGTTCAAATGTTTTTGGTACAGTTATCGGCGTCGATATGTCAATGAATACACATTTGAAATCGGCTAAATTAACACCAAAAAATGGTGATCCCATTTCATTCGATTTCATTACTATTCGAGGTTAAACTTTTTCAATAAATTAAATCTAAAACCAAAACTATTTTTTTCTTTTTGTTCAGGTAACAATATTCGATATTTTATTTTGCCAGATAGTCTCCCATTGGATACATTACTTGTCGATGATACACCAAAAGCTAAACCTAAACGTGAACGATCTGGTTTGTATTACATTTTTTATTCTATTGTAAAACCTAATTTTGTTATTTTTCTAATTTAGGCCCAACTGGTATGGGCGCTAGAGGTATGTGTGAAGAAATATTTTTTGTTTTTTTCTTAGTTGATTTGTTTTCTATGCTATTATAGGTCGTGGAAGAGGTCGTGGTCGTGGACGAGGTCGAGGAGGTCCCGGTGGAGGTAATCGTGAAGGTGGCAGCTTTGGTGGCCGTAATCGTTGATTTCAATCAATCAAAAACCATAATTAACGTTTAGAGAATTATCCGTTTTATCGTGATGTTCTAGACAAAAGTTAACTTGTCTGTTTCTTGTTGTATTTCACTGTTGTCAAAGAAAAAAAAAGTTGTTTGTTTAAAAAAAATTGATTCATTCAAGAGAAATAACATTTTTCATTCATCATAAGCTCAATATATGATCAGTAAACTATGCTAATCATACTTGCTGCCCTGACGAACAAACAACTGTGATCTTGTTGATCGCATAATGTTATAACCTAGATATAACTAAAACAAAATTCGGTGAACATGACAAATTTATTTAAAGAAATACTTCTATAATGAAGCTATTGAAAGTTCTTAGTGTACATATCGTAGTATACCATTGACTCCGGACATAATAGCGAAACAAGAGATATGAACAAGACATAAGTATGATGATGAACGTTTCTCGGTATAAAAATAGCAAATGATTATCATAGAAGCGATAACAGAAAAATACCATCGGAATAATGCATATCAATGAGTTAGCAATCACAAAGACTACATTTCCGCCGTCATAATCCAGCGTTGTTTAATCTTTTTCAAAAGCTAGATTATAGAGTAATATTTCATTCAAAATGAACATTCGAGGTAAATAAAATGAAAGGATTAAATTTTTTTTATTTTTTTTATAGAAAAGGACAATGCAACAACCAAAGATCCGCCATTTTCAGTTATCAGTAGAGAAGAAACTCAGATATTTATTTGTCTCATACTTTTCGAAAACGTTTAAAAAGACGTGTATTAAAATGATGTTCCATGTGTTAAAAATCATCAGAGCTAAAAATAATTTTACTAAATATTGATTCATCTTGGCTGGTTGACTATTAAGATCTGAGAAAATGATCATCTGAGCCTAATTCTAAGCTAAAGATCTGCAATAAATGCCAAAATCAAAATAACATTTTAATGGAATAGGATACTCATTGAATATTTTACGATAATATTCGAGTTCTTTTTATCAGTTTTTTTTCTGTTTAATTCGAGCCAGAAAGAAATCTGAAATTTTTATTTTTCAATTATTAAATTTTGCAGGTTGCTAGCTGTTTTCATGTTTGAGCTGCTGAGTTTTTGCCATTGTTTCTTTTTGAATTTTGATGATAAAATTTACTGATTGTGTTGCTTTTTTAAATTTTCAATTTTAAACCACAAAAAAATGTATGATGATGACTTCAAAGTAAAATAAACACATTTCTACCGTCTAGCCTTGTATTTGCTACAAACAATTTTAATTGTAAGTTGCTGATTCTCTTTATATGTAATTGAATTTCTCCAATAATGACTGTAGAAACCATACTAATGATCATATGGCACCATTACTTTATTAATCTTATAAAATTATGATGGAGAGAAATAACAAAAAAAAAATCATTTTGGCAAGTGCTTCGTGATTAACTTACATTCAGCATTCTATTCACTACATTTTATTCCTTACCTTAAAAATCATGAACACAAAAATACTTTTTACACTGTTATATTCTGAATTTTTTTATAAAATCAAATTAGTAAAGCATCAATAATTAATGCATCGTAGAGTTCCTCATAAGAAATAACTCCGTCTTGATTTTGATCTATTTCTGATAGAACATGATAGAATTCTTCTGCATCAAGATGAATCTTGAATTGTTTAAGTATACGCTTAAAATCACTTTTGCCTAAATATCCTTGTCGATTTTTATCGATTACTTTAAACATTCGATAAATATTCCCATAATAATGTATGCACTAAATCAAACAAAATAGAAATAAAAATAGTAAATATCACATCGACAATTTTTATATTTTGATTTACTTGAGAACGAATTCGTTTAATAAGACAATTGATTGTCAATGGTAAACACGTCCAACATTGCTTAAAAAATGTAAACATATGAAAACGAACCTAAACACTTTACTTTATTTTTCTTACTTTTGATTGAATAGTATATGTTGAGCGAGAAAAACTATTCTGATTAATACTTTTTAATGATGATGTATTAGAAAAATGTTGCATAAAATCAAAATAATTAAATTGTCCATTATTTTTCGTTGAAAACAATACAGCAAGATTACGTTGTTGATTATCATTCAAAGGGAAACAGTACTTTTTCATTATTTTCTATACAAGAGAAAACAAAACAAAAACATTTGCCAAGAAACATATATCCTTAAATAATACATACAATAGCTTGATCAATTGCAATAGATAATCGACCATATGGATCAAGACAACTATATCAATAGAAAATCTTTTAGTTTTTGAAATAAAAATTTGACTTACCAAAATTCAACTTTTAAATTTTCCCAATATGTTTTAACTGCGTGAGTAACAAGGGCTATGTAATTTAATATTTGACACTGCTTCGACGATAACAAATTATCTTTGGAAGAAGCGATCGTGCCTAGAAAAATAAAACATAATTATACAATGAAGTGTTAATAAAAACTTGTTTTGTGGAACTCACATATATTTTCGAAGAAAATGGTGAGTGTAAGTTTAAAAGCAAGATTTTTGCGGCTCCCCACGCCCCCCTCCCCATTACAGACATTAATGAGTTTTAAATTGTGCTAATTAGGAGCTTGACTAATTAGGCTGCTATTTCTTCCTTTCTTGATTACAGACTACATGAAAAAAGGAATGTTTGCCCATTACAGACCATAGTAACTAGTTTACGGTACCATTACAGACTATAGAAACTAGTATCTGTCATTGTTGAATATACGAGCTAACAATTCATATTCGATTACAGACATAAGCAAAATAGGCAATGACCTAATTATAGGTTTGAAAATCAGGGTAGATTTTTCAGGTGAACTATTTTGAATTATTTTAGTAAGCCGAAGGGATATATGTGAGTTCCAGTTCCATATTTTAGCCCCAAAGAGGCTGCGCTAACAAGCTTTATTACTTTGATTATTTTCTGATTGACATGGTACAAATTCTTGAAGAAATACTTCATACGAGATACCTTGCAGAGATGGTTGACAAGAATTCCATAAAGATTCAAGGTATATATTATTAATTAAAATACCTGAACTAGAATTATATGAAAAGGATAATATAGGTTAATTCTTTAATATTTTAAATGAATTACTTGCGTAACATCAATTGAAATGTTGGTTTATCGATAAAAGTATTTTTTTTACAATGTTGATGAACAATTGACATATGATTGATAAAATATTTTCGTAGATGACATTTAATTTCATCAAGTGATGTTAGCTTTTTCTTTGAGAATATATTTGAAACCGATTTCCAATTACGTAGATTATTCGACCGCATACAAAATTCATTAGATTGTTGAGAAGTACGTAATCGATTTTCAAGTATATTACTTTTACCGAGAGTTTTAATCGAATTCATTTATTTTCAATGAATGTTGGACACGAAAATTTGTCATATATAGAAAGACTTAGCAACTGATTGAAGTATTTATAGTTTTCTAATTAAACAAAAATACAACTAAACAGTCGTTTTTCTTTTTCTGTCCTGTCAATAGACTTTTCTATCGTTTATATTGCCAATTAAAAAGCAACATTGACTTTTTATTTCAGATTTCTATATTATGTTTGATTAACGACTAACAAAAAATGAAAAAAAAAACTAGATTTTTGTTTCTATTTACAGACAACAAAATGTACGGTATTATTTTCTTCTTGTTATTTTTGTTACATTTCATTCTCGAAGCTGAGCAGGCACACGGTGACAGTTTTCTATGCTTTTTCTATCGTCTTGCGGATTGATGTCTACAGCATTTGTGTCTCGACATAGGCCGGTGACATTCTTTACTTTCTCTAAATGAAGTATTAATGCATATGCATGATTTGTTGCATGATGTGGGTCAGGGTCAAGATATGTCGGTAGATACTGATAACATCGCCATCCACATCTTTCATAAAGTTCAAGTGCAACTGTATTTAATGTATTGACATGTAGCGTCACGTGTTTTATACCGTTACGTTGTTCGTCTAACGCACGTTGAACAATTTGTTGTAAAATTAGTGTACCTAAACCTCGTCGACGATGTTCTTTTCTTGTGACCATGTAACATATGTAGAGATTGTCGAATGAACTTTTCTGTCTTGTTAATACTGTCAATGCACTAATATTAGCTGTAACTGATGTTGCATTAAGAGGAACATATGCATATGCGATACCATAATTTTGTAGGCAATTTACAATTGACTGCCAAAATCTAGCATTTGGCATTTCAAACAAATCTCGTAATGTTTGATCAAAGAAAACCCATTGTGCATAATTATCATGTGTTGCATGATTATTTGATGTTAAGTTTAATTCATAAAAACGATAGGTATTTTTATAATCACTACCAATACGAATAAATTTAATATTCGTTGCTCGATCATATAATGCAAGTTTTGATGACATTCTATTTAATATATATATATATATATATATAAACGAATGTTAAAAACGGACAATAATCAACGATTAAAATTTTCTCTTACTTCAATGTTTGCGGACAACATAAGTATTCTTTCGTACATTTGCCTTTTTTATCGTGACATGCTCGACCAGGTGTAGGACATTGTGGTGAAAAGCTAAAATTAGACATGCTAAACGTCCACAAAGCTGGTCTACCATTGGAGCAATAAATATTATGATTAGATTTACTAAGCACAATAATAATCAACCATATCAAGAAAAACTGAATTGATAGAAGCATTGTTCTTTTATTTAATGAATTCCTTTTTCTATTCGATCATTAGAAGAACAAAGAAATTTGATCTGTGAATAAATCATTACTGAACAACAGTAGAATTTTAAGTGGTATACAATATTATAAAGATAAGAAAGATCTCTAAAAATAACTTATTTAATGAGTTTCATTTTATTTTTATTCTTTGAAAACATACTAAAAGATCTTTTTCAATAAAAGAGATTTTGAAATTCATCTAAATCATTCATTTAGAAACGTTTCTTATAACTAGAAAATAGATAGTTTTCTATTTGTTTACGAATCCTCCTTTTGTTTTTGTATGCATACACTTTATATATAGAATACATATGGAAAGGCAAAGAATGACTAAAGTACATTTTATTTTCTCTAGCTATATGTTTGTTTATATATCTGTCTATTGTTCGTTATTTTCTCGATGGATACTGTCTGAAAAGTAACAACATCTTAGATTGAAATCATGGACCAGATTGATAATAGACCGAGTAAAAATATACCACAAAATCTCTTTTGTGAAATGATGCAACAACATATAACGAATGATTTCTCATTTTCACCATATTCAAATAATCGTAAGATTCAAAATTGAAAATATTTCTGTCTTAACCAACTCATGTTTTTTAAACTACATAGATTCGAATCAATTTATGCAAGAAAATTATAATGGCGATGTCTCTTTAACACAATCATCAAATACAGATTATGAACAAAATGAAAATGAAAATGAAAATGAACCAATATCAAGGCCCATCATGTATAAAAAACGTGTACGAACAAAATTTAATTCAGAACAGGTAAACTGAAAAACTTATTTGAAAAGTATATTTTTATCTCTTGCAAAATCTTAAACATAAAACCAATCAGCTAAATGTACTCGAATGTGCTTTTGAACGACATCGTTATCCAACAGTTGATATTATTGATGATCTAGTTGAACAACTGAATTTACCAACACAAAAAATAACGGTAATAGAAAAATAAACATTAAATTTATTATCTCGTTTTTGTTTTTGCTTAGATTTGGTTTCAAAATCGTCGAGCTCGGTTAAAAAAAAATCAACAGAAACTAGATGTGCAATATTCATTAGATAAAGATGATCACAAGCAATACGATAGTGGAATTCATTTGGTATGAAAAATAAACTAATAGAAAGAATTTCAAATCTTATGCTTTCTATAGGATGATAATATTTCACATGATTCTTCAACAAGCCCTCCAATTAATTCAATACTTCACTTGCCACCACCACCACCACCACCACCACCGTCGTCACTACCACCACTCTTCATTCCAACACCTTCACCTTATTATATGCCTGATTCTCATCATTCATTTTATACTTCAATGTGGCCAAATTTTCGGTAAAAGACTTTCTATGATAAATAAATTTAATGTACTTACTCAACATCTTTTAGCTATCCAATACCACCACATTCGTTTCAATCGACAATGACTGATGCGGCTAATATACCTTATAATGGAATGAATTATAATTCAACTGAAATGTATTCACCATTTGTTTTTCAAAATGTCAGTAATTACCAACACGCAAGAGAATTTAACGAGGAGCTATAAATCATAAATTATTAACTTATTTTGTTTTTCTGTCTTTGTTTTCTTCAAAACATATATGTAATCTTTGCTATTTTGGTATTATTCTCCACTTTCATTTTCACTTGAATTTCAATTTTCTTTTTGATTTATTACATCATGAGAAGAAGAAATATATTTATTTATTAAGAATTAAAATTAAAATTAAAATTAAACTGTAATTATTCTACTTTTACTATTTTGTACTAATCATTGATGCCAATAAGTGTGAATTTTTTTACCAGGCTTTAATTTGACGTTGCTAAATTATAGGAAAGCAACTCTACTTTGACACCCAGCAAGTGATCGCCATGTTTTTGTTTTTGCCAGTATTTTTTGAATATGATAAAAGAAAATCAGAAATAATATTCATAATTTTATTTTGAAATTAACAAAATTTTCATTTCGACAACAAAAGAAAAATGTACTTTGCTTTTCAGGACAACAGGATAGTAAAGAATATCTAAGAATATGATCTTCATTACCCATTAAGATATTAAAAAATATCATAGTGAGAAATTTCCGCAGATTTAAAAGTATCCATGTTAGTTCCTTTCATGATTAATCAAGTTTATGATGAGGAAATAGCCCCAGAGACAAAATACTTCTCGCTGATAGTGCTTCAGACATCCAGAATGTTTTACTATTCTTGATTTTTATGCAAAAATCATTGAGTGTATTCAAATAAGATTAATGATAAAAATAGCTATTTCAACTATTTTTTCTTTTTTTTTCATAAATGATAATAAAAAGAAATAAAAATCTTTTATATATCGTTTGACAGTCATGCATTGTTTTTATGATTATACTTTGTTTTTCTTGTTTACTAGTAATTATACAACAATATTTGCATAGAATAAAATAAATATTCTTCTGATAATTTGTCAAATACTCGCCTTGCAAATAGAAGGAAGTGCCTATAATTTAAACATCTTTTCAGCGAAGCAGAACAGAAAGATATGGTTATTACCCCTGGCAGACAGATACACAGTGACATTGTGTCATTTATGACAAATTTCTCAAGAGAATTTTCTTAGATTTTACAAATAAATGTTCTGAATGTCGAAAAATGATTTTTTTTCTATTTTATGAGACAAAAGTTGAAAAATATTTTTTTCTATAGAAATATCTGCAAAGAAGCTCGATTGAGATTTCGAGTAGAATATTCATAGCTGATGAGCGATTCAGCATAAGCGTTTGAATGCTGACTAGTTTTGAAAGCTTTTGATTACGACTTGAAATTTACACGTAATAATTGGTAGGTCGCTTTGTAAGTTTCACAGGTTAGATTAGTTTTCAAAAATTTCATTAGGAAATGTTCTAAATAGTCGATCAGAACAATGATCATATAGAATCTGATGTATCGACATCTTCTCTTGCTCAACGAAAAGAATACAGTTTTCTGTACAAATGATATCTATCCAAATATAGAGTAATTTCGCCAGTTCTTTTTAATTGGCATTAGGTTTAGTAAAAATTATACATTTGTGAAATATAAAATGCTTTGTGAATTTTATCTATAGTGACATAGTCACACTAGAGTAATAACATAAATATTTGACTTTTTACTGATATAATCTATTCACAATTGTACAACAAATTTAAATACAGCATTTTGCTATTCGATTATTTATGATTTGATAATATCTAATAAATATGTATAAGAAAAATAGTCTACATTATATCAAATTATTCTAAAAGTACTTGTGTTATTTTTTTATACAACGACAAAAATTTGAGAAATCTCCGATTTCGCTCATGAATATAGTTATGTCCTTTTTTTGCTCTTCTAAAATCATTATCGAAATAGTCATAACATATTTATCATTACTAAAACATATTCACTAATAAAATAATGCATATCTATGCTTTTGCTTTTATCTTACGTCTATAAAACTCATAATTAATCATTTGCGTTAATTCCTATGTAATATAGTTTTATTTTGTTCGTTAATTATTGACGAATATCAAAATAAATCATTTACAAGTCGAACTACAACATCTAATATTAATAGATTTTTTTGTTTTTACATTAAATATTTTTAATTTAAACGTAATTAATAGTTTCTCCTCTGTAAAGAAATTTATTTCTGCCATCTGACTCAAGCCATTCATACAGTATAATTATTGAAAGATTGGCATTCCCACAAAAAGATCTAGATCGCTGTTTTGACATTTTTAGCAATCATTCATTTTTTATTTATTCATTTTAATTTGGTATTTTGGTTTCCAAATCAATGAATATGACATTCAGCATCTATTATTTTCTTGTCATTTAGCATTCATAGTTCTTTAGAGTATCATTCAAATCTCCATTTAAGTTAATGGGTAATATTATCATCTTGATCTTGTTTCGATTTCCAGTGTAAGTCAAGCAAGCACAATGACAAACAATACTTAAGATGATATTTCTGTTTTTTATCATCAATAATTGATGACGTACATGTGTAGTTTTTCTTACTGACTAATACGTTGAATTTACTGCAACTTGTTCCGTCCTGAATCTTATTTTTATTGTTAAGTCTATGATATTTATTAAAGATTAGTAACGAAACTTCTTATATTTTGGGCCGCATCAAAACTTTTCCGACATCAGATTTTATCTCGCTTTTTTTCGATATTATGCTATCAGAAGAAATAACATTTAAGAAAGAAAGAAAGAGATAGAAAAAAGATCGATAGTAAACGGAAAGAATAATAGGAACTAAAAGAAAAGGGAAATCCTTGTTTTAGTTTAGTTTCTAAAGTTGACATTCAACAGCTACATCATGTTGCTCATGATTATCATTTTTAAGATTTGTTCGTATTGTTGCTAGTTTAGATTCTTTATCAGCAATGATCGCACCAGGAGTTCGTTTTAATATTGTTGTTTCAGTTCGAGTTCTTCGTCGACTTAAACAATTCAATTTCGTGGGTCGTACCAAATAACAACCTGACAAGAAAGAGAGAAAGAAAAACTATTAAAAACATCATAAATTAAAAATAAAGGAAGCATGAATTATTAATTTCAAGTAAATCAATAAATAGATATAGACATGGGTAATTACCGTATAATAATGGATCTAAAACAGAGTTTGATACAGCAAGCATCATCACAATTAGAAGGGAACGTTCATCGCGCGATGATTGATCATAAGCAGGCACATCCATAGGTGTGGTTAGAGTAAAATTTCCATGTTGATTCGTTAAATTATCATAATCAATACGAGCATCAGTTATAAGAAGAAAAAAGACAATACAATAGTAAGGTGTCCAACAAAGAATAAAACAAATGACTAAAATAAAGAAAAACAAAAAAGTCGATCACTTTTATTTTTTGTTTGGATTAAAAGTGTTTACCGATTATAACGGTTAATTTTAATGTTTTTAATTTTGCCCTTGTTATTGTTTTCATATTATGTGTATTGAGTTCTTCTTGAACAGCAGCTTGTTCAGAAATTCGTTCAGTTCCTCCTCGTCCTCGTTCATGATTGAAACTTTTTCTAGTATTTCGTTTTAATGACGAAGTTTGGCTAACATCACAACTACGTGCACTTATACCATGGCATTTGCCGAATCGAAATGTTCGTCGATCGCAACGTCTTTGTAAAACATATAAAATACGAAAATAAGAATAAAAAATAGCTATTAAAGGTGCTATATATGCAAATATAGCAACAGCTATATTATAAGCCAAACGTTTTACTGGATCGGATGAAAGTATATCACCACATATTTCACGACATAATTCTTCATTTGTTAATCGTTTAAATATAATTAACTATGATTAACAAAACAAATTTTATCGATAATATCACTCCTTAAGATTAAACACTTACCTGTGGTATGCATGCTACTGCCGATATCAGCCACGAGCCAACAACAAATAATTTATTTCTTGTATTAGATTGATAAACAGTCAATGGATGTACAATAGATAGATAACGATCAAGTGATATACCAATTATTGTACATGATGATACATAAATACCAAGTCCTTTCAATGCAGCAATTGTTTTACATATTTCATCATTATGCCAACGACCAACAGTATAAGCATAGATTTCGCTTGGAATATAAACAATGGTAACAAATAAATCAGCCGCACACAAATTCAATAAGAGTATATGATCACGAAAACGACGTCGAGTGTAGTGAAATAATTTGAAAAGAACGTATAAATTTGCGGTTAACGCAAGAATAAATAAAAATACGTAGCCCAGTGCTAACCAATGGTAAAAAGGTGCATCGGGACCGTGTATATCCGGTTTCGAGCATGTTTTCTCCAATGAAAGAGACATATTAGTTATCATTGTTATAGTGGTATAAAACTACGCTTTCTTGTTGTGTTCATCCAAAAGGAAGTGACAAAATGTAAATAATATTTCAAAGAAATATTAATCTTTCTCTTGCCCATCTTCTCTCTCTCTCTCTCTCTCTCTCCGTGTCTCTCTTTCCCGTTCTCTCTATTTCTCTCGTGTTCTATTTTTCCAATTCTCTATTTTTTTCTCTGTCATACGGGATGATACAGCTACAGCCGAGCAATAGATGCCCGTTTTTACAATAATAAGGGTGCACATTGCATATGATGAATGAAAAAAGAAAAAAAACAGCTAGTGGTGCCGTCTGAGCAGGAAACAAAATCAATTACGAGTGACAGCATCTCCTAATAGTCGATTGATATGATACAAACGTATTCAACAGAAAAAAATAATAGATTTTCAAATAACAACAGCCATTAAAACTACCTGTCTATTTTAAATAATGATGAGTAAAAATAACATTAGTCGACAATTACTTGAAAAAAACAATTGAGAACATTGTTCGCTATAGTTCAATTATGACCTCAAGTAATAGAATATTAAAAAGCACGCCTCCTTGTTCTTTAAAGAAAAATCCGACTCATTGAAAATCGCTTTTATGTATCACTATCATGATCATCATGGTAACGCATTAATCATTCGACATTCAAGCATGAATATGTGTTTCGTGCTTTTGTTTGAAATCCATCATTGTCGTATCTCAAGCTGAAATACGAGCAATGATGATTG
Source organism: Rotaria socialis (assembly GCA_905331475.1). NCBI lineage: Eukaryota > Metazoa > Rotifera > Eurotatoria > Philodinida > Philodinidae > Rotaria > Rotaria socialis. The sequence goes on along the minus strand of CAJNYU010000512.1, from coordinate 360,967 downwards.
TGATTAGAAGTGCATTTAATCGACTGTTGGAATGATGCATACTTCAAAACTCGCAGAATATAATAGGAAATATTATTATCATTAATAAAATGGTGAGAGATACAATTTTCTCATAGAATTGATTTATTATTTTTAATAGTATATAACAAAAAAAGAACCCTTTAACTTACACTAATTAGATTTTAGTTGATTGGATGAAATAAACTGAAGTAGTACTCAAGAATAATAAAGTTCATATACAAAAAGAAACTATATATCATTCATAAATCTATAGCATAGAATAAACTGAAAACAAGATTTTCTTTCATTGTAGATCTTGATTTGTTTTTATGCGTCAAAATAAGATCTCAACAATGCCTACGTACTTATTTCAATTACTGCTTTTACAGAAATATATTCTTTTGTACGGAACCAACATTTTCTTTTCACATATAATGTAAAATAAAGAAGTACCTCTCGTAAAGAGAGAACGAGAGAGATAGACCGTCTTTTTATGGAACGTGTCAAAATATATCAGCAAGAATATCTTTGCAATCGAAATATAATTATTCATTGAACCAATATGAAATTTGTGAGTTCTATTCATAATTATGATAATGGAAAATAAAATATTATTTGTCTAATAATTATTTCAAAAAATACACGAGTCTCATAACAGTATGAAATATTCATGAATATTCATTTCTATATACTATAGATAAATGTAGTTTCAATACAACTTGTACTTAAATTAATAAAATATAAAGCATTCATAGAATCTCTATATTCGTTAATTATCAATTAAAATTTGACGAGAAATCGACAATTTATAGGAAATAAAATATAAATATAGATGATTTAGTTTTTTTTTATTGAAAGATAACTAATTGTTTTGAATTTTGTTTTTCTCTACATATGCGTTATTTAATACTGTATGCATCTTTGTTTTTCAGTTATATTATACCTCTTTGAAGCCTATTTTTTATATGATGAAAAACATTTTTTTTGCATAATTATATCAATAGAAAACATCTACATATTATATTGATCAAGTAGAAGAAAATTTATAATATTCGATAGTTTTGATGAGCAATAGTAACAGATAGAAAGCTATAAGGGTAAACAAATGACTGTGTCGTGTTAACAATCTTTTTCTCAAGTAATTAAAAACAATCTGAAGTCGGACATGGAACTACAAAGAATCATCCTAGAACAAAAATATTAGACCGGATATATCGTATGACAGATGAAGATACGTGAATCGACGCATGTGAAATTAATCTGAAAGAATCTATTCATAGAAATATGCGATTAAGCTCATTTGACAATGAACGACAAAAGAAAAAAGAAAGTGATTTGTTATTAGATCTTTTTTTTTTTATTTCATTTTATTCATAATAATGGCATACTTAGTTGATTAAAAAACATTTTTCGCATTATTTACTTTTTCGAACATTGGCCGATGCAACTAAAAAGTGCTTGATAGTTGTCCAGTAAGCCTCGCAATTCAATGTCACTATCTTCACTTTCTACGCCAGTTGGTTGAAGACATTGTGTAATACAATGAAAATTAGGGATCAATCGAGGGTCGATCAATTGATTGCGTTTGAATTCAACATCAACAGATGCAGCCAATGATTGATGTACCAAAGCAAGACACATAATAAAAAGAATGGTCAAGATGAATTTCATTGTTGTTTTCGTAGCAGAAAAACAGTAGACAATACGATGATGAATGTAATAGTTATATATAATTTTAGTTGTATTTATATATTCAACAAATGAAAGATTATTTTTCGTTTTCTCATTTTTGCGAATATTAATACTTTTTCTTTCATTGAGATTTACAACAGCATTTTAATTTAACTTTCAATTTTCATTTTTAATTCATAAATCAACAAATGATTCGCTTCTATAAAATATCAGAACAAAAGTGATCGGAATCAAGTTTCAAGTTTCATTTTTAAAAACAATGCGTATCAAGTAACTTAAACCTAAAAGAAAAACAAAATATTGTATTTTAGAATATACTCTTTCAATATATTTTTAATTAGAAAAAAACAACCAATTGATGTGCAAAACATAATGCAGTTGAATGAATCAATACATCAGTTCTCATAAAAAGTGAAATGAAATAAAAGAATCTGTTTTCCTATAGTCTTCACACATAACATTTTGTCAGAAAAGTAAGACATAATATTGAATCAATTAATCGGTGTATACACCGATTAATACGCGTAGTATACTACGCGTATTGTCAGATAGAATTGAAAATACTGTCACAAACAGGTCTTTTTTCTCTGCTAGTACTTATGATTTTTATTTGGATATATATATTATCAAGGGACACTATTTGGGTACAACGACAGTTGAGCTCCTGACAGGAGAGAGCCCGACACTTGAGCTCTCATTGATTAATTGTAAATAAAGAAAGATCAATATTCGAACACTAAATTCAATTCAAAACTAATGAACAGAAACATGCGACATTTCCCAACGAGATTGATCACATGCTATTAAAGGTCTCCATACTAATCCGTAAAAAAACGAGTAAGTTCTTTTAACTAATTTTTTTTATCTTTATACATTTCTTTAGTGGTATATCTCATTAGATTATTATAATTATATAATGTCAATTGTTAAAGCGTCAAAAAATAAGGATCAACTTCTTTTTGATGGCATTCGCTACAGACATGACAAGAAATCCCAAGCCATCTGGCGGTGCTGTAAAAACAATTGTGAAGATTGTGCGTGTTTCGATGGTGCAATATATATATCAAAGTCAAAGATCATATTCATGCACCTAATTCTGAAGAAACAATAGCAATAGAATATAAATCAAAAATTGTGAATAGCGTAACAACATCGCATGATACACCCCGACGTATTATTCACGAAGTTTTACTAAGTATCAGCAAAGATGATGGAACAGCTGTTCCAAATTATTCATCATCGCAACGTACTATTGAGCGAAAGAGTGAACAAAGAAATACCATTACCACGACCGAGTGCATATGATGATATTCATATTTGTGATGAACTTCGAGTTACTAATGGAGGTAACAGGTTCTTATTGTATGATAATGAAAGTAGTACTAATCGAATGATTATATTATCGTCTATCGAACTCAGAATTTTGGCACGCAGATGGTTCATTTAAGGTACGTATAATAAGTATAATAAGTTTTTTCAACGATTTGTTCACGCATATTTTTTTCCGTAGATGGCTCCACAATTATTTTATCAGTTATACACCATTCATGGTGTCATATGTGGATAACCATTACCATCTGTTTATTGTAATTTCTGGAAAATCTGAAGAAATCTATGGTGCAATATTTGACGTTGTGATGCAGCATATTTTTCAACGCTCTATATCAATAACAACTGACTATGAAAAGGCTGTTCACAACGTGACCAAGAAAAAACTACCAATAGCAACAGTTCATGATTGTTTCTTCCATTTTAAACAGTGTTTATGGAGACAAATTAAAGTCAGTTGACTTGATCATAAGCATTATTAGTTTATATAATCCTAATAATATTTCATCTGTTTATCTAGACTCTTGGATTACAAAAGCTTTTTGTAGATGATCGTCAAGTTCGATGGTGTTTGAAAACTTATGCTTGTCTTGCACTAATATCTGAACCATCTGTAATAGATGAGTTCCAAAAAATTACAAGTTGATTCTCCTGATTCTATAGACGATACAAAATATTTTTTGTCATTTAAAAAAAGGTAATGATTTATTTTTATCATGATTTTAGATTTCGTAGACTACTACAAGGGCAATTTTATTGGACGCCAGGTTCGCAATCAACGACGCCGTGCTCCACGTTTTCCTATAGCTATGTGGAACTGTATTTCTCGTCTCGACCAGCAACTACCGCGAACAAACAACTCAAATGAGGGTTGGCATCGCGCAATACACCCAGGTGAATGAATCCGACAATGGATTTTATCGAATCCTATGGGATCCGACTCCCCGATGGAACCCGATAGAATTCTTGAACGCGGACCTATTGTCGGTTCCGACGGAAAAAATTATTTTCTTACTCACGACCAAATAAGCATTTTATGCCATCAGAGCACAAGGGTGATTTTTCAGAGTTGGATTCCGTTAAAATCCAACATCGGATCCAATACCAAGGATCCGACTGTAGGTCCGTGTCCAGGAATCCCATAATATTTCGTCGGTTTCATGGAAACACATATGGTATTCGGTATATTCACTGTCTGACCCTTGTCAGGATCCGATAGGATCCTACTGTCGGAATGATTCCCTGAGCAGGTAACGTTTTTTTCTCAAGTACTTTTTCCAAACAATAGCTTATTCTTTCCTTTTTAGCATTCGATACGACAGAATCCATCGATATATGAATCAATAAAGGACTTACAAATGATGGAGCAGCACGCTAGTTTAATAATGACTGAACAATTGCAACAACTTGTTTCTTCCTTTGATTTAAGAACAAGCGACGTATTTTTTAAACGAGCAAGAGCTCTCTTCTATTTTTGATGTGAATCTGATTATTTAAATAAAAGTATTTTCTTGTATTCTTTAATCACTTGTTTAATGAGCGCTCAAATGCCGGGCGCTCTACCATCGTGTCACTCTCTATTTGATTAGAAAATTCTTTTTTTCAAGCCATGATGTATACATATAAAGATTGCTTCGATGAATGTAATATCAATTATTTAAGAAATTTTTTCATTGACATCTGTCAACTACTATAGTATTGAAGACAATAAAATAGAAGCTAAGAAAATCATTTTTCTATTTTGAATTGCTAGCGTAACATTTATATAATTCATAAAACTATTTATTTTCATTCAAAATTATTTTTAGTAGCTAATAAATTATTACACCAAGTCACTGTCAAAATTGTCATTCAAGAAACATCGAAAGTCAAAAATCCTATTATTTATAACTTATTGCTTCGATAAATTTATTAAAAATAAATTTTACTGTAAACACTGGCTAGCACTTTGAGTCTAGTATTACTTAAAATTCTGAATATTTCCAAAATAAAATTCCAATTTCTACAATTTGATCTTCAATGTATTGGACGAGACACAAATAATGGGGTACTGCTTGTTTCGTAACTATTTCATCGATATTTCATTACAAAATATAGACATTTTTGATAAAATGATTAATCGCGAAGCTTTTGTAGCATTTAGATATTTTTATTATCTTAAAGAGTCTCAATCAGTTTCCGACACGCAATAGAACTGATCTGTTTCAGACGTACGATTTTTCAGAACAATATTTTGTCGAATTCTTCCTTAATCATGTTTCAAATCTAGAATCATTGCGTTATCTAACAATCCATGTGTAAAATAACATGTATGAAGATCATTAACTAAAATGAGGTAATATGAGGGGCAACAATATTTGTAGAATTATACAGCGGTGTAATAGATATCGACAGAATGTTGTTTTGTTACAGTCGTGCATCTTGAACGGGTGGTTGTATTGCTTGCTATAAATTTGGCAGAGATTATTAAGCATAATAAAATTATTTGGATTATACGTAGAATTTTACAAGTAATCGTTTAGTGTAATGAAATATAGGTGAAATTTATTACAAGAAAAAGAGTAATTTATTATTTATAGTTCAGGTGTTACTCTATTTTAACTACATATCATTTCAAGAAAGAAATCAAATTTTCATTAATGTTGAAATTTGCTTGTTAAGATAGAAGATGATCTGTTTTTTTCAAAATGTCTAAATACGTAGAGCAATACTGATAGGAGTTCTTCTTTTTTTATGGAACGCATAATTATTTCCGTATTAGATACGATATTTTTCCTCACAAGAGGAAAACCATTATGAAGGATAATATACTTTTAGTAGAAAGCAATCTCAAATTAATTAAGTAAGTCAAAAGAAATAGAAACCAATGAGAGAAAACTCATTATTTCTAGCTAAAAAAGGATTTTATTTTTCCAAAAAAACCAAGGGGGACAGTGCTGGCTCCAAGCACCAAAATATACTATAAAGTGCTAAAGGTACTGAACAGGTGCCGGAGGTGCTGAGTAGGTGCTGAGCAGGTGCTGAAGGTGCTGAAAGATGCTAAAGGTGTTAGTAGTTGTCGAAAAACTACAGAAAAATAAAGGAGTATTATACAACAGGATGACTTAATTCTCTGTTAAACTCATTATTTTCCCACAATCTTGCTGAATACACTAATTCCATAATCAAATCAGAGGTGTGCCAAATTAGAAACCTGACCACTAAAAACCTGCACTTAATGTTATTAACTTAAGAGTCATCATTGAATTTCGATTATTTTCCAGGAGTTTACTGTGTATTTTATGAAAAATCAATTTTTAACATCTGGGGTACCTACCCCTCAAGGATCGAAAAAACGTTTTATTCTAATTTTAGTGCGAGTAGTTATATTTCGATAAAGTTAAGTTTCCTGATCACAAATATAATCTTAGATTTTAAAATTCATTGGATACTAAGAAAGATCTGAAGCACTCTCTGGAAGACTTAAAAATAGCTATTGGCTCAAAGGTCCACGAATATTCGTTTTATACTGTTTGAAAATAGACCA
>CAJNYU010000512.1:271489-353734 GCA_905331475.1 Rotaria socialis | reverse complement strand
ATTTCCATACGACTGAAGTAAATCTCGCTATAGAAAAGGTGCTGCGGGTGCTGAAGGTGCCGAAAAGGTGCTGAAGGTGCTGAAAAGGTGCTGAGGTGCTGGGTGTTCCAAACCTACACTTTCCCCCTTGAAAAAACCTTTGAAGAAAACAATTCACCTTGAAAAACCTTACATCATCATTGCATGACAGTTGATACATTACCAAGTTAATTGAATTATATTCTGATGCGACGATGATTATCGGAATTTTTATATACTTCTTCTTCATGCAGTATTTTTAATGTACCTCTATTTATCAGAGCCACAAGATTTACCTTTTGATCATGTTAGTTCTCTCGTCGAGTACATATGTACTGCAAGAAAAAAAAAATATACTTGCGTGAACCCTCATTCTGAATTTAAAGTATTGTTATCGTTATGCTTGTGGAAATATAATACTTTAGTTCTCAATCTTTTCCCAAATGATATTGTGAGCATCACAAATGACGGAAAGCATTTCGAACGAAATACATGTTCATTTACTCCAAAGAGTTTTTAACCATATCCACCTGTGCAGCAGGTAGTTGTCTCTATTGCAACCTCTTTATGCGCAAATCTGTTAGCAATTGCATTACTGTATCGCAGTTCTTTTCAATATTTTTGTAAAAGATAGCTGAAACTTCATCTTTCACTAATCAGAAATAAGCAACGAAGGATTAGATGAAACTACGAAAAACAATCAGTTGATTTTAGCTCTAGACTGAGGAACAACACAAAACGAGTTTGTCATCAATAAAAGGTACTACAATCAATAATAAGAAATATTTAAAACAAAATTTAATCGATTTTCTAGTCCATGAAAAGATTCTTTAATTTACTTTTTATTTTTGATTCCAAGTAGATTAGCACTTCTTGCGAATTGAAGTTTATATCATTCTGAAAAATATTTTCCAAGGTATCGTTTCATAAAAGATTCATAAAAATGAAAAATTTTGCATTAAAATCTAGGAATTTTCTGGATACTATGCTTGCTATGTAGCCGTTAGTTTTGATAGTTTACCTAGTGAAATTATTGAGCTTCATAAAACTGGTTGTTTTAATTTAAAAACTTTATATGATTCAGATGATTGGTTGGATCATTTTTTTTTCCTATCACACATGAATATAGTCTACTCAATCATTTATATATTTACTAGAACAGATTTCATAAAATATTTTATGACATCTCTAAATATACTGAGGTGATTGATAAGGATTTGAGTTAACAATAAAATTTGGTTTTATTGTGTCCACGATATATCGATGATTTTGAACTTTGTACTCCTTTTCCATCGTTTTTTTTATTGCTTTCTATCTTCGTGATTAAAACTATCTGATATACGACAGAAATTCTATTATTTTCAATCTACTTGCTCTCTTCTCTTAACTCCATATGATTTTAATAGAAATTGATAATAATAAAATTAAAATACTTCCTTGATTCAGAGTCATGCGTTTTCAGTAAGAATAATGTTAGCTCTTTCTCGTTAGTTAACCTGAGAATTCGAAGTTAAATAAAAGAACACAAAAATATTCCAGAGAAAAGAGATAACTTTAGTGAAAACCAAAACTTATTTCAAACAAGAAGTTTAGACTGCGATTGAGTAACAGTCTGTTGGAATAGTTAATTCGATAATATATTTCTGTGCTATTTATAATATCAGAATAACACCGATTCATTTTGGATTTAGCTACTAGTATAGGCTAGCAGTTTTCTGGATATTTTACGTAGAAATATCTAGGTTAGAGAAATAATAATTGTTTTCAATAATTCTGAATGTTTCTAGTTAGTTTGACTCTTACGAAAAATGCTGTTTGCTTAAAAAAAATTTTGCAACAATGGCACGCAGAGTGGCTAGAGCAAAAATTGAAAAATCAGAAATTAATCAGAAAATGGCAGTTTTTGGCAAATTAGTACATCTCCCGCTAAAATAGTGGCATCCAAAAGTCTGCTGCCTTTTTGTTCATTGGCTGAAACTTTATTTTCAAAGATATTTCAATAAAACGAAAGATAATATAGTGAATACATCATTTAGCTAATACGAAGAAATCAATAAAAGATACTTACTGTTGAGGTTCTTTTTAAACTTAAAACTCGTTTACAAAAATGAGCAAAACTAAATCAAATACATTCTGCGTCGATTAAGAACTTCAACGAGAAGAAAAAACGTTAAATCCCATCATCTCGGTATCGCTATTCATATTTCGTATATTTTGGAATTTGCTCTAGGAAGTTTGTTTAAGATAACTTATGTTAATAAAAACCTTCTCAAGAATAATTACCATTCATTTTTATTTTAAGTTAAGCATTATCTGGTTTTATATTATCGGACTACGATAATCGGACTATAAATGCTTTACATGACCGAAAATCAATTCGACGCCAGAATTCGAACGAGGAATCTAAAAGATGATTAATAGAGAAAATTGATGAAGCACTATTGATTTATTATAGTAATGGTTTATAATCGTACCTAATTTTATTTTAGTGGCAAAGCAGCGATCTCAATATTTTCCAAATTCAGAGAGAATCAAAAGATCAAAAAAAAATCAGAAACATGTTCAAAATTCAGAATTTTCCCCTATCTTTCAGAAGATCTGGCCACCCTGGTGGCACGGGGTAATACTGACATTAGACGAAATGCTACAGAGAGATTTCTGTAGTCCATACATTTTTCATAGTGTTATTATAGTATGGCCTTTGAAAACAATTCTGAAGACAGAATATTTTAGTTGATGTTTTACCATAATTTTATTGATCTCAAAAGACTCTGTTTACCCTGAAATCAGTTTAACTCTCTATTAAAAGAAAGTTAGTGACAGATGTGTAATTTATCAAGGAATCGCAGTAAAACTCGCTGCGTGTGGACTGGATGTTCACTTCGTGAAATTGACTAAGAAATGATCATGAATAGCGTTTTATATGCATCTAGAATGGTAGTGTTGAAAAAAGAAGCTATTTCCTATTTATCATTGTTAATTGTTTGCTTTATTGAGCTGATAAATTTTTTAAAAAATAGATAAAACACGTCATTATACAGTAACAACAAACGAACTAATCATCATTCATAAAAAAAAGAACATTTTCTACTATTCGTTAATTTTCAATTCAATTCAATTATAGGATAAATAATTTTTGCATTGATTTTTGAACCGAGTCTAATTACTTTATTTGTTTGTGTATGTAAACTTGTGCGAATGTTACTCATACATTTATCAAGCTCTTCTACCTCTTCGATAAGTATGCCTAAGTACTTTAATTTATTTATTAATGTTTCATTGTTCTTATGGCTTCTTTTTACACATTCTATAGCTCGGACACCATCGTGAATCTAAATAATGCCAATAATATGATAGTACGTTTATTTATTTAAATTATCAGCACACATGATTATTACGCATATACAGTTACATTTTTTATTATAGTTTCAAACGAAAGCATAGATATTATTTATAATTATGAAAATAATTTGATGCAATATTTGACTTTTTGTCATATATCAATAATAGTTGACTTCGTAATCAGACATTTTTCCTGAGCCTTCAAGAAAATCCAATAGCTACGATTTGAACATTTCTATTGTTTAATTAAATAGTAATAAATATCACAGTTAGAAAATAAAAAATCATATATTAAGATTGGATAGTTTTTTAATTGTTTCGAACAACTACTATGAAAGTGGATAGCTTATATACATGAATTGTTAATGTCTAGATTAAATATATCATATCATTTAGTTGTTTATGATAAGTTTAAACTTCATATTTATAGAATTTTATATCAATGTGAACAGACTTTATTTGACTATAATATTTATTTAATAAGTAGTTACTGTCATTATTTAAGAGCCCGTATTGACAGGCCAACAAAAAAATATTTGTTTTTAAACTTTAGTCTATTTCTGTTTTCTTCCATCATTATTTAGTGTTTCAGATTTTGTCAATTTTAAATAAATTTTTGATTGTATCTGAATTTTATTTTAGTTTTAGTAAAATCTTGTATTCATTAATGTCATCTTTTTGTAATCAACAGAAAAAGTAAGTTATTGCAGAGAACGTGATAATTGAGCTAATCAGAAAATAAATTTATATATAGATATATATATATATATCTATATATATTATAAGCGTGCTACATTTCATCAACAACAAGATTATATTGTCTGAATAATTTGTCAGCAACAGAAAGAAAAAAAGAAGGAAACTTATTCAAGCGAATGACAACGTTAAATTATAGTCGTGCAAAGTATTTTGTCAAATAAATCTTTCACACAAGAAACTACAACGATCATTCTCTAGTATAAGCTTTTATAAGTGTGTGATAATTTCTTTTTCCTTTTCTTATATATTTTTCTTAGAAACTTTTTTTATATGATGCTAAAGAAAGAAATTAAGTTTTCCGTTATTCATGTCATGAATAATAATTGCTGGGGTATTTCTTTTTTTTTTCTTGTTCTTTATGTTGTTGTTGTCATTTCTATTATAGATAAAAGTCTGTTTAGTTTATTTGTTATTGAGAATCATGACTTGCACCACATAGGAATACTAGTAGACGCAGGAAAATTCTTTTCCGTCGTTCACCATTTCCTTCCGGTTTAACGACATGTATGGTTCCTTTGGCGTCCTTCTTGTACATTTTGTCAAGATGAGCAAGATGCGGAAGCTTTTTTTAAAATTACAACGCAAAAATTGACTCACTACCTAACTAACAATCGTTCTCGAATAAGATAATATGTCATTTTATCTCTATATATTCGCTGAATAGCCTTTATTGTTCTGGCTTCATTCCTTTTTTCTTCTTCGATACATAAAACAAAAGAAAAAAAAACTGTTTTCTAATATAGCTAATGCGTTGTCTCTGAGTGACATGCAATGAAGCATAAGTTATTCTTGAAAGAAGAACTATAATGAAACTCGTACTAAATATCTATAGTAAAGTTCATCGATAATGATGCGTTCGGGAAAAAGAAAAGAAAAAGGAAATAGAGAGATAGAAGGTAGCGTTTCATCTATGAATAAAGAGTATAGAATTGAAGACAACACAATAGCATACAAGACGACTGAAAATTACTTCTCTCTTTTTTTTCTCCTAGGCTTGATTACTACTACCACTACTACTAGAGTAGAGTAGATCTCTTGGATTTGAAGAAGCAGTGAGTGGAATGAATAGCAGTACTACCATCAATGGAGCCAAATGGAACAAAAGGGCGAAGCAAAGAAAAAGAGAAGAAAAAAAAGAAGGATTTGACGTTCATGAACGAACTCAGTAGGGATTGTCACTTTTCTGGCTGGATTACTTGCTTCATCTTTTTCTTCGATGATTGTTCAAAAATTGCTCATTGATCCTTACATATTCATGAATGATTCTCTACTTCTTATTTATCATCATTTTTTTTTTATTTCAGTCAACTAATAGTGAACAGAAAACATAAATGAACTAATGGGTACCACACTGAAATTTATTATATTGCATTTGGTCTTTGTGCTAGCTGCCAATATGTCAACTTTTCCTTTAAGGCAAATCTAATCATATTTTCTCTTCGGGTTCTTTTTGAGTTTGACATCGTCGTTGTTATTCGCCTTCTCCATTATTATTAAATGATAGAAGAGCAAGCGTTTTTTTTTTTTATAGAAGAAAAACGAGAGGAAGAGAGAAAGACAGAGAGAGAGAGAGAGAGAGAGGGACGGAGAAAAAAGAAATTAAGAAAAATGTTCATACCAGGTTTGCATGTTTAACGCTTATACTTAGATGAATTGATCTCAAGCTGTCTATTTTTCGAAACGAATATTTTCAGCGTGCATATATGCGTATAAATAAAATTTGAAATGATCTATACGAAATGAAATTATTAAGTGGTTCACCACTGGCTGACAAACTGCAAATACCTGTTGTATCGCTTGAGTGGACGGAATGTTTAGATAAACGGTAAAATATCTATTTGAAAATAGTTTGAAGCATTTATTAATTTTAAAAATTTTTTTTTATAAAGGCCAACCGATCGCACTAGTGATGATTTAGATGCCATATTTTCAAAATTAAAAGATGTTAAAGCATTCGAAAAGTTTCATCCATTGCTTATTCAACAACTTTGCTATTATAGTTATTTTGAAAGTTTAGAAAAAGGTGTCACACGTAAGAAAAATCTTTTGTTTTCTTGTAATTAAAAAAGAAAAGGGTCTTCTTTCTTTCTCTCTTCATGTAATTAGTTTTTCGTACGGGTGATCTTGGTGCGAATTGGTTTGCGATTTTGAGTGGCAGTGTTGATGTATGTGTTCCAGCAGAAAATGGCAAGGTTAGCATATTTTAATTGAAACATATCTGGATAGAAACGTTTTTCCATTCGCATATTAGGGTCATACACTCATCTGTACGTTAGAAGCAGGTGCTGCTTTTGGCGAATCAATTTTATATGATGCACCTCGCAATGCAACAGTCATCACATCGTCAGCAGTAATGCTTTTACGAGTTGAACAAAAAGATTTTAAAATATTATGGGAGGTATATACTAGAGAATTTAATCAAATGTGAATGAAAGAATTTAACCTATATACATGATATTTAGCGTAATAAACAATATATGCATGGTGTAATTACAAGTCTCAGCAAATTAACTAATACATTAGGTAAAAGAAAAATTGTAATAGAAAAATATCTAATAGAGAAAAGAAATATTTAGATCCAAAACGACGTGCTTCTGAATTTGATCCATCACTTCTTCCTCAAGTTGCAAGTTCGAAATTTATGAAAGATGATCCAAGTTTGTATTAGAATTCTATTTAATTAACTTTCAAAATTCATATTTGTTTCATGTTTATTTAGCTCGAAATCCAGCTTTGCCTATAATACCCGTCAGTAAAATTATTATTTTCTATATAAATTTATAATTTTTATTATTTCTTTTTAAGGCTCCTTCAGTACGAATTCAACATGCCGCTTATGTATTAAGATCATGTATACTTAGTAAAGCTCAACAAATGATTCGTGATCGAAAATACCATCTTAAAATGCATCGAAGTTGTCTAGTTGGTTCTGAAATGGTTGATTGGCTTATTCACCAAAGCCCATGTTAATTTAATTAACACTATATATATATATATATCATTATTATTTACTGCTATTTATTTTTAGTAGTTCATTCCCGAAGCCAAGCGGTTGGCATGTGGCAAGCCTTATTAGAAGAAGCAGCCATAACACATGGTATAAAACTTTTCTTTTCTTTTAATACAACGTAATCATAATATTTTATTGATGCATTAGTATCACAAGAACATTATTTTAAAGATAAATATTTATTTTATCGTTTTTCTGGCGATGAAAGTGGAACATTAACGAGACCCAGTACAGCAGAAGAAAGTGATTGCGAAGAACAATTAAATGATGTTATCCTTACTCTATCACAAGTTGGACCCGATGCAATGCTTAGAATGATATTAAGAAAACCGTAATGCATAGATATGCTATGTTCATAGTCATAGAATGAGTTTATCTTTTTTTTAGACCTCATGAACGAACAATTGACGATTTAGAAATAATCTATGACGAATTATTACACATCAAAGCTCTCTCTCATCTATCCTCGCTTGTAAAACGCGAATTAGCTAGTGTATTAATATTTGAAGCTCATCCGTTCAAAGGCGAAGTTTGTATGATTATCAAACAAATAATTTCTTCTTCTTTTTTTAATTACTTTTCTAAAACAGTATTTAGTCAAGGAGACGAAGGCAAATCATGGTATATAATTCTAAAAGGTTCAGTTCAATGTATTATTTATGGTAAAGGTGTTGTCGGTACACTTCATGAAGGTGATGATTTTGGTAAGCTGAGTTTAGTCAATAATTCACCAAGGTAATGCTTCCAGCTGAAAAAAATCTAGTATTCATGCATTTCTTTCGTTTTATCATTTAAATAGAACAGCAACAATTATTTTAAATGAAGATAATACACATTTTTTGCGTGTTGATAAAGATGATTTTAATCGTATACTTCGTGATGTTGAAGCAAATACAATACGATTAAAAGAATTCGGTAAAGATGTGCTTATACTTGATAAAGTTCCAATTAATGTGAAAACAGCTGATGGTACATATCAAGTTTGTTATAAGTATGTAGAAAAGACATATTTTTAACTATTATAATTAATATTTTTTCTTTCTTTTTTAAAAATATAAAGATATTCTATTATGTCTGGTACAGCTGAAAAAATACTTGAATATTTACTTGAAACATATATTTGTGTTAATTGTGAAGAAGGTGATACAAATCTAGATGATTTTGTTTCAACTTATGTTATTTTTATGCCAACAAATCAAATGTGCGCAACATTACTAGCAATATATAAAGCTAAACCACAACAGCGTGCTGGTGAAAATATGGATTTAACGTTACGTGAAAAAGTTAAAGTCATAAGATTTATTCTTGAATGGCATGATGCATCAAAAGAAACATTTTTTGAAGACCCAAAAATAAATGTTTTTCTAACTGTAAATATTTCTTTTTTTTTTCTCTTTATCATACAGACAAACATTTCTTCTTAATAGGAATTACATCATTTAATACGTATTGATGTTAAAATTTATCCTCAATTGAAAGAAGAAATCAAATTAATTGAATCAATCATGGAAAATGACTCGTAATGATGTTGTTTTCTTATGCTTTAAAAATAAAAATTTTGTTATAAATTACAGGGATCCAAAAGAAACACGCAAAAGTAAATTACCATGGAAACAACGCAACAGTATTGATAAACCAAAAATGATACGCCCATCAGATGAAGGTTATTTATTCTTCTTTTGACTAGATTCAAGTCAAAAACTAATCACTATTTTCTTATCTTTGACAAAATAGTTATTTTCAAAGTTTATTGTGCTGATCATACATATACAACGATGAAAATGAGAATTGATACACCAGCTTCGAAAATTATTCGATTAGCAGCTGATAAATTAGGCTTACGTGCAGATCAACCAAATGATTTAAAACTGTGTGAAGTTAGATCTACAGGAGGTTTGTCTATTCATTTGATTGATGATACAAAAATTTTATTAAAAAATTTTCTAATCTAGAAAGAATTCTTTATAAAGAAAGTGATTTAAGTATTTCATATGGTCTATCATTGAATGGCCGTCTATTTTTGGCACCTGCTGATCATTTGGATGCTTTGGTATGTAACTAAAATGAAAACAAAAAGATGAAGTCGTCGGAGTATCCATATTTGTGTACGTCATTGTCTACGAAAATACTATTATATAATTCATATTCTCAATTGAGTATAGTTTAAGTTGAAAACAAAATTTAGCATCTATAAGTTCTTTATTTATCATGTTTTACACGGACCGTTGAGAATAGTTTCCATAAATATTTCTGTTAAGATACAAATTATTTGATTGCTTATTTTACTCGTTTTTAAGTTGAATTTCATGTACTATATTTGAATATAAATGTCCAACATGGTCACTGTAATTTAAAATACATAAATCAATCGTCATTAAATAGATTAAAGTAAAAAAGAAAATGAATTGTCTTGCTTCGAAAATAAAATATTGTTATAACTATTTCAACCGTCAATAGTTGCTTACATTTGCATCAGCATCATAAACTTTCACGATTGTCTCTTGTGTAATTTTTAATGACTCTTTGAATTTTTGCTGATTTATTATGTCAGTAATTTCTTTAACATATTGACGATGCTATATAAGCATGACATTTATATGTCACAGATAACTTGCACTTTTTCTCTCACGATACTAGGTCATCTAAATTTAGTCCTGAAGAAAGCTAGATTAGTTTTATTCTGATGTCCATAAGTATCGGCATGTATTTGAAAATAAACGAAACAATAGTTCAACAAAGATGCTATTATACTAATTGCAAATGTGTGTATATTGTTTTGAGCGGTTAAGACGTAGTTAAGTACAATGCCCTCACGAATTGTTGAAGTACTCTGTCCATTATCATCGAAAGAATACTTTCAATAGGTCAATGACATCTTTGCTTCCTTGTAAATCGCCGAGTTAAACATAAATTACTGAGAATAGACTCCTGTGTTCATAAAAAAAAAGATATTTTAATGATCTTTAAAACATATAGACATATTTTTCGAATTGATGTACTAACTATTTTCTACAGATCAGTAATAGAAGGTTCTTGATTTGATATCAAATGAATATATCAGATAAAAAAAAATTACTTATGATAGGTAATCTGAAGAGACTATGAACTAAACAATTCTAATCGCACAAATTACTTAGGGTATACAAAACGTAGTGGGAGTGACACTGTTTTACCCTAAAATAGGCCTCAATAAATTTTCTTTTTATATCATATGATAGAGAAAAAGAAGCTCTATCTTTCTATGCTATTTGATCATACTTCAACTAATATAATGTAATCATTTTTCGACAAGACCTGTTTCGTTTGCATACGTCCTTGTTATATAAATACTGATGAGTATTTTTTGAACAACTTTTTATAAAAACAAGATAGAGAACGTCGGTTTTCCCCAATAGAAAGAACAGGCGAAGGCGCATCGAATCATATATCCGAAAATTTTCTAATATGACTTCTCAAGTTTGTTTCATTCGATTTTGTAACGGTCGGAAAAAGAATTGATTCTATGAAAAAACGAAAAAGCACAGAATAGTGATTTTTTTCACACATTTCGCTAGAAAATCGTATTAGACGTTCGACTAAAACACATGTTATTTATTTGAGCCATTCACGCTTTGTAGATCTTCAATTAGTGATCTGAATTTGTACTTGATAATTGAAAATTTACATTGCAAATAATTTACTAGATAGGTTGCTGTAAAAAAAAATCAATTGAAAACCTGGCGAAAACCATATTATAAAACTCTGTAATAAATCATTGGATGCTTCTTCATCTCTTCTTTCCAATGGTGAAACCCGCAGTTCTCTATCTTCTTTCTATCAAGAGTTCTTCAAAAAATACTCACTAGTGCAATTAGTATATACATAACTAGCCGGAATAGGTTTTATAGATAATTTACTATTTATGATATTAGTTGAAGTATGATCAAATAGCATAGAAAGATAGAGCTTCTTTTTCTCTATCAGATGATATAAAAAGAAAATTTACGGAGGCCTATTTTAGGGTAAAACAGTTTCACCCCTACTACTTTTGGTATGCCTGAAGTAAGTAATATAAGCTTCAAAATAATCATATCTGAGAACTACAGATATATAAAAAGTTCTCATATTTATGAAATCACTTTAGGATATATTCTATAGGATATTTTCGGTAGGTTTTGTGATCTATAAAATGCTACACATAAGAAAATATATTTTATATTTATCATCTTAAAGTTCTAAAGAGTTTTGATGAGAAATTGCATCAAAATACATTCATAAAATGTCTAAATTATAAATGAACAACAATAGTCAATGCTTTTTACTCATGAAGTAATCCTAAGAAAGAAACCCATTGAATAACTTATTAAATTTGAAAACAATGGTGTCCGAAAGAAAGAAGAGCTCTTCGAAATATTATTAAATTCTATAAATAGTCTATCTAATAATAGACTGCTTTTTTTCTTGGAAAAAAAAGATATACAGTTAATGTTCTCATCATTGAAAAAGGCAAAAACCAAAAAAATCTCGGAGTTTTTTCAATACATTTTACGTACTAAAATTCAGATTTGTTTTCTTTTCTCTGCTGGCATAATGATTAAATTGATTTGAATTTAGGTACCATTACCTGAACAAGAAGGTCCGCAACGTGGTACATGGCAAAAATTAGAAATGTTTGGTTCAAAAGAACTTGCATATGCTATTACAATGCAAGATTATGAATTATTTATGGCTATTAATCAAGTACAATAGCTGCATCTTTTTTTGTCTCTAATTCAAAAGTTTTTTCTTTTAATAGCATGAACTTCTCTATCAAGTATTCGGCCGATATAAATTTGGAAAACTAACAGCAAATTTAGATATTTTTATGAGAAGATTTAATGAAATTCAGTATTGGATTGTAACAGAAATATGTTTAACACCAAGTCCGGGCAAACGTGTACAACTTTTAAGAAAATTTATCAAACTTGCATCTTAGTAAGTTGAAAGAAATTCGATAGATTAGTAAATATTTTCTTCTTATTATTCGAATTAGTTGTAAAGAATATCGAAATCTTAATTCTTTCTTTGCTATTGTGATGGGTCTAAGTAATATTGCTGTTAGTCGATTATCTCTGACGTGGGAAGTAAGTCATTTATATGAATTAACGTTTCGAGAAATCGATCATACTCTTTTTGAATAGAGATTACCAAGTAAAATTAAACGAATGTTTTCGGAATTCGAAACTTTAATGGATCCATCACGCAATCACCGAGTTTACCGTTCAACATTAACAAAATTAACACCACCAACCATACTTTTTATGCCACTTTTACTCAAAGGTTTACTCTATATATTCATACACGTTTTATTTTTGACTTATTCTTAATTATTCTCTAGATCTAACTTTTACTCATGAAGGCAATAAAACTTATTTGATTGAAGCTTTAGTCAATTTTGAAAAAATGGTATAAATTTTTTTCTTTTATCTGTTTCTTCGGTATTTGTTTAAATGAATTGTCTTTCTCTTGTTTAGAGAATGTTGTCACATACAATGCGTACCTTGAAAATATGTCGTAGCCAAGCATTACGTAAGTAATAATACAATATAAGGGTCATTCCGCCAGAAACCGCCAGGTGTATTTGATGACCAAGCCAGAATCCATTCAAAGTTACAGAGTTTGTAGAGAATGTTTTGCTGATCATTTTTGGTAATAATCTTATCCGAAATAAAATCTATTTTCGCTAACAAGTAGATCAAATACAAAAAAGTACACTTTTCCTTCTTTGCAGTAAATAAAAATGGCATTTTTCTCGAAAAACTGATGAAAATCTCACTTTTTCACTCAGATTTTAAAACCAACCACTCATTCAGAATGCGTAAATAATTTTTGAAGAGTTTTCACGGACTGCCAGCGCACATTGTAATACACTAGTGAGGAACAGTGTTTGAAAAAATCTGAGTGGATCAGAACTAACCAGAATATTGGCACTAGTAGTTCGAGAGAGCGAAACTTGCTTTACAAAATGGAGCAATTCCTTTTCTTGGCGACTGCGATTTGAGGGTGTGGGAAGCCCAAAACTGTTTTCTATGACAATTTATTAGTCAAATCTGATTACTTTTCTATATTAAGTGCCTTCAAATTTTTTGAAACGTTCACGACTGGTAGAGGTATTTATGTTGAGTATTTTGGTATTAAAATATTTAATGTTCGATTTTATTTTCATAAAGATACGGATCAAATAATATGAGATTGATTTTTTGAGACTTTATCAGACTCTAGATTCACTTCATGAGAATGGAAGCAAACTTTCAAAGTTCGTAAAGCTTGCATCTACTAGCATTACTACTCATTTAAAAGATTTGAAAATTATCCAAAGGGGTTTAATTGGGGAACACAACTTGTGATCGAATATAATGAAGGGTTACGAGGGATGATTTTCAGTTTTTCTTCAATTTTCGTGGTGTTTAAAGAGGACATAAAGGGTTTTGATCAGAAGAGCATTCTCTACAAACTCTATAAATTTGAATGGATTCTGGTTTGGTCACCGAATACACCTGGTGGTTTCTGGTGGAATGNATTGCTCCATTTTGTAGAGCAAGCTTTGCTCTATCGAACTACTAGTGCCATATTCTGGTTAGTTCTGATCCACTCAGATTTTTTCAAACACTGTTCCTCACTAGTGTATTACAAAGTGAGCTGGCAGTCCGTGAAAACTCTTCAAAAATTATTTACGGATTCTGATCCAGTTTTCCACAAGGATTCTGAATGAGTGGTTGGTTTTAAAATCTGAGTGAGAAAGTGAGATTTTCATCAGTTTTTCGAGAAAAATGCCATTTTTATTTACTGCAAAGAAGGAAAAGTGTACTTTTTTGTATTTGATCTACTTGCTAGCGAAAATAGATTTTATTTCGGATAAGATTATTACCAAAAATGATCAGCAAAACATTCTCTACAAACTCTATAAATTTGAATGGATTCTGGTTTGGTCACCGAATACACCTGGTGGTTTCTGGTGGAATGACCCTTGATACGAAAATTTTAATAAAATGCTAGTTTTTTACTCCCACGAAACCTATGACTGTAGGATTGTCAGTTCGGATATAATTTCGTGTCTAGTTATCTTATTCGTTTATAGAATTTTTCTGAAGATAATCGTGTATTTTTCAGTAAAAACAAAGTAACTTGATGAGAAAACGTTTAACAGTAGTGTACCATTTTCATAAAGTGGTAATCCATGAGCCATGATAGTAAAGTTTTCCAAAATCAAGATATGATAGTCTTTAGATTTTAGAAAATCTATTCGAAACTAGTTTTTATTCCTGGAAATTTTTATAAAAATATCAAATATTGAACAAATTAAGAAAGGTATCCTCATTTTCCACAGTTTTCCATTAAAAAAAGTTAGCACGATCAGAACAGACAGTAATATTGGATTGCCAGAATCCTTGTGAGAGCTCATAGTTAGAAATATACACGCGTTAAGTATCGGCGGAAAATGATTAAAATTATGATATTGACTCTTACAGCATTTTTTTTTGTTTGTTGAATAAATTTAGAATTACAAGTACCTCAAGGTGCAAAAAATCTTTCAGAAATTCAAGAATATGTTCTGTTAGTATAAAATATTTCGCTAAATCAATATTAGTATTAAAATTGTTATCTACTTTTTTTTCTAGCGAATTGAATGTCATTGATAATCAACGTATCCTAAATCAATTATCGAATAAATTAGAACCACGACAAACATAGCTTTTGATGAGGGAAATAAATCCATTTATGTGATTTTTATTATAAATTTCGAGAATAATATTTACTTTTGTAACAATAGGTTCTTTTTGCGTGTTTATATTGTATTTTATCAAGAAAAGAAAAGTCATTGTAATATTTTAAAAAAAGAAGAAAAGAAATATATTTCAGTCAGTTTTGATCTCTGCATGTATTTATTTGTTCAAATGGTGATTTATCTCTTTTGATCAGCACAGTATGTCATAAATGGATGAAAGAGATATGAAACAAAAAAAAAAGAAAATTCACTATTTCGATATCTTATAGTTTATTTTCTTTTCTTTTTAATATCAAATGATCATACTGTTATATAAACAAAACTATTCTTCTTTTCTATCATAATAAAAATAATAATGATGATGATTACATTTTATTCGTTCTTTCTTCTTTCTTCTTTCTTGTCATCGCTGATTTGTTTATTTGTTATTAAATGATTATATTAACGTTTGATCTGGAATAGACTGGAAATGGAATAGAAATGACATTGAATATGTATACATGTACATATAGATATATGAAAACCTTGCGCGAACTTCTATCGATAAATGTATAATTAAAGCGCTTTTATTCTTGACTGTAATGAAACAAATCTTATAGGACAATCGAAACAATGTCGAGTGATCAATTAATTGAACGATGGTGTAAAGATCATGCGACACGTATGTGTAAAAAGAAATATAAATCTTTTTAAGAGATTAAATTTTAATGTAAATAGCTACTACTGTTCAATGGCTTGTTGATAATTTTGAACCAGCTGAAGGCAGTTCAATACGTCGTTCAATTTTATATAATTTCTACCTTGAACATTGTCTTGGCCTTAAAGTTGAGGCACTGAATCCAGCTAGTTTTGGGAAATTAATTCATTCAGTTTTTCTCGGTTTAAAAACACGTCGATTAGGCACTCGGTAATTATTTAAAAAAGAAAGAAAAAAATAATCTTTCTTATCTTTACTTCTTGTTCCATTGAAATCAAAGAGGAAATTCAAAATATCATTATTATGGTATACAAGTTAAATCTTCATCACCATTAATAAAACAAATTCCTTTTGATGGTGATTTATTACTTCTATCAAATACACATCAAGATTTCGATAATCAATCAATTCATTTGAATATGTCGCCCAATGAGCATATATTTTCGCCAATATCTACATCGATGAATAATAGCAATAATAATAATAATAATTCATCGAATGAATTTTTATCTCCAAAAGATTCATTATTACTATCAAATGAGTTACCATCAGACATTACAATAAATGACATAAAAGATTTTCAAAAAACTCACGATGATTATTCAACAAAACTTTATCAATCATTACTAAAATTTGAATATGATCATACAGAAAAATTAATTCAACAATTCTGGTCACTTACTAATATTCATTTTTCACAAACAAATGATCTAACAAACAATGGTATTCTACTTTCATTTTTCGAAGCCAACAAGAAAAATTTTGATGAGTTCAATTTCTAAAGAATTCAGAGTTCGATATTTTCCGGTAGCTATTGTATCTATTTTCATTCATTGAGAAAGTAAATTAGGAATTTGATATCACTATACTAGGAAGTACATTAAATCATACTGTCAATAATCTCTTTTAAAATATTGAATAAGACAAAATCACTTAGACAGATGAGTTACAATCTTGGGTACTCATTATTTACTTTTACTGTCTCAATGAATGAGCATTCGATTCTTCCATTGATTATATCGAGTATACCATGGGAAAGATTGAAGAGATACATTTTTATCATAGATATATCATTACATAGGAACAATGATAAGATTTTTAAAGTTCACAAAAAATGATTCTTCTGAAAAACTGCCTGGGTTCCAGTAATGTTCATTGACTATTTCGTTCTGCATTCATGTACATAATCTCTACAACAGAGTGACGATTTGATGTAGGAGAGTTCTTTGATACAATAAATTATAAATGAAGATTATCTTTTATCTCAGCTGTCTTATGTGTATCCAATATAACATTTGAGTTTTCTTGCCAAGTTGCATAGTCTTAAACATAGATCAACGGTACTAGAACGGTGTAATATGTGTGACTTATGCACCAATTGAATGCCTTATGAGAATTTTCTGAACTATTACTTTGAAGCAATATGGAAAATATGAGTGAAGTTTCCTAACTATCTTTCGTTATATACCATGATATTCCCATAAGTTATTATTGTTCTACTGAAACTTTTCATTTTGTTTTTGTTAAAGACCCAATGATCACTTGGAAATTCAGTCGCATATGTACAATACCATTTATTCTTGAACAAATTCGTTTATTCTATTCGAAATTTTATCAAACAATAATAGATAGCTATTTTCCTAATGTTCTTACATCTCTAACACAAACAACAATTGTACGATTGAGTTTCGTTTTGGTTAAAAATTGTTCTACTTCTTTTTTTCTCAACCGTAGGAGGCTATCCGTACAATAGCAAATAATATATCCTACTGGTTAATACATGCCATTGAACATGTATATGATCCATTAAAATTAACACTAATTCAATATACTCAAGCATTTAGTTCCATACTGTTACGTTATACATCTTTGAATCATTTATCTTTAACTGTTCACGCAATGTTTTTGCAATCGTCACGTTTAATCACAATGTCGAATGATTTAACACATATAAACTTCAATGATTTACATGAACAAATCAATTGGTTAATCGAATGTGATTTAAATTTATTTATTAAAATAGAACAATGTTTTAAAAATCTATTTCAATGTCAAACAATGTTAACCGTACACAATTGGACAACATTTATCGATACATTATTAGATGATCATTTAATATTATATAATAATACAAAAGAATATATTTATAATGCTCGACAGTTTTTATTAAAAACAAATTTCTATTGTTCATTAATATTACGCGAATTAACATTACATTATGGTACATCGCTTGGTTCATTTCATTTATTACAATTATTTATTGAAGAATATCTTTATTATCGTATTGAACAAAAAATATCATATTATTTAAATCAATCAGTCATTAATCTAGTGATTGAAAATCTAAATAATGAACAACAACAACAAAAATATATAATGAATAAAAACTATCAATATTTTTTCAATGATGATGATATTGATGAGGATTTTGAAAGTTTATCAGATGATTTTAATGATCCTAGAAATATTCTCAAACCATTATCACCTGCTCAAATCGATGATTTTATTTTACCACATGGAACAGTAACTGATTCGTTTTCATATATATTTGAAGATTTACAACCATTATCAAATGAACTATTTTAAACATTATGACAATATAGAGAATATTGTATCGAAGAAAACAAAAACAATAGATCATTTATTTTTTGAAATGTGTTCCTCCTCATCTGTTTCTCATCAAGCAAATCTCATGCTCTTTTCTCTTCTCTCTCTCTCTCTCGCTCTCTGCCATTGTATAAGTCAATTAAACTTATGATCGATGAGTATTATTTCATTTTAATATCGAACTTATCATTCACGATACCATACCAACATGTCAAGAATGATCATTATCACTAGCATCATCATCATCACCTTCTACGAAATAAACTAGCACATAGGATGCATACATACATAAGTCACATTCACAGCATGTTAGTTTAGTTTTCTTTTTTTTTTTGTGTGTGTGCTTCTCAAACTATAGTGACCTTTACTTAGACATTTCGCATGTTAACTCAATCGATAGATTATTAATTGTTCAGTATAATAACAAGTAGGAATCCGTATTGATAATATGAGATGAGTAACAATTTGCATGTCTCACATCTGCAGATCATTGCTGCTGCTTTTACTGGTTATGTCTCGTGTTTATATTATTGTTCTTTCACATATACGCGAGAATGCATACTCGCACGTCCGCACTCAAATGTCGACGCGTCTTGCTTTTCTCCTTTCGGCTAGATAAACAAGTGCAGTTAACACTAATTCATACTTATTCTTCGAGCATTTCAATTGACTTATCTTATTTTCTATTTCTTGAAATCTGTTCTTTCGATTGAACATCATCATCATCAGCTGTCAACACATGCAGTCGTCCATGGAGACTCGTTTATGTATATACACATACACAGTAGAATGATGATACCATCAAGGTTTGATAAGAATTAGACAAGTTAATGTTGTCGTTTTGAAATATTCTTAAATAAAGCAGCAAGAATGAAGAAGGGAAAAGAGAGAATAAGATCGAATAACGATCTTATCATTCATCTACTCATCACTTCGCCAGCAATTTAACAAATTAAGAATTCCCTAATGAAAAATTCTGATTTTAAAAATAGACTTCTTTTCTTATCAAATCTATATTTAAATGTAAAATAAACATGGATTTCTTTGGTATTCTTTTTTTTAGACTTCTCTGCATGATATAGAAAAAATTCAAGGATAAATTCTTTAGATCTTCATTCGTCAAAGAAAGAACAACAACAACAACAACAACAACAACAACAAAAACAAAAAAAGAACAATAATATGATGAGAGAAAGCTATAATAATTAAAAAAAATTGACAGATGAAGAAAGAACTCACACCCTGTGGAGAGTTGATTATATACATTTTGTTAGTTTTCTTGATAATCATCAGGAGAAAATGATCCATTACTGATTGATGTTTGTTGTCCATTACTTGTATTACCATTAGCTGACCAAGCACCTTCCATACGCCATACACTAAATGCGTAACTTAATGTACGTTCATTTGGTTGTGATGATGGTGAAGATTCTGTATCATGTGTATGTTGTTGTTGTTGTTGTTGTTGTGGCTGTGGCTGTTGTGGTGGTGGTGGTGGTGGTGGCTGTAGTTGTTGCTGTTGTTGTTGTTGTTGCTGATGGTGATGATGATGTTGCTGAATTTGTGGTGTTGGAGTTGCATGTGCTAATGAAATATTGGATGATGAGGCCTGTTCTTCATCTGTACGTAAAATTTGATAAAGAAAATCAATATAACGTGTTGCTAATTTTAACGTTTGAATTTTCGATAATTTATCCGATGGTAAAGTTGGAATAATATGGCGAAGATGTGCAAATGCATCATTCAATGATTGTGTACGTTGTCTTTCACGTACATTAGCAATAGCACGTTGATTTTGAACATCATCTTGGGACATTGATTGTTCTTGCTGTTGCTGTTGCTGCTGTTGTTGTTGTCGTCGTTTTGATGATATACGGTGCGAAGATGATGACGTCGAAGGATATGGTTGATTACTTAATCGACGTGATAAACGTGCTGTACGACGTGAACGACGTTGATTATTTGAATTGTTATTTGAAGATTCTAATAAATGATTTTCATTATTTAAATTATTTGTTGGCACATCAAGATAATTCTCATCGATGTGCATTGGTGTTGAAGGTGAACTTGAATTTGAATCACTTCCACCACTACTCATTGATGGTAATGGATAGATTGGCAAAGGATATTGTTGATTGTTAGTTGAATTATATTCACTTTTAATAAATGTAGTTAAAAATGTTTGATGTTGAAGAAGTGTTGACGATGAACTTGAGTCCATAAAGATCCGCAACGTATTTTTATTTGATAACTAAAAATAAAAAGTAAATAAAAACTTTCTTTTTGTTATTTTTCGCTTTTCAAACTTCATGTTTTTCTCTTGTCGTCTAAATAGTATTTGAAAAATAAAATTATAATCACTGCTGTCGACTTTTATTATTATTATTATTATTATTATTTTGATAATCTTACTCGTTAATTGAAACCACATCATTTTCTACTTTGTTATGATTCCGAGAGTTCTCTTTCATTATTCATTTCACTTGCCTGTGTATATGTTTGCTGTTTGCTTGTCAGATGTAAACGATTAGGTTCATCTGGTAAGCATCTTGTATGAAGATCTCTTTTTGTTTCTTAATGTTGTTGGTGTAAGCCTGGTGAGTACACAGAGACAAATGCAATACAAGTATAACGAGTAGTTGTTTCGCACACGTCTTCAATTAGATATGCAATATAGATGTTTTTTGCCTTTTTACTTAAGGCGAGAGAGAAAGAGAAGGAGAAAATGTTATTTACGCTTTTTTTCTTTTCGCTCTGTATATCGTATTCATTGCTGATTGGTCAAATATATATCTGACAGAGATAAAAAAAAGAATACTGGAGCATTCTATGTCGTCTCAGATAGAGATTACTAGAACATAGATATATAGAAATTAATACAAGAAAGAAGAATAAAGAATATTCTATTGGTGGCTATATCGATGAGGATTTTTTTGATTAGCCAATCTATATACGAGACGTAACCAGAGAGAGAGAGAGAGATAAAAAGAGAGAAATATTACAGTATTGTCCTAAATATAGAACAATAATATCGATTTGATTGTATTTGAAAACTGACAAAGAAAATATCCTTCTTGTTTCTTAATGAACAAATGAGTATAGAATCAAATTTTTGTCATTTTCTTCTTAATGAATGTAATGATTTGTTACATTGATTCATGTATATAACAATTGACATGTCTCATTAACACAAATTGCATTACCATTTATTTCTTTCATCTCCAATATTTGTATATTGCGATATATTTGTTGTCCATGTGTGTCTATTTAAGTAAGCGAAGAGGATGACATTAATTTGTTTTATATGTATTCTATGGAAAAATATTCTTTCATCTTGGTTTTGTTTTACAAGAGTTATCTTTGAATAGGAATGAATGATCAGAATGATCGTAAAAGAATCTTTTTATTTTGAAGAAGAAAATGAAAATTGAGAAGATAACAGTGAGTTTTTATTTACTATCTTTGATGGACAATCGATGTCAAGAGAAATAGATAATAGTTTTTTCTTTCTTTCTGGGATGTAGGTGTTGAGAAAAAATTGATGGTGCGTATGTAGTACAAGAGAAGACAATAGCATCATTATGAGTCCTTTTTTATAGGAAGGTCGAGCATTAATATATACGTATTTATTCTTAACTAATGAGGTTTAGCCATGTATAAAAAACATAGTATACTTGGTTCTAATCGATGTCGATTTGTTTGTGATGAAAATATGATTTATTATGTTGATGCACGTGTTAGTCATTTTAATTACGGCTTATTCCATAGGAAATTCAATATACACGATCTGTAATCGTTCAATATTGCAGTTAAATCGACTGAGTACACTTGCTTACTTCCAGAATAGAATTCGACAAAGGTTTTACTAGTGATTAGTGATTGTAAAAATTGTACGATATGACAGGTTAACATAGGTGGTAGCTATGCTGTTTTCTTATTGGATAAATCTTGGTGCCCTTTTGAAAGACATTAGGCATCGAAATTTGAATTGAAGAAGAGTTTTTTTCCTGAAATATTTTTTACTCGAATATTTCTTATAATAAGATCATAATTATGCTTGTGCAACTTACTCAGCAATTGAAGACAAATTCGTATGTAGAAACTTTGAAAACGATGCTGATTTTTTCATGTTGCAACTACTATTCGCTTTATTTGATTCGATCGTTGCCAAGCGTTCTGTAGTTATATTTTATATGTATCTAGATATTTTTAAGAGAATCAAAAATTGAGAAATAATATATTCATTTTTTTTGTTTATTTCATTCTCAGTGAACAATGTATATCATTAGCACATGATTATCATACTACTGAAGTTGCTGAGGAAGAACGATCAATGTTATAGAAGAACAAAAAATGGCTCATAAAACCTTATGTTGATAAGTTTTTATAGAATAGTCAAATACGGATAGATGCCAGGTAAATAAGTAATTTTACTGTTTCCTTTGTACACGACGATAAAAAAGTTTCTGAACCATATATGAGCCAATAGAAAATTAAAAGCATTTGACTTGAATTGAACCGTAATATTATTTGCAAATATGCGTATATTTGAGCTAGTTTCTAAGAACAAAACTAGGTAGGTCGAGCCATAATAGAAATACTCCTAATGAAAGAATGAAAATTTCATAACAAAATGAAATGCTGAAAGTTTTTTTTTCTGAACAATTTTTCTCGACAAAAAAAAATACCCCGCCGGATAAAATTTTTTTCTAGAATCGATATCTTTTTTATACAGTATTGTAGAGCTCGTTGAGATACATCAAATAGTATATTGAAATTCAAGTTTTCATAAAGGTTTCGTGTAGTTACAGTCGATATACGATCTATACTGGCATAGGGACATGCATGGTACTAATGGAAAACGTACACTCCTATGATCATCTCTAATGAGTGTATACAGATTTAGTTATATAATTCAGTTCGATACAATTATGAGTGGTGCTCAATTTTTTATAATTGATAGTTTTTACCACTACTGCTTTGCTACTGACAAGAGTCATCTTCTACCGAGATGAATGACATTAATTCACTAAAAATGCAATTAACTGTATTCAGTCCTGTGAAGTAGAACAATGCGGTAGCAACGTGAAACTTTCCTAAAAACTGTCCGTCGTTGAGCTCTACATATTTGATAGGCCAAGTTTTTCCGAGCAGCAGGGGTTCGTTGGTAATCTTGAGAGTAGAGGCAAAAACTCGATTATTTTGTCATATAGAGGTCCCAATACATAGACAATATTCCAACAATGTGCAGTATAAGTTCTGAAAATTTTGTTGCATCTATAATCAGCAAACATTCCCCAACAATTTGACGTCAATAGATCCTTTTGAAGTCATAAAAAACATTTTCACTTGTACGATCCTCGAGAGGGTAGAGGGTGCGAGTTACAAATAGTAGACCTACAATTTTTATCATTTCTTCTACAAAACTCAATTTCAATCAGGCATAGTACGTTTACTGTTGAAACTCTATAAGAATTTACTGATAGATCCTCTTTATATTAAAAAAAAACAAATTTTTCGGTTTCCTGTACCCCCTCGAGGATCGTCAAAATATGAGACAGTTAACCCTTTCCGGCCCGGTGTTGCCATATGGCAACATTTTCCCCTAGGGGGGTACGGCAATTTTCAAACAGCGGGCCGGAAAGGGTTAAGCAAAAGTACGCTTATGATAAAATTTAGAAAATATTGTGCAAAATATTACATAATTAGTTTTCAACAAATTGCGATTCTTGTTGGTTTTGTTGCTGGATATTTTAATCGAACTACTACCGTATAGAATCAAGTGTTTCCAGATTTTCATAGATTCATTTTTTCAATTCATTATCTATGAATGTGACAAATTTCTGATTCAAAATCAATATGTTTTCAATTTTCTGCTAATATTCACCAGTGGTGATGAAAACAAAGAACTATGTTGTTCAGAAACCTTAATAGTGTCCGTTAAGTAAAGTATTCCGAGTATTTACAACAATAATTCAAAGAATAATTGTTATAAACAAAATGTACACAATCAATATTGACTGATTGAAACTATTTATGACCTCACTACTATCGCATAAAATTGACAATGCATAAAAGTATGCAAACAAAAACCTACGCTTAAGTGTACCTTTGAAGAAGTTCACTTAAAAAACTGTACAAATATTTTTAGTATTATTCCTTTTTCAACTAAACAAAAGATTAGTTTATTTTTCTAGTAATAATAATATTATTCACGTGGTTATTTGTTTCTAGTGGACCCTTTTTCTTATTCATTTCATGGCCATATTTTATGCATCAGATCAAATCGACATAAACGATCGCACATGTTCATCTAATGAGAGTGTTCATTGTTGAAAGAACTTTCATTGGATTTTCGCTTAGAATATTTTCCTGTCAACTTTTTATTGAATTTTATGGAGTATTTTGAAATTCACAATTAACACATTATTCATTTTTGTGTTAATTATACGCAAATTCTGTTTTTCATCATAGTTTTGAGACTTATCAATAAAATTTTATTTCATATGAAAAAAACGATTCGCTAAAAAAATATATGAAATTATAATTGTTTTGGTAAGCGTGATAATTTTTTATAAAAAAATAATTGAACAATATTCAAACAGAAAAGTCAACTGAGCAATGAAGAAGAAAAAGACAAGTTAACATCGAAGGAAATAAAACATAGATAAACTCTGAGATTTTAAAATTATATTTCATTTTATTCATGCTTTTTTTGTTTTATCTAATGGTAGATAAAGTTGTTTAAGAATATGATTAACACGTTCCATAGCATCGGGTTGATGTGTATTCTCATTAGCAATAATTATCGATCGTTCTCTTAATACAGATTCAATGGTTGCCAGAGGCTGTTGGGTAAGATGATTACTTGATTTTTGTGATAGAGATCTTTTTAAATTATTATTATTGTTGTTGTTGTTGTTGTTGTTGTTATTACTGAGTGGTGGCATTTTTGTACACATTCCAGAAGTACCTCTTACTGCAGCTGTTTCAGCTTTTGAAAATGGGCGAAGGAAATTATCATTTATGGTATATAATCGATGATGATTAACACCATTTGAGTCAGTTATTGTTTCATACGAATATTTATTTGACGAATCAATCATTGGTATATCATTAAGATTCATTGATGAAGAACCAATTAGATGAGGTGGCGATGAACGATTTGCTAATTCCATAAGATTAGGAACTGCAATAGTTGATGGTGATAACATAGGCATTCGATCACTTTCAGAGCCATGTGTTGATTTATTTTGTGGGTGTTGTTGATGCTGATGACGACGATGCATATGTTGTAGTCGACGTTGTGGTAAATTTTTAAACATTGGTGCTTGTGCTGAAATTATACTACTAATGGTTGGAATAGATTGATCATTGGGTATGGTTGGTAAATCATTTAAAGTTAAAGAAACAAATGAAGCTGTTCGTTTGGACACTGTATTATTTAATGTTGTGATTGATATATTTGGATCAACAAGTGTTGATGTGTCTATTTGTGAATGTTCACCTGTATAAAAAAAAAAGAGTTCAAATTCCGGTTTAAAATTGTCTATTATACAGCTTTGTTTTTCTCGATTACCTGCATCATTATCACTATCGTCATCACTCTACAAATATTTAATATAAAGATAGAAATTGTATTAAAAAAAGAAGACAAAACCGTTACGGATTGATGTTCAGGATGAAATTCTTGTAAACCGGAATGGCTTCTCTTCTATGATGAAAGTTGAGATAGTTCTAGTTTAATTAATAAATATTTGAAATAGTTGAACCTGTTTTCGTTCTAACGCTCGTTCAGTAGTAAAAATTGGTAAACCATGTCCACTTCGATTAGCATATTTACTTGTAAATAGAGTTCCTCTTGGTGGTAATGCACGAGTTGCTTTGTCCATCTAAACAAAAAAATGTCAATAAATATCTTTGAAAACTTATTTGAATCAAATAATCTAAGCAAAAGCGTGCGCATATATTGGTATAATGTATGTGAAAGCAATACATCGAATTCAATATGGAGTGTTCAATTAGGTGCAACACTAGCTTTAAGCTAGCTGAAATATATATATATATATATATATGTATAAATATATAGATGATCTTCGACATGTTCTGAAGCAAATTTTTAATTTATTATTCTTGCATTCAACAGTAGCAAACTTTTTACAATGGATCGTTTCAATCCATACAATTATTTGGAGGATAATGATTGAAAGAAAACTGTTTTATTTGTGAAATACGTATTTGGAGATTCATTCGAAATATGATATTAGAAACATCAACTCCAGAAAGAAACGATTTATCACAATTAAGTTTTCACAAGTATCAAGTTCACAAACAAAGAATGCACGTTATAGATCAGGAAAATTCATAAAAATTTTAAATGACTATATCATTAAAGGTTTTCCTATAGTGTCAAATTTATATATTACAACCTCAAAACTCATATCTCTTAATGTAAAGATTTCTTTTTGTTTTGTTGAATGCAACAACAATAGATTTTAATATTTGTTTTCAGAATTAATGTGACATCCTGTGTATAAACATATATAGATATGTATAATGATATTCAAGGATATTGCGTGGTATTTTTAGAACCTGGTCAACTGCAAGTGTAAGTTTTAATTGTGAACTCATATCGATTTCCGATGCAAATGGATACGATACACGTATCCGACGATTAATTTCATTGGTACCATTAGTACTGTCAATACCATTAGTACCACTGATACCATTAGATTCTTCGTTTGTCTATTAGAATAATTATTTGATATTGAGCATGATGATGAAACGAAATAGACGATTAAAACAAAATGCTCACCGGAGCGTATGTTGCTTTGATAGGTTGCGAACGATTAACCTAAGTGGGAGTACAAGTGATTTTTTTACTTTGTTCACTTTTCTTTTATCTCATTACAATAACAAAAAGATTGAATCTACTGACGAAGAAGAAAAGTTTTTGTTTTCACTTGTCTTACCTCTCGTTTACGAACTAACTTTTGCACGCGTTCCTCAATAATTTTTTCTGGTCGTTTCTTTTTTAATTTTTTCTTTGTTGGCGGTTCTTCTTTTCGATATGGAATATCAGGTAGTTCACCACCTTCAGGATCACTATCTGAATCACTGGAACTATTTTAAGAGAGGAAATAAATTCAATTTTTTTTTTATAAAATTACAATAACAAAAAAAAAGAATTAATAATAAACCTTGATGCATCTTGCGCATTGATAGTTTCATGACATTGTGATAATGCTTGTAAACAACTAGCAACTGAAATAATTGATATTGGTGATTCATCATTTTGCTTTTCTTCTATAATATTAAATCCATTAAAGACTAGAAATACGTCGTATGAATTTTAAACATACCTGGATACACAATAGATAATAGAGTAGGCGGAACTTTTTCTTTGCCTAGTTTACGAAGAACATTTTTTGTTATATCCAAAAATATTGAATCCAACCGTCTAGAGAAAAATTATTAAATTTTTTTATTAGTCAAACTTTTAATTGTCATACGTTGAATCTGAAAGAATATCTAAATATTGTCTTAGTGATTGACATATACATTGTCCAAATTTTTCATAATCTTGAATGTTAAAATGGCGTGGTTTTTCTCTTTAATTGAAAAGAAAAGAAAACAATCGCCTTCTGTACATATTCTATTATTGACAAACAAATAACACTTACAAGATACTTGATCCGGCAAATGAAGCTTCTAATGTAAAACTATTTTTTATCATCATCTCTTTCCACATAACAACGCGTCCTGTAGATTCTTTACATCGATGTATATGAAACTTGCAGAAATCAAATGCAAACATTTCCGGCGCCTAATATGTTTATATAAAAAAGAAAAATGATATATTTCAGTTAAACAAAAAAATAGCTACTTTTTGCTTTGAATCATTCACGATATCAGATACTTTTGAAAACATTTTCGTTCTATTTCGAAATTTTAAATGAAAAACACAGCGATACACAGATGTATTCAAATGATTTCTCGTATTATTCATTGCAGTAGATGATTAATAATCTGTTGCCTATATATGTAGCTATCGAAACGATATTTTAGCTGATAAAATTTAAATAGAGCAGGTAATTTAAATTTCTGTAAACGAGATTATTTCAAAATCCGATATAAAGTGACTTGTTCTGTATATGAATATTGATAAATTCCTCACAAAACTATTGGTTTATTTATTTTGTTTTTATTAAAAAATATCAATTATTGATTTGTTACCTTTAAATGAAAGAAAATTAGTTTTCAACTATATTATTGATTCAATTAAAGATTTTTTTTCGAAGAGAATAGAAATTGAAATCGTTTTGAAAGACGCTCATGCATACAAATAGACACTTAGTTAACGATAAAACTAATATTCAGTATATGCATATTAATTATACTTACCGTTCTCGACATAAGAAATGGAAGAATACGTGCACTTAAAAAATTCCTCATATCTGGCTGTGGCCCATCACATCCATCACAACCGTATGCAAATACATTCGATTTACGACTATGACCATGAAGATCACAAAAAGCTATTATCTAATAAATAAAAATAATTCAATATTTTATTTTGTCACTATATTAGGAGTTTATATAATATGAATCTACTTCGTGTTGTTCTTTTTGTAAACTTTGCATTAATTCTTTAACATGATAAATCGTTGGAAACGTTTGTTTACGTGGATGACGAAAATTGCGATTCATGTCTTTTCCTGTTAATGAACATCGATAGTTGCCAATAATAACACCATCAGGATTAAGCATTGGTACAATTTTAAATACTAATTGTGAACGCAATTTCTTTTTTTTTAAAGATATACAGAAAATTGTATAAATGAATTAGTTTTCATTAGAAATGATATTTTACTTGAGCTATTTTATCGTCGGATGTTATAAATTCAAGTACGCCACGCATCATATAACTTGAATTTGTTTCACCTGGATGTATTCGTGCAGTTATAAAAACAAACTTTTTTTCACTTATTGGAACGGCTAAAATTTACGAAAAAATAAAATAGTTTCAGATAAAGTAAATATTTGCATTTCTTGTCTTTATCGTACATTCATCAGTTACAGTTATGATAAAACATGAATTTCCAGCTTGTGATTCACATAAAATATCACGTTGAAATACATCTCGTGATCTTATTGATGCTAGATAATCTAAATCATCTTTGAGATCTGTAAATGTGTATGGATAACAATGTGCTATATAACATGTATCGCCTGAATGAGTAAACTCCTACAAAAAAAGAAAAATCAATTCACGATATTTTGCTAATACTTTTGTTAACGAACAAGTTGAAAATCAAGTTCGTAATAATTAATATCTCGTTCGAGTAGTGGATTATAAGTACGTTGTTTATATTCTGCATAATTAATATGATGGCCAGCACGATGCCAGCCACGCAGTTCTTTTTTTCCGGCCACATCAGAAAAAAGAAGAATTTGCATACCTAATAAAAACAAAACAGACGAATCGAATTTTTCTATTGTACCACGAGAATCGTATTAATTTTTTGTTATGAAGTTTCTTATGCTTATTGATTACTGTAATAAAATCCCATGAATTTGTCCTTTACATCTATGTGAAAACGTGCTATTGTTGAATATTGTTACTACTTTAGAAATTTTAATGAAGAAAAGAAATTTATGTTTTGAGCTTTTAAACTTGCGGAAAATTTTCATTTTTATTGCTCTCAAAGTAGATACAATCAAACGTTAAGTATGCTTCAAGCATCCATAGTAGTAATAAAATTGATTTATTCTCGACACAGTTGCAATGACTTAAAAGAATTCGTAAAGTTCAATATATTTAATTGCGCATTGTTTTTTTGTTTACGCATATTTTCAATTATAATTAATACATTTTTTTTTCTTAACACCTTTAGTTTGAATAAGAATGTTTTTCTTTAAAGAAGAATTATAGCAATATACTCTGTTTTCTTTTACTTTTCACGTGGGCTCTTATTGTCATGTTGTCAAATAATGATTGAAACTAAATATTTACTTATTCAGTCGTATTATTTGCACTAAAACTATTCATTCAATATTATATCTATACTATTACTAATGAATGTTAAATCGATTCCTAAAATCATATAGAAACTATTTAATATGATTCTATTTGGTTTTTCTTTTCTTCTAATAAGAATAAATCGAAATGTTTTTCCTAAATCAATATTGTTATTTAAAAGAATGAAATATCATTGATGCTTATTGATTTAGAAATAAGATTTTTGTCTATGCACATAATTACAATGAAGATCTTTCATCTCTTCAAATTCCATTATTCTAATATCAACTTAATATTAAAATTGTCAATAATTGACATGTGCAAATTTTAATTCTCGAAAATAAAATAAAAGATGAAAAAAATATTCTTTTCAATAGAATATTATTAAGAAAGTGTGAGCTTTTTTTTTAAAATTAATTACCTTCATTATAAAGACTAGTTTTTTTCACCAAATTAATAATTCGAAAACGATATGTTATATTTGCAATCATATTCTGTACACGAAAATAATACCATTGCGTATGTCGTCTTGTGTAAAGATCAGGTCGAAGAATAAGTTCATATTCGAATTGACCTCTTGATAAATTTAGATATTGTTTTAAAATAGAATAAACATTCAAAATAATTTAATATACTTACACACGTTTAACTTGCCGTAGATTTCCACCTTCAAATCGTGATTCGAATATTAAAGGTGGACACATTTGTTCATTTTCATGTAGTTTAGGTATTTGTTGTCTAGGCGATTTATCCATATCATAAACAAGAATCGGATGTTTGATAACATCGGTATATTTAAACATAGCTGGCTGATTATCAAATGTTTGTTGGGAATTGTTACCTAAAAAATGACTATCCTGTGAGTGATAATATTCTTTTGAGCGATTGTTTTTCTGATTTCGAGTAAAAGGTAAAAATGATGGCGTTGGGTATTTCATAGGGAACGCCATGGGCCAAAATGGGCCAGAATCATCAATAGATATTTTTGTTGAACGAAAAGAATAACTCTTTTTAATAGTGCCATAACTCGTTGCCAATTGGTGCTCTTCATAAATACGACTACGCAATTGTAAATTTACGAAAAGGTTTTTACTTGAATTAATTATGTTTCCATTTGATGAACTATTGTCTTCTTCACTTTCATCATTATTTTTATTAAAACTACGATTCAATTCATTATTAGAACGGAGTTTTAGTAGGCTATTTGATTTTGCTGATAGAAGTAAAGAGCTTGATGGATTGTTTAGATTAAAATCTTCTCGAGACCAAATTGATTGTCCAATGCGCATTGCCTTTTTTTCAAGTTATGTTGCCTTATGCATAGATGTTAAATCAATCATCTAGATTTTTTACATGTACTTAACACAGAAAATAAAGGCAAAGAAAAAGTGAGAAGAATAATAAAAAAAGAGCTTTTTGCGACCAATAGATCGTTATTGCTGCAAAGACAAATATAAAAGAAAATTATTTGTTACATATAGAGACATTCTCAATTCCTTTGCCGTTCTTATTTTCTTCTCTTACTGTTGTTTTTTTACTTACATGGCATTGATGAATTTGTAACTGTAAAATAGAATTCTGTAGGTGCCAATTCGCGGCTAAGTAATTTTGGCGTTGGATGAAGGATGCGAAAATCACGCGGCCAGAATGGTCCATCCAGACTAATAATAACTCCATGTTTATTAGCATAAGTACCTGTAGTCTCACCATTAATTGACCTCTGATCAAAGATACTAATTAAATCAGATTTGCTTGATTTAAGTAGATTATTTCCATATAAAAATGATGAATCTTTTTTAATTATTGTCTGGAATTGTCGTTTGCTATGAAAATTTTGCAAATCAACTGATGCATCTTCTAATAATTGTTCATCATTTCGATTTGATGAAAGTCGTCGACGAAGACAATAATTAGTGTATGAGTCTAGATTAAAACTACCGCTGGAAAATTTATTTTTTTGTCCGTTAAATTTTGGAAGATGATTTTGTGCTCCATATGATTCTTTTGCATTGAGTGGATACAGAACACGTTGATTACGTCTATCTATTTCACTCCATGGATCACTTTGGCGGCCGTTGTTTTCTATTTGTTGAGGTGAAAAATGTTGACCAGCTCTATTGATTAATAAATAGGAGACGTGAAAAACAAGATTAGGAATGCCAAACACTAGGGATATTGTCAATTTTTTTGAAGAATATGAAAAAAAAAGATTTTACTATTTATTAAAAAGCGAACTATGAGAAAAAGAGTTAAGCTTAATTTCTAAGTTTTCTTTATTACTGTCTTATTTTGTATTAAAGGAAAATAAGTTAAGAAAGATAGCCAATTAATTAAACTTTCTTTTCGAAGATATATATATATATATATACGTATACATTTATTTACTATTATCTAAAATGTTCTAAGTCTCATTATTGAACATGGTGATTTCCTTAGTTGCTTAGTCACTAGTTTATTTTTAGATAATGCACTCAGATTGTTTTTCGTAAATCATATTGAAAATATGAAATTTCTATTTCTATAAAAAAAAAAAAAGTTTCATTTTGAATATAAAATACTACTGTTGAAACTACTTTTTTTGCCCTATATTTTAAAAGAGACTTTGCTTGAGGTGATCAACTGGATACATATATTTTTTCATACCGAAGATATTGTCGACGTAATCTAGCTAAACGTTCTTGCCTCTCTGTTTCGTCAAGTATTTGTTTTACTTGCCGTTGAAGATCTTCTTCCAAATCTCGATGAATATTGGCACGCCATTGTTCGTACGAGTTAGTAACTAAATATAGAATTAAAATAATAAATATGCTTTAATCTCACAATTCAAATAGTAGAGAAAGAAATTTCATTGAATGCATTCTCATTTCCTACCATTTTGAGCAGTCACAGGCTGATCCATACTATTAGAGTCATGCGAGGATGGACGGATTTGTGGTAGTTTAAGTGTCGGAAGTTCCATTGAATCCGGCATATTTTGAACAGTAGTCATCATTCGTGTTGATTTTGGTCACGATGTCAAAATTTTAAGAAACTTGCACAGCAAACGATGCTATGTATTTAGTTTTAAAATCTTCTCACTTCTTTTGTTGCTCACTTCGTCACTCGGTCGACACCACTTCAATCTGCAAGGATGTTGTTTTTTGTCTTTTACAATAACGCATGTGTCTGTTAGGCAAAAAGCTATTGTTTTTTACTGTAAAAAAACCTATTTTGAAGTAGTAGTGATGATGTTCTCGATGGATACAATACATCCAAAATCAACAGTACCGGAATGCTAATGCATTTCTTTTCTTTTTTTCTTCGTAGCAAAAAAGAAGTCAACTATGTATATATTGTGTGAATAAGTACTGACGTTAAATTTTATAATAGATGACATTTCGTTTCTCAATACTTTCAATTGAATCAATTTCGACATAGAAAATATTTCGTTAAACATATATGAAATTTTACCTTTAAGATGTTTATAAAAATTTTGTTGCAGTTGTTCGGATAAACTTAATTCAACCCTATCATGTTGTCGTTGTGTCGTTCCTTCTTCTAGTATCATTGTTTGTCATATGACATGACATGAAATATTGTTATTTTATACTTTTTTTTGCTCTTTCTGTGTTCTTGTAATATCGTAGTCGAGGATGAAAAGAGCATGAAGAAAAAATGAACTCCACCGATATTTTAGAAAAAAAGAAAGTTCTATTAGTATATCCTTGCGTTGCAAAATGAAAAGCGCTTCTGTGATCAAATCAATAGTTACAGCATTATGATGATCGTTTTGTTTACGAAAGGTTTCTGCGTATATTCATTCAAGGACTCATACGTTATATGGCATATTATTTGAACAATAGATTGATTTTTTTTTCTCTCTCTTCTTCTGTATTGATAAAGTCAATAGATTGATCGAAATTCAAGCCGTACTTCAAGATGATTACTAGTAAAAATGAGAATCGAGTGATTTTATTACTTGTTATGATATTTGATAATTGATTGAGATTACTTAATTTCTTATCATCTCCATAAAGAAATCAATTTAAAATTGCAATAACACTATATTTTGGAGAGAAAAGAAAACGATATATCATGTCAGTGTATGTACTCGCATTTTCTAATGACTAGCAGAAACTTTCAAAATTTGAAGCTCAAATAGGTTTCGACATTCACATATATAAGTGTGGTTCTCTAATCTTCGCGGATACCCGAACTTGATTCATTAATAGTACTATTACAATTCTAATGATCTTACAAGGATGACGAGCAAGGGGGCAAAAAACTGATTTAAATCACAGTAAAACTCAACTTACAATCAATATAAATTAACTGTATTGGAATGAGTTTGCGTGAGTTTCGGTGCCTTTGAATGATTTTCAGTAATAATTTATGATTTGGAATAGTTCTTAGTTAGTTTAGCAAATTTTTCGTTTTCTCAAACTCATTTTAAATCAGCTAAACTCAGAAAAATCATGAAACTCATAAATCGCTTTTTCCCCCTTGATGACGAGTCTATGTCGTGTTTGGAAATAAAATAATCAATTGTTTTTGCAAAACATATGAATAAAGAAAAGAAAAGTTTTAAACATGATACAGACTTGTTATCCTTGATAGATCATCAGAATTACATTAGTACTATGTTTGGTAGAAAAATCCAATTTTTCTGATATATTATGGAATGTTCAGGTACATGAATAGAAATGGAATATCCAATCTGGCTGAGCTATCTCATATATGCATGTAGCTTCTACAGATCATAAAGATTCATGAAAGAACCTGAACAAAACTGTTTCATCTTAGCATGAAGCAATACTTTATACACCTACCAATAATTGTACTTATGTCAGGTAGAATTATTCATTTTCGTTAACAAAAACAAAGGCACTATATTATATTGTTTCTTCCGTTTTTAAAATTACAAATAATTATTATAGATTAAACAACAATTTTAATTCCTGTTGCTCTGGTGAGAATAATGATAAAAATATTTCTAGTCAACTAGGTGAACTTTATTACTGTAATAATGTGGATTAACCAATAGATAGTACTGATAGTAGAAGCAACCATATGAAGAAGACGAAGAAGAAGAAAACAAGAGAACTCCAAATTAATCAAAATTCCATGAAAATCAAAACGAAAATAGTTGGCAAAATTGAATCAATGAATACGCAATATGATTCTCTCATTTTCGTTGTTGAATACGTGCTCGAATAAGTTCTTCAAGTTTTTTTGCATCAACTGCAAATTTTCTGATTCCATCGGATAATTTATCATGAGCCATTTCATCTTCGTTTAACATCCAACGAAATGTTTTTTCATCAAGTTTTCCATATTTTTTCTTTTCTTTATTTTTTTGTTCAGCCTGTTCTTTATTTAAATAGACGTGTATAAGTTCATTCTCCGATAGTTTTTGTGAACCTAATTCATCAAGTAATTTTGGACTTATTGTTAATAAATCACATCCAGCTAAACCAAGAATCTGTTTTGTATTGCGAAACGATGCGCCCATAACAACAGTTTTAACATTGTTTTGTTTATAATAATTGTAAATACGTGTAACACTAACCTAATTTTTTCAATTGATAAATAACAAAAGCAAATCCAATCAAATATTTATTAATGTTTTTTTCTAATGACTTACAACTCCCGGATCTTCTTCAATTTCATATTCACGTTTTCCTTTTTTTTCAATAAACCAATCATAAATTCGTCCAACAAATGGTGAAATCAATGTGACTTGTGCATCAGCACAGGCTAATGC
Organism: Rotaria socialis; assembly: GCA_905331475.1. Lineage (NCBI taxonomy): Eukaryota > Metazoa > Rotifera > Eurotatoria > Philodinida > Philodinidae > Rotaria > Rotaria socialis. The sequence continues at coordinate 317,792 of CAJNYU010000512.1, read as the reverse complement.
TTGTGCGAATGAAAAAATTAGTGTCATATTACAATGTATGCCATACTTTTCTTCTAATTCTTTTGCTGCTTGTATACCTTCCCATGTCGATGCTAATTTGATTAAAATTCGATCTTTTGATACACCACGTTGTTCATATAATTCAATCAGATGACGTGCTTTAATTATTTGTCCTTCAAGATCAAACGATAGACGTGCATCAACTTCAGTTGATACACGACCAGGAATGATTTTGAGAATTTCTTCACCAAAGGCAACAAATACATGATCAATAATATCATCAATTATTTTCTGTTCATCCAATGCCGATGTATCTTTTGCACGACATTTATCAATAATATCATTAATGATATGATCATATTGTTTCATATTGGCAGCAGCCAATATTAATGATGGATTTGTTGTTGCATCGGTTGGTTTATATTTTTCTATTGATTCAAAGTCACCTGTATCAGCGACAATGGTCGTATGTTGACGGAGTTGTTCAAGAACATTAGCCATCGGATAATACTTGAAGTTGAAGGAAAGAAATCTTCAAATCAAAAATAAAATATGTTGCTTTGTTTGTATTGTTTCAAAAAAAAAAGATTAGATGATTAACTTCTTTCTGTTCTCTTTCAATCTTCAAGAGATGCTTAGTTTCTCTCGCGTAGTCGGCTACGCTTGACTATTTAGGTGATATGTCTGAATCGAAGATAAAATATATGGATATTAGATTTAAATTATTTTCGATCATATAACAAACGACTATCTAACTTTAGAAAAACTACTAAGTTAATATAATCTACTAAGAGAACTTTCAATAAAAACTCTTGAACAAATGTCTACATATTTTTCATCAAGGATTCATTACTAATGATGAATATACAACCATAACGACTAGATGGTCTCGACGCGCCAGATGTTTCATTTCAACAGATGCATGTAATAATTTAAACATTATTACATATTGCCTTTCTCAGTGATCACTTCTGTTAATGAAAGAAACCTTGTTTCTTTTTAGATAACCATTCATTTTTTATTGATATTTTTACGTTTTAAAAAAGCAACATTGAAACATAAATTTTTTTTATCCATACATAGTTTCCCTCCGATAAACAAAAAAGAAAATCGAAAGCACAACTCGAAGATACTAAAAGCTACAACGAGTATGTGAGAAAAACAGAGACAAGGGTTTTTTTTTAGAGAAATAAAACAAATCAACACAGAATGATAATTATAGTAATAATAATAATAATAATAATAATAATAATAATAATAATAAATATAAAGATCGCGCGGCAAATCAAAATACAGACATAAACAAGAAAAGAAAATTGAATGTACAAATCCAATGTACACTTAGTTTATCAAAACAAGAGAATCATGCATGCACCAAACGATACTAATAAAAGATTTTTTTTCTTAGCGCTTGTTACATGTTTATTACTTCTCATTGCACAGAGTAAACAAAATAAGAGCAAAACACAAAGATTACCACGAATGATCAAATTTTAATTTCTTTTTTTTTAAGGCGACATAAAGATCAACAATTAAGACAACGAAACAAAGAGAAGAACGAAAAAAACAAATCAGTTAACGCTAATAGAAACACATGTAGAGCTTTTTTATTCAAATTCACCGATACAAGTACAATCAATAAGAAAACATTGAGATTTAAACCGCAGTTTGTGGAACTGATGAATAATATCGAAATAAATCATTCCTATAGAATGATGGAATATGACCACGTTTTACAAAAACAAGTTTTGTATCTTCAACTTCACAATCGATTTGTATCATGGGCACATGATTAGCTGGTACGTGAATTGATTCTATAAACGTGTTTTGACAATTAAAATATCTAGAAAGTAATTAATATCTATTAAACATACTATTTAAATGTGTAACTGATGCTGGTAAAATTAAAGACAATTTCGGTCGTTGAGTTTGATTTGTTACTGTTGCAGGAAGGATAAGATGATCCTTAAAAATAGTACAAGAAAAACTCATTTGTTATTCTTAAGACTAAAAAAAAGAATTATTTACCCTTTTGAATGATACAAAATATAGAGTATCGTTTTTACGATCAATGGCATGAATAAATTCTTCATAATTCGGCTCATTTCCTTTGTATGGCTGAAGTTGTCCTTTATTTGCTGATTGTGTTCTATGTAGAGATATTTTCAAAAATAGAAAATTTCTTCATCTTTAAATCAATAACAAACTTTGATATTCGCCGATTAAGAAGTGCCACTTTTCTTGAAATATGCTGTTGTTCATTAGGATCTGCTATAGTTGCTAAATCAGGATTAGTTGATATGCTAATAGAATTTGAATCAGCAATTGTAACCGATTTATTGTTATCAATATTATCTTGTTTACGATAATGATCTTGAACCCACGAATGAAGTTCTTGATTGATTCTATGAATAGGAGGAAAAAAGAAAAAAAAAGTCAATCATAATATTGTTCTTTTTATTGAAGTTCTTCTTTTCTTTTGCCGATACAAATAGGACATCACTCAACTACATGTACAGCTATTCGTAATTAAACAATGGTAATCATAGATTCTATTCAATAATAGAGAATATACAATTCAGACATTTATGACACAATATGAATCAATAGAATATCAAATATATTTATTTTATCTGCTTCGTGATTGACGAAATCAGAATGATTTGATGACAATATTGATATTTTTATCTATGTTTTACTACAATGCTATCGTGAAATGTTTTTGACTAGAAGACAATTTTCAATCATGAATTCTTAATTTCATCTAAACTACTTAGCAATACTCTCGTTGTTTTCTTTTTCAACATTACAAAAGATTCTGGTGATTTCAATTCATTGTGATTTAGTTCTAATGGAAGAAAAAATAGCATAGTAGAAAATAAATTTATTTACCGTTGTGAATGTGTCTTATTAATATAAGCAACACATTGTAAATACGGGTAGGTTGTAAGTGATATATTATGATTGCCATCTCCAGCTGAATTATCATCAGTAATGCTATTAGCTATATATGAATCATCATTATTATTCTGACGCGCATTAAGAATGGCTCGACCACGAACAATTGATCCTTCACTATTGAAACCCGAAAGACCATTATATAATGCAACAGAACTCGTATGATCATTCGAAATAGGTGAAAGTGATCTAAAAAAAATCAATACAAATATGAAAACTATATGTTGTTTAATGTCGTTTTAAACGTACTTGAGCGTGAATATATTAAAAACAACTAAAAGAGCAATGCCCATTAGTATCAATGGTTTACGAGAACGTGATGGTGTAATTCCATTACCAATTTTATAGGTTTTCAAGAGTTCATTCTATGAATGAAAATTATTATGCTTTGGTTTTACATGATTGTTATTACAAACCTCCATTTCTAATGTATGAATACGTGTTAATAACTTTGTATTTTCACCTTTCAAACGTTCATTTTCATCATTGAGTTCTTTTACTTTCACTTCAAGATTTTCCATTAACTAAAATATTATTTAATTATAGAAGAATTTTTGTATACAATCCATATGAGATTAAAATTTCAAACACTATGTACCTACTCTTTCTAATTACCAGGAAAATTTTATATTCTATCTGAGTTAGGATATATTATATTAGTTTACTATTCTTTTACGTAATCTACGAAAACTTTTGTAAGTCAACAGTGCATAAGTTACTGAGAGATTTTATTGATATACGATGTAGTTCATATATAAACGACGTCTGTTACAGTGAAGACCATCGCTAAGATACCTGCCATAATAGTTCAAAGCAAAGAGTAAGGCAAATCTATAGTCCTCTATGTTAATACTCTGATGCAATCTGCATTTTAGAAAAAGTGAATTAAAATAAAATATAAACCTGTTTTCGTCGTTTTCGTGAGAGTGATGCTGATTCCCGATTTTTAATCATACGAAGATGTTTCTTCAATGCTTCTTCCTATATAAATAATATTAACTTTAAAAACATATGATGAGACATTAGAATGCTTACGCTAACATTTCCATATTGAACTTTAAGCTGCTCGAGTGTTAATGTTGTTATTTCCGATGATTGTACAGGTATTTGTTGATGATTTGTTGAACTGTCTGAGCGTCGTCGTTTAGCTGGTGGTGATGTCATTGAATTATTACCATTTAATGTTTTAAATAATGTTCCTGTTGGCAATGATGAATTATCACTATTATTATGGTTCGGATAAACTGTAGTCATACGTTTAACATTTGCTGCTACTTGCGACTCAGCTTCTAATAGAAGTAGAAAAGCAATAAAGATTTAGTTCCATTTTCTAAAAATGTTTTTTTTAACTCAACCTGTTTTAACAAACGTAATTGGTGTTCCATTTGTCGATAATGGCATTTTGATCACAGGTAATTTAGAAAGAGTAATAGGCTTTGATGTTGTAATAATCGTTATATTTGCTTGTTGAGACGGCGGTATTGTATTGATTACTGGTTCAATTTTAACGCATTTTCCTCCAGTTGATGTTACACCAGAATATGAACGAAGTTTAACACAATTGGTTATTTGCTGTTGTTGTTGTTTTGGAAAATTCGTTTGATTTGCTGATGTTATTCCTATAGGTTTCGGTAAAATCATTGGTCGTTGAGTTGATACTTGTTGTTGTGGTGGTGGTGGTGTAGAAACAATATGCGACGACGGAGGAGGCGATGGATAAGGATTTTGAATGGATGAAGGTGACAGTGATGGCTATGAACAAAAAAAAAAGAAAATCAATGAAACTTTTCTCATCACTTTCCCAAAAGTATTTTACTAATTGTTGTAATGATTCTGGATTTTGTTGATCAGGTAATTCAAATGCAGCAAGTAACTCATCAAGTGTTGAATTATCTGAGTCAGTTAAACAATCACCAAGCATTAATTGGTTCTACAGAGAAACAAAATTTATGTTTTAGAAAATGAAAATTTTTCATTTTTTTGCTTACTTGATCATTAATTAATGCATGTAAATCATAATTTTCAGCGTTTGGATCATCTGAAAGTGGACTATCCATATTCCATGGCCACCTATCTATGATTTGAAATCAATAATTTCAAATTTAGAGAGAACTAAAAGATATTATCAAATTTGAATACCGAAATGATTATGTAATTCGGTTGTCATTGGTGGTGTAACCGATATTCGACTATCTGAATCATGTTCAGTTGTTGGCGATGTCTATTGAAGATGAGAAATGATTATTTTAAAATAAAAGTATCTATTCATACTGTATTGTTGGAAATTGAGTCGAATCCTACAAACAGCGCATCATAATCAATATCATTTATTGGAATATCAATACTGGTCATGATTAGTTTAGCTTTAAGTTTTTAAAATATGATCGTTTATTAATTGACAACTGCACGAGATATAAATAAAACAAAATAATTGCTAAGATTAATTTTTCTTTTTGTTTGGAAATGTCTTACTGAGAAATAAAAGTGCAACTTGTATAACATGAAAAAATTATTTAATAAGAGATTATTGTTTTCATTTCTGAGAGAATGCGAGTGCTATGCATGAATCTAAAATGGGAAATTATCATTTTTTTTTGTTTGTTTGAAGAAAATTCAGGTATAAATTCGCAAAATACATATTATTTACACCAATCCAAGAGTGACAAATATCCACGTCAGTTTGCACTACGTATGATTCGTCGTTGGCAGTTGCGAAGAAAGGAAGAGAAAGAAAGAAAAAAAACGACATTGTGGATTATAATGCAGTGGGCGGCATAGGTTGTGTTCTGTAGACCTTCATTCAGCTGTTTGAACAATAGTGCCGAAAGAGGACGCTAGCATCTTTTCTATTCAATCCCTCGATTTGAATCAACATAGTATTAGAAGTAGCGTTTTGGTATACGAGGATGATTATAATCGTAAAGTATGTTTTGAAGTTCAATCAAGGCCATTTCATCTCATTTTCAGATGTTATCTACTGAGACGTTACAACACATATTCGAAAAGCTAGAGACATCGTTGCGACTGTATCGTTCGACTGTCTTAATACCATGAGAAGAAATTCTTGGTATCAACGTGCAGTTACTTGTTTGTTGAATCGTTTCTTTTTTTTCATGCAAATATTTAAAAGTCATCAAATATTTACTATGTCAAGATCAGAAAATACATGGCATTGCGTCGAGTACTGATCGATGTGCTGTGAACAAATTCTTGTTTTAATTAATCAGTTAAAATATTAAGTGAAACTTCCAAATTGAAAAATGAATTAGAATGGATCTTTTCAGTTCTGATTATTTGATGATTTGGCAATCAAAAAAAAGTTATCAGAAGATTTATAGAATTCTCTAAAAAGAATAAAAGCTAATCTAGTACAGTTTGTATTTAGCTACTTTATTATTTTAACAGGTCCTTGATAAGAGAAAGTGGATCAGTCTCCTTCAATAAATATATTGTTTTATTAAAAGAAACTTAAAAATTTGAAAGTATGATGTAAAGTTAATTTTTAAATATCTAGGGCTAGGGGTATTATCTTTTAGTACTTACATATTTCAGGAAGTTACGTCTCTGAACATATTTATAGATGCTGCACACTTTTATCAGAGTGTAATGCTAATCTAGAAAAATCAATATAAACTTCGGAAAATTGCATTTTACTCTCATTTATTCAATTAAGTAAAGAAGATACACTGCAATTACGTTTGTAACCAAAAAAGTGCTACCCACCAGTAGTGAAAATTGATCGGGCATGATAAACAACAATGCCAGAGCATCATTATATGATGAAAAGCTGTTTGTTACCAGAATTGGTGGAAAACGTTCGAGATATTGTGAAAAGTGATAATGAATTTTTAATGTGGAGATCAATAATCTCGACCATTTTAATCACTACTACCAGAAATTGAAATTTTCATTTTCGCTGATCAGAATAATCAAACTGGAGTTTGCGTCTATTTTTGACAACATAAAATGAACTTCTTAGTTAACACTGATATGACAAGAAGGACTTATAATGATAAAAGATTTCTTTATTTTTAATGACAAAAGGAAACGAGATTTAGGTTGTGTGAGCAGCATAAATTAAGACGATTTTGAATAAGCCTTTGGTACACAAATAACATATAATGATGTAGTAAAGAGTGTTCATCTGTCTGATAACCTTCATACTTTTCTTTTGCATTTATTTGCTTATGTAAAATATTTTTCTTATTTACTACTATATTAAGTATACACTTGCTATCGCTTCGCTAAGAAACTCGGTAAAGATGAGAATGGGTTAGTAACTAAAACCTTGTTTTTTGTGTGTTTTTATTCTTCCTATTGTTCGGAATAAATAAGTAAATAGTTTTTCATATGAAGGAAAACAAGCGTATAAAATATATATTGGCATGAAAGTAAATTCAATTGCAGTTCATTAAGTAAAACTTTTAACTGATGACTGATGACCTACCAATACACGTATCGTTAACAAGCTCCTACAACTATAAGGAGAAATCTGACATCAAAATTTTACAAATTAACAAGCATCTTCTTCGATTACTCTATGAGTGAATTTTGAAAAGCTTTCAAGTTTGACTACTTCATTCAAGACAGCCAATTTTAGAAAATTAGTAATTTCTTTTAAAGTTTTATAAGAAGTTGTTGTGACTCATTAATCAGAATTCGTCAGAGATTTCTTTACGCATTCATTATATTGATGTTTTTGCACATTAATCATAAATTCCCAAAAAGATGAGATGAATCTTCATAGTGAATCGATGTTTTCTTACAACAATCTGCTGAGTGATAATTCAAATCTTAGAAAATTTCTCTCGGTTAGTAATCGCCTCCACTAACAACATTAAGTCAATTTAATTAACATACGACTTGATATTAAAATTATCACAGTTTTGCTGGTTTCATTCATAAGTTCAGTGGTATTTTTTAAAATATTGATAGTAATAAAAAACCTTGAAGATGATATCAGAAACTAGTAAGTACATGAAACAATCGTAAACTGGATATTTTTTAAGTTTGCTTCTTTACATTTAACGTTTCTGGTTAAGTTAATCTACCAAGCTTGATGTAGTATAATTTCAACGACAATTTCATGAAGAAACGTCACAACATACATAAAATCTCATGGAATAGTATTGAAGCGTGTGCATACAATGAAGTTTCCACCGACAGGTATCCCATTCTGTCTTGGAATCTCGAAAAACGATGTGAGCGGAATCAATAAATTGGCTGAATCAAAAGTTTGCTAAATACATAGCCGAATTTCACCACGCAATGATTCTTTAATAAACACACATAATCAATATTTGAGAATTTCATGTATCTTTTCTTTTTCAATATTTAATTCACGGCTAGAATCTCTTTTTGATAATCTGATAGCAAAACAGTGTAAGTTCCCTGGCACATTACAGATAACATCTTTAATACATAATTTTGTGAAGAAAAAAGAGAATTTATAAACCTGTGAACAGTTATAAAATATTATCGATATGAATATTAACATATGTATGCGCTACTGACCAATGTTTCTTTATTCCTGGTGAACAAACGCATGATATAAAATATACATACCCCATCCTCTGATGAGCAGATAGTTCTAGAGATGGGCAAGTCAAGTCATTTTTGACTTCGCTTGGCTGGAGCCAAAAAACGTTTTGACTTGTCCATCTCTGGGGATAGTTTCCTTTTAGATTCTCCTGAAATTTCTTCGACGAATGGTATAAAAAAAGGTCGAAAGAAAAAATGTCGAAAAAAAACTAACCGAAAGATAAAAATATCGAAAGAAAAAATGTCGAACTTACAAAAACATCGAAAAAGTCGAGAATGATTTAAGTAAACAATTTAGCATTGAATTGTATCCTACTGACAGCTAGAGTTATTTTATGATATTTTTCTGATTGTCCATTGTACACTCTAAAAAAGGTTCTTCACTCGGGCAGGCGGGCAGAATTTTTTAAGATTCTGTGCAAAACCTTAAAAGTCTTATCACTAAACCTCAAGGATTGGTAGTTTCATGCGAAACCTTTTTAAGTTCCGTCGATTGGTACGAAATTTTTTAGAATTTTTTCGAAACCTTCAAAAAGATTCTTCTCATCTGCCGAGGGAAGAACCTTTTTAGGTTTCGTATTATTTGCTGAACCTTTTTAGGTTTCGTATTATTTGCTGAACATTTTTAAGTTCGGTATAGAACTTATCTTTTTTTTAGAGTATGACACGATGATCTAGAGCGTTCAGATGTTGGCATTGCCGTTAAGAGTACCCACATCCTCACCCGTACCCTCACGCTCACCCGCACAGTCGCCCTCGTCCTCACTCATACGCACATCTATACCCACACTCTCACTCTCATATTCACCCACACTCATATAGATCTGATTTTAAACGATTTCTATTTTTAAAGCATCAATAAAGTTATTTCTATTTGAATAATCCAAGCTATCTTATTTTAACATTTTCGGCATTTTTTTTCGACCTTTTCTATACATACCAAATTAGATATTAATTGACATTATTTACCATATTATTGATTGTTTTCTGTGAAGATTGCATATCAGTAACATTAACATAAAATGTATGAAGTTGATTGAAACGTCCATCAAGTAAAAAAAGACAATCATCGAAATTGTTTACAGTAACATGCAATTCTAAGAGAGTTGAAGAGGCTAAATTCTCAGTAAAAACTTTCAAAGATACTCTTGAATACCAAATAGAAGATGGACAAAAATTCAAATATTGTAGACTGGTGAAAATTTTAATAATACGTTGAAATAAGATTGCATTGAAAAATTCTCCACCATTTTCCTTTTCATTTACATGCATATTCAAAGTAAGTGATAAAATTTGAGTTTTAAATAGATCAGTTAATGCATTTTCGTCTGAACACAAATACAAAAGCCATGAAATACCTGTAATATAATTCCTCAGCAATGACAAAACAAATACTGATAAATCATTTATCAGATATTTTATGAATTGAGTAATTTTTAGTCTCAAAAGAACTGCAATGCGACGGTTTTTTCTATATATGCGTCTTATTTGTTCTCAATTAAAATAATTGAAATAATATATCTCACCCAAAAAGTAGGGTATAATTGTTTTGAGGGTAATATTACGTAAAGAAAGTCCATCTAAACTAGGATAATTTGTAGCTAGAAGAATATGTTCCATAGATGATGATTCAAGATGAAGACATTTGATTTTATGGTTAATTTTAGGTAGAATTTGTGAACAAAATTGATCAAGCATTGAATCAGTTAATGAACATATGGAACCATCCGATAAATGTTTCAGTAATGTCAAATGATTAGTAAAAATTGGATCATGTGCAATTGTATTAAATCGTTCATTAACATCTATTAGAGAATAGAGTACATCAACTTGACGCATATTTTTTAAAATCATCCTAAGAATTTCATTAGGCAAATCATCCAATTGAATCATTGAATGTTTCATGTTTGTTTTCATTTCTATATATGATTTTGTAACTACGATATGGGAGTATTTATATGTACATATTTCTGTCATCTAATTGATTGAAATCGTCCATGAAAACAAAGGTTCATTTTTCTATAATCCAAGCTGTCTATAAGTGAGCAGGATGTGGGTGTGGATGTGGGTCTTTTCTTCATTTACCCACACCCACACCCTTAAAAAAGATGTTTCACAAAAACCCCAAAACGGTTTGCATTAGGATACAACACCGTTAAAGTTCTGTAGAGTAAAAAGATTTTGTATTTTCTGTACAGATCCAGTTTAGGTTTTGTAAAATAGGAGTGGTTCCGTGCATTTGATACCGCACCTCATGATGGTTTAGCGGGCTAAAAAGGTTCGGTGCACTTCATCTTTTAAGGTACCCGCCCACTTTCTGGGGTTTCTCGAAAACGACTCAATGTAACTTCGAATTAACCGAACCGTATTGTTAGGATCCGTACTTCTCTTTATTAAAATAATGTAAGGCGAACCTAAACCTTTCACAAAAAAAAAAGAAAACAAACAATAACAAAAAACAAAATAGATAACTTTAATCACCATATTGGAATATGTATATCAGAGGGAGAAGAGAGAGAAGGCAAGAAAAAGAAGAAGGAGGAGGATCGTTCATCTATATAACATATATAGATGGCAGATCCTAACACTTATGACCAAAATGAAAGGGCAAACGTACGTCTCCAAATTGAATGGTTCATCACAAAAGACAGTTGATGTTTCTTCTCTATGCATCAATCGATTGTTAGCTGAATAGTTGATTCCAATCGAAGGAAGATTCCTATCAAACGGCAAAAGAAAGTCATGCGATTGATTTCTCCCGTTTTACCTGTGTTTCTTTCCAACTCTAAGCGAAGAGGAAAAGTGCAGGTTAACTCATCCTTGTCAGCTTCTGCACTGTTACAAGTGAAGAAACTGCCGCACAGTAATCTTATCGAATCGAGGGTGTGGGGTGTAGGTAGCGACCTAGATACACACCCAAACCCTCAATAATGTAGTTATTTTGTTACAGCAATAATTTAGAGTAATGGTATACGATATAGTCAATATAGTGGGAAAAACAGTTCAAAGTAATATTTGCCATGCTTACAGCATTAAAGAGTATTCGTTTCGTAACCAATAAAACTATACAGATCAACGAAAATAGCATTCAAATAGTTTTTAAACACAACTTTCTGTATTTTTATTAAAATATAAAGCTAGTCTTCACTTTTCTATGGTTTTACATAGAGCTTCTGCTACCAGTATAAATGTGTCTGTTATCATGTTGTAATACTATTAAGTTTAGACTTGTCAAATCTAAATCCCAAATAGTACAACGAATTTTTACTTGAACCTAGAAAGTTATTTAGTAACTTGTTTCTTAAAGAAATAGGAACCTTTCATTAAAGTAATTTCTTTTTACTCTCTGCTGTTAAGTTAGCATGAGAGAACATTTTTTTAAATAATATATTACAAAAGAAAGATTGACACATGTATTCGATAATATTAGTCATTTTACAGTTATTTATTCTAGTGAACAAACAAAAAAGAAAAAGCAAGTTCATTTATAAAGTGATACGAATCAATAGGAAATCCTTAGAGTTTCAAAACCAATAATCAGCTGTATACTATAGAAAAACGAACGTTTCCTCATTTCAATAATATAATGAAAATGATAATGCTGAGGTTTAATGAAAAATATGTTGAGCGTGCACCTAAAAGTGTTTGACAATGGTTTTCTTGGTATATACTAAGCCACGGATCTGATAAATCATGTTGCAATGGGTTTTACGTTAGCAGAACGGCAGGTGCCATTTTATTATTTTATTATTTTATTGGCTGAGAACCACTCCAGTTAGATATGACATCTGATAACAAAAATAAATAAATCTTTATGAGTCAGTAAATGTTACTTTGAATGCGCTTATATTTCAGTATTTGATCTAAATCGACTGTTCGAAATTGATACTTTTATAGATGAGCATGATTCAAAACGTATATGCGTTCGAAATCAGGAAGATCATAACAGCATCTGTAGGAAGTCTTACAGTTGTTACTACTACTAGAATAGTTGTCGGTTGGTAGTATTTTCAGGTGCATCAACACTGAAGGTTATCGTTACTTACCATAGAGATGGCGTCAGTTAATGTCACACATAAAAACGGTCTCATTGCCAAGATGAAGTGTAACGATAATATAAGTCATGTTTAAGTTCTTTTTTTAGTGAATCGCAAATATCGAGTGACACGAATTAGTTTATCATGGAATTTCTTGTTAAAACTATAGGATCCATTGTACCCGTTAGCTAGTAGATCATTCGTTTCGCTTAAATAATAATTACCGGAATTTTCATGCAATATAATCATTCTTTCTTCGGTAGAGAACCTAGGTTTAGTTTACATTTGACATTCATTAATGAATCGAGACGACTAATGTCAACCAGGATGTAGGTTATCAATTAGAGTTCATTTATTGCTTGTTGGTGTAAACTCGGAGCGAATAGAACTTTGATAAAGAAGGATTTCAGTTTCAAGTAGAATATTTGCATAATGAGTGCTAGTCTTTGTTCACATATTATTATTCTTTTAGTTAGCTGTAATCTAGTTTTATTGCAGAACAAATGATGTAAATAACAAGTTTTATTTATCCTACTTGCTTCAATAATTCATGTATTGACTTTTCTATTCTTCACTCGTTTGTTCTGTTCAACTTCATTTTTCTTAATCGTAAGTATATTCACTTATTGACTAATTCTGCACGTTTATTCGCTTCTTCAGATGTTAATAATCTGATTTTTCCCCGTGTCATTACATACTTCTTATTATTACGGGCACTGCATGATTTACAAAAGAAAAATTGAACACTCAACAAAGTTCTGTTGCATGTACGCATTTATTTTTTTCATCAATTAATAATTTGCATCATATTATATGAATTTTTTTAATTTTAGGAATTTTATCTTTAGTAAAAAAATCTTCAGTAAGTATTATCTATGGTTCTTAACGTTTATATTAACATTTGCAATCATTCTCTTTTATAAAAAATTATCGACTCCTCTGCAATGCAATTTACATCTTATAGACAATTATACAAGTAAATATCCTTATATTGCACTAATTATTGATGATAGAACTAGTCAAGAACTTGTCAATGCTGTAATCAATATTTTACAGCACATACCAACCGATTGGAAAATTCAGATTATTACACCAGTTCAAAATTGGTCTTACTATAATTCATCATCTCTCTATTCCTTGATTGCCAATGGACGTGTTTGTATGACATCACTAGATTTTCCAAGAGTAGATTTCACGGGCAGCGAGTATATCAATTTACTTCTAACATCTGCATCGCTTTGGGATCAAGTACAAGGAGAAAAAATATTATATTTTCAAACGGATTCAGTTATATGTTCGAATTCATCATATAAATTGATAGATTTCTTACAATATGATTTCATTGGTGCGCCATGGCATAGTGGTGGTTGTTGCAATGGAGGATTTTCATTACGAAGTCGAAGAAAAATGCTTCAGCTGCTTAATAGTGATCTTGATCGCTATCGATTGCATGAAACGAATGAGGATGTTTGGCTCAGTCGTAATTTACCTCGTGTTAATGCGCATATTGCTTCCACTACTGTCGCAAAAAAATTCTCGGTTGAAAGTATTTATCATCCTCGACCATTTGCTGTTCATAAGCCGAATTTCCAAGTATTAGGCTCAGTCAATATGAAACATTTATGCAGTGATTGTCCAGAAGTTAGAACTATTTCTTCTCACTGCTAATTTAAAATGTCTCACAGCATTTTTTTTCACCTGCGTGTAACTGTTTTTAGTAAGAAAATAGCAATATTACTTGTATGTTTGAAAAATTCCCTAGTGAATTTCCTATCAAAATAACCAGAATAAATCTGTAAAAAGAAAAAAGACTACAAGTGCAATTCACAGCATGTAGCTAAGTGTTTCACATCGAGGATCATGAGTACTTCACGAAGACGAAAGTTAAATTATGGAATACTTATAGTCGATTTGTTTTGCAACTATTGATAAAGTATACCATCAGTAGAAAAAGACAGAATCAATTATATTTTGACATCAGTCCAGTACAAATGATTACTCAATCGATGTGTATCAAATTTGAAAAAATTTTAGAATCTTTTTACAGTTGATTTAAGTTCCTTTCTCGTCTTGTGGGATTTTAGGTTTTGGGAAAGTCTTTTGCCCATGTCCTCTATTGGAATCCTGCAGGTTAAGACTTTTTTGTACCCTAGCCCTACCCTATCGTAAAATTTCGTACCCTTGTCCTGCTCTACCATCTACCCTACCATAGAGATTTTTCATTTTACACCCTATCATATCCTTGGAGTTTCAGGTCGAAGTATAAGTCAGCATGAAGTTTTTCTTCACTTTGTTTCAATATATTTTATTGATTTTCAACGAGAATCAAATACAAAATTAATAAATATTTCGAAAGTTTCTTAAAAATAAAATGTCATTTACAACATCACCACTTAAATGTGGCCTTCTCTCTTCCAAAATTCGCCCATTTGCACTAACAATACGTTCATGTCGAGATGATTTCAAAGATATTTTTATTACATTTACATGCACGTTTACTAGACAAATAATCAGACGCGACTGAACTCGTCAGCTTACGTAAAAAATAGTACAAAAAAATAGGTCATTGTTTTCCGTTTGCTGTTATTCTATCTAATGAATTTAGATTATGATTGTTAGATAGTTACGTTTACCTAACTCTTTATTCCTTCAAAACCGACTTCAACTAGAATCACTTCAACTACAACTTCTTCCAATCGGACTTCACTTAGGTCTCTTGACCAATAGATAGATATGAGAACAATGAGAGGTAGTGGTCGCAGATAGCGCCACTACCTAACAATAATATCGCTCCTTACACTGTTTTTTTATCAAAAAGATGTCAGAAATATATATTAAGTTCTACTCTATAAAATTTTTATTGATGTGAACTACACCCTACTTATACCCTATATACGTATTTTTTGTAACCTTACCCTACCCTGCCTTGCAGGGCAGAACAAGGCAGGGTAGGGCAAGGTTTTCCTGCAGGACTCTAGCCTCTATCCATGGAAATCCCTTTGCTAGTTGATTTGTGTATCTCTAACGGTGACGAATTATAACATCGTTTAATAAGAGTTTTCTATTCTGCTAAAATTATTAAATAGCAAAGCCGTTGTCGATCTCTTCATGCAAAGCCAGTTGTTGTACAACAACTTAACAATAACCAATGAATTCTACGAATAGATTCGAGTAAAAACTTCACCTGTAAGTTTACAAGTAAGGTTGATGCCATTTCTTAATAATACATTGAATAGAGAATATTTTGATTTTCTAAATTTGAATGCACACTTATTGATATACTGAATGTTTATAAATAGTGAAATCGTATTGAATTATTTTATCATTTGAAATTTAGATCATCTATTTTGCAGTATTTTCATTATCATTATTATTAAAACCGTGACAACTAAATTTCGAAGGAGTTCGTAATATAAACTTGCTATTTATTCGCTTATTTTTCTTTTCTTTTCATTTCAAACCGAAATACTTTGCAGAAGTTATGGTGATAAAATTTCGCACAAGAAATACTATTACATTATTCCGAATAGATCAAAAGAAAAACACTCTGTTGTTTATTAAATCATAGCTGAATTCTGACAGGAAATCATGTGAGAGAATAGAATATGTTTGATTGCATTGGTGATGCCTTGATTATCGACGAAGTTTGAATTCATACAGTTTTGTCTTCAAAAAAGGCAGATTATGAAATACATTCTTATCTATTTAATCAATAAATATTGATAAAATCATTGATAATGTTCACAAATAGAAATAATTTTAGCTGCGAGTTGAGAAAGATATTTCTTGCTATCAATTAACTATAAAATAAGCAAATTGTAAGTCATTTTTTTTTAAACTTAACTGTAATTACATCTTCAGATATTTTATGGAATTTTAAATAAAGAATTTCTTTACTTGATGTCTACTTAAAATTTGAAAATACAGAATATATTTGTCTATTGATTTATTTTGACTGAATAAATGAACTTAATACATGTTCCATGTCGTATATCGATATTTGTGTATGATACAATGAGAAAAACAATTTTTAGTTTCATAGGTTCTTTTTTTGTTCATTGGAATGTCGATGAATTCTGACATGTCGATCCAAATTTCCTTTATGACTTGTTGAATAAGAACATACAAAGCAAAAGAATGGTTTTTGACCAGAATGAATCGATTGATGTCGTCTTAAAAGTGCTTTACGACAAAATGTACGTCGACATGTATCACAACGATAGCCACAACGATGTTCTGTATTGACATGTGCACGAAAATGTGCTTTACTTATAAATAATTGACTGCAACAGTCAATTGGTTCCGAGAGTATTTCATGCATTGTTTGTATGTGCCGTTTGAGATTATTTAATCGATTTGTTGTATATAAACATTGTGGACATGATAAACGTCGACGAACTTTTAAATTCGACGAAGCTATTGATGATAAGGTTTTTCGACGGCAATTTCCGACTGTTAATACAGCATGAGATTCTTTTTCCACCGAGCCAGAAGAAGGAACAATGTTTGGAGGTGTTGATAAGAGTGGCGATGATGGTGATGATGACAAAGTTCCTTGAAAATATTGACAAAAAAAATTTCGAAAAAAAGCTTCATGATACATATTATATGAAGAATCTAATTGAAAGAATGCAGTTGGTAACGGATAATAAAGAGCAGGCAATAAAACTTGATTGAAATTTGTATATTGATTGGAATTGAATAAAGACCTAGAGATAATCACAAATAATAATCTTTTTCTATCTTTAGTTTCCAATGACATTCTTAATAAATACATTTGATTGATCATTTTTGATTCAAAAATCTTTTTTTTCTATCAATACACTCTCAAATCATAAGTTCTTGATCTCTTTGAAATCATTTTAAATGCTTCCATCTCTGAGTATAATTTCTTGAATGCGATACTTACTCATAGTATGAGCTCATCATCGTAATGTTATTGTTCAGACTATTAAAAATGACAAATGGACATGAAATCTGCTAATGTCATTGAACCGTCTGGTCGTTTCTTTTTTCTTCGATTTTTTTTTCTTCTTTTTTCTTCTCATCTCAAACATTATCACAGATCATACACGTACAAGACGCTGGTCTATTGCTCATAAATACGAGATTCAACAAAAACAATAAAAAAAATATTTGATTGAAATAGAATTGACTCGCACATTTTTGTGTATCTATCTATAGAGATATGTTGATGTTTCATCTCTCGGAAAAAGAAAAACTTAATCAATGCATGCGTAAATGTATGTGTACGTGTCATCGAAAAAAAAACATTCAAACGTTAAGAATAGAGAAAGAAACACGGATGGCGACGACGACGACACCGGTGATAAACGAGCATACATTAATTGAATGGCATTTGAACTCACTTTTCCCAAGTGACGTTACATTAAGTGTTCATTATGAATACAAAGAAATAGGAGAGATAATGAAAAAGAAACATGTCAAATGTCATCCCATGAAGTGATTTGTCGTGGTTCTTGATTTGACTTAATTTTATTCAATAAAACTTGATTGTGAGTTGCGAAAGCCGAACGTTCTGACTTAAGTTCAACGCAATCTTCTTGTTCTTCGTAGCTTGATTTTGGTAAATTTGATTCATCTAATGATTGTGTTAAAGAACGTACATGATATCCTGATAAAGTTGAATCAGGATCACGATTATGACGACATCGACTGTTTGTTGTTGAGGATTCGATTCCGAGAGTTTTGTGACCACGAAATAGTAAAGAGCGAAGTGTTTTTAAACGATTTGATGCTGCTGTCTGCGGCAATATTCGACTCCGATGAGCTAAATGATTTGATATTATTGATGAATCATCAAGACGTATAGATGACTGTGAACGATGACGACGATGCATTGGTGTTGTATAATTTGATGTCGGCGTTTTCGTATCACTACCTGTTGTCGCTGGATCAAGGTACAATTTTTGACACGATGTAGTCGGTTTGGAACGGGTTGGTCTATATACATAATATATACATATACACGATATATAATAATAATAATAATAATAATAATAATAATCATAATCATAATGACAATAATAGTAATATAAGACGATAGAAGATGCAGTTGCGTGCTGTGTCAAAGGAGTAGCGAGTCGATTTGTGCTTACCGAATCGAAAAAATGAACCATATGAGAGCATTGATCATGATCAGAAGAAAGATCACACCAATAACAACACCAATGACAATTAATGTCATATTCGAACGACGAAATGATGACGAATTCGGAAATAAATCTGAATTTTTTAAGCAAAACAAAAGGGAAAAGTTCATTAATTAATCAAAAACAAGTGTTTCGTTTGTTACATCGTTTATAAATGGATTGATTCAAACCGTGTATTGGATGTTGCTGTTTTTGAACACCAGCTAACGACATAGTATCCTAAAGAAAAACCAAAAGGCGAACATTTAATGCCTTGAATGATGCTCACACACTTTATGTTCTTCAAGTGTACCCAGAATTGGAGGAGCTACATCGTGTCCGGATGGAAATCGTTTTATTAAATCATTTGAATGAGTAACAACTAATGGAGGCAATGGTATTTCTTCTCGTTCGCCCCCGTCTTCTTGTCGTTCTTGATCAATAGCAACATTCATTTCATTATTCATATTAGGAGGGTGTGGAGGCTGCTGTTGTGATAAATTTGGACTTGGAAAATTCGCTGATAATGGTGGTCGATTAACAGCAGGAGCAACATAACATTGTAAGCGTACAGTTGCATTATTTGATGCAGGTAAAATAGAATATTTTATTAGAAAGCCACCATGTTTAGCATGAGCTAATGTATAAAAGCGCAGTGTAACATTTTGTTTAACATTACTAACAACAGTTAATGGTTCTTGTGTGAGACATTTGGTTTGAAAATCTTGTCCAAGCCATAGTATAAGACCAGCTTCAGCACATGTTGGCAAACGAAAATCAATAACTTCAAGTACAATAGCATGACCTGACGATGCAAATAATGCACACGGGCAATTAAGACTCGGTGAAAAACCATGTGGATAATTTGGTGTTGATAGAAAACCATATGTTAGAGTTGTATCTTGAGGTTGACAAACATTTTGAAGTGAATACTCTATAGAATGATAACTATGATAACCACGACTCTTATTTTTGATTCATGAGAAAAGATAATTTTATATAATAACATGCATCTGTTTTTCAATATTCTATCATGATAGATTTCGTGATCTGTGCTAATGTGTTTTTTTCTTTCTTTTTATTTAGTTAGTCAAATGTTTGTCGTTTCGTTAGTCTTTTCATAACAAAAACCACCCACAGAGAAATACAAACCTGCGATACATTCAAATTCAGCTTGAACATATGATGCAGCTAGATTCCAACAATCTTGTAATATTAATGGATGTTCAACAACACGAACAGTGCAATTTGTAGTCGTCAAACAGATAATATCTTCACGTGGCACATCCATTGTACAATCTTTTTCAATAAATGAACAATCATTAGACCATGAATAACCGTATATAACACGTCCTAATTTTATCAATTGATTATTTGGACATCCAAGTGAAATTGTACCACTTTTTATTTCATCCAAACAATAACTTTGTTTTGAGTGACCTAATAGATTTCATCAAATTGGTAGAAAAAAGAACAAAACAAACTTTTTCAAAGACCATTTGTTGATACTTACCAACACGAGCAAAAACTAGAGAAGGTAAGTAAAAGACTAGGATCAGAAGCATCATATAAAGAGCTGTTGCTTCTCTAGTCAAATGCACAGAAGTCAATGATAATGTATTTATTGTTGTCTATTCTTTTCGTTGTCTAATTGCACATTTGAACATTGACCAGACATGAGACAAACACCCGTCGGATCAATATTTGTATATCCATCCTTTCCGGTAGTAAATATTGCTTCATCACTGAAGTCGGTTATGGTTTCTTGTCTTCATACATATCATGTTGACATGACGTGCGTAAGCTTAACATTCATTTAGTTTATTCGAGAAAAAAGAAACTTTTTGAAATCTATATTTTGAGAAATAAATAACAGTCAAGAAGAGTCCGACGTATAGTTTTTCATTGTATCCAGTTAATTCAAATAAAAATAAATGTGTTCAAATAGTTGAGATATATTGATTTATATTATAGAAAGAATTTCTTTTTTTTACTGATAGAATTTATTCTGGAAAATTATTATTAAGACTCATAAATAGAATGATAACATGATTGAAACATAATAAAAAACAATCATCTACGATATAAATCTTTTTACTCTTAGGAATAAATTAGATTGATTTCGATTTATGTAAAGATCTTAATTTATTAATTAATATTATGCATAATTTTATGTAATGCTCTTGAATCTTTTCGTTTTTGACATAAATATATTTTACTGTAGATATGAAACTAGAAGGATATCAATTTTTTAATTAGTCGTTAATTTGAACGCCCATATTGCATCGTAATATTGCATTTGTCCGATTAAACGAGACATGTGATGAAAGAAAGTATCTATCGACTTTCTTAATCTTTATATCCACATACGATCTTTACGATAATTTTCGCTTATAATCATACAGTCTGGTAAATACACAGTTTACAATAACAAATAACAAGCAAATGATGAAAAACGAATAGTAGTATCATCAACATTAATATTCGACGTTTGATCAGTTAATGCATTGCAGAATAAGAACGGCAAAGACAAAGACAAATACATATAAGAGAAAGAGACAGAAACCAAAACATTCAACACTAAAAAAAACAAAAAAATCTGTCCATAAAAAAGTTATCAAGAGAAAAGAAAAGAAAATCGAGACCTAAATAAGAAAATGATGTTTATAGAAAGAACAAGGCAAATATAGCGAAAAGAATATCTATCCATTTATTAACTACTCGTTGGATCGCATCCGAGAAAAGAAAACAACTCGTATAAGAAAATTAAGATTGTCTGCTGCGCGCCTATCTATCTGCCAATGATTCTTAATGGTTGCTGTTAACAAGGATAAGTTTGCTTCGATGACCATAACGTATTTATCGTCTTTTTTTTGTCAATATGTTATTCTCGTTTCCTTATTTTCTTTCTTCGTCAGAGCTTAACAATAGTTGATTCTCTTGTTCTCATTCAATTTCCTTCTTGTCGATGCAACGAAGTCAGGTAGGATCATTAACACTGATATTGTATCAGAAACAAGACTCGACTGGCATTTATTTTTGTTTTAGTTTTTATCTATTGATAGAATGATGTTCCCAATCGGCAATTGTTTATGCAAAGAGAAATAAAAAATACATTAAAAAAAAAGAAAATCTCTTGAGAAGGACAATCATGAACCGTTACAACCTGTAGAATACTCCAATAAAGAGAGAGAGAAAAAATAGAGGACATGCTGATGAGAAAAATTATCCCATGAGATAACAAAGAACTTCGAGAAAAAAATATCAATTGCGGAGAGAGAGAGAGAAGTAGCAGCAGGGTTCAGTTTGTCAAACATGATGACAAATATACACATAGGGTCTATGTAGAAGTAGTATGAAAGCGATACAAATGGCGTTAGTTTCCATCATAGTTGACTAAGTATCTAAAGAATTTATCATATCCTAATGAAAAACAGAAACGCAGGTCATGTTAGTCTATCAACCTGATTTGCCCTGTCCACAGACAATCGTCGTATCAGTAACAAGAAAGATGAAAGGACCTTATAATTGTTAGAGTTCTGCCAGTACAAAATAATACACATATATATATATATATATATATGACTTAAACTATTGAGGACTTCCAATTATAAACATGACACGCTTTCTCGATACATATATATATATATATATATGATCGATAATTTAGTATTTTTTTCTTTTTCTTTTTCTTTAACAGCGAGTTCCGAATGACATTAGTTTTAAATTAAGTCGCTTTATTTATTCATATATATGAGACATTTGAAAAAATGGAAACATTATTTACTTTCTTTCTTTTAATCGTTCATTAGTAAATAGAATAAATTTATATACTTAACTTATTTTTCTATAACAAAAGAAACAATAATCAGAAATAATTATAAATCGTTTTTTTCTAGTTTTTTTTCTCCTTTGTACGCATATATCAAGCTATTTGTTTATAACTTTTTACAGTGCTCTCATTTCTCAGATGTCATATTTGATTAAAAGCAATAGTCAGAAGATGAGGAAAGAACAGCATTATACAATGTTAGATCCTCAAGAGGCTCGACAAGTGTATGCGTATTCATATATGACAAATAAAAAACTAACTATTGTCTGTTGTTTTATCACGATAGAATTGAAAGATTGTTATTGTCTACGCTTTTATTTTTACTTTTTTGCTTCATATACATACCGAGACATTTTACTTAAATTAGTAAAAAAAAGCGTGATATAACATCTTTATGTTTAGTTGTGTTTTTTTTGATTTAAGAAATTCGAGACAAACCTTTCTATTTGTCTTTCATTAGATAGGTTTATTCTCTCTAACTTCTTTGTCAAATACAGGCAAGTATTATTAATGGGAAATAAAATTCCAAAAAATCGCTTTGATCAAAGCGTCGTTGACAAATTAATTGAAGATACAGGCTTAGAACGCGAAGTCATTATTGCATGGAGGTAAGTCAAGAAGACCAAATATCAAGGCATAAACTTGACTAAATTATATTTTACTTTTTTTTTCTTCATTAGAAAACAATTTCTATTGGCTTGCCCTTCTGGTAAAATGAATCGCAAAGATTTTTTTAAATTCTATCGTTCATTACGTGTTGAATCAGATGAAAAAGTCAAAGAAATAGCTAATTTTGTTTTTACAGCATTTGATCGAGATTCAAATGGGAAAATCGATTTCACAGAATTTCTTTGTATGTTTATTTTTAAATGCTTTTCTTTCTTTAATAAGATTTCTACTGAATTTCTTTAGGCGGTTATGCTATTACTTCATTAGGTACCATGCGCCAAAAACTTGATTATGTATTTGCACTCTATGATAAAGATAAAAACAATTCAATCGATCGAAAAGAAATGATAAAAGTTATATCGGCTATGTATGATTTATTAGGAAAACCTAAAAAAGATTATCCACCTGAACGTTGCGTTGATGATGTCTTTTCATTAATTGATGTTAATAATGACCATTCTTTAACTAAAGATGAATTTATTGATGGTGTTTTAAAAAATCCTTATCTTTCCGATATCATTTCACCATTTAATGAATAAACATATGTTTACTTTTACTATTCACATAAGAAAAACGTTACGCGTATACACACACACACACACACACACACACATATATATATATATATATACATATACAGCTACTTCGGAAATGATTTGACCCGGCTTATTTTCAGTTTTTTTTTTCGTTGTTGTAAACGCTAATAAAAATCCGAATAGTGATTTACTTATTCAATTTCATTACCAACAGAGCCATCTAATGATGAAAATGATTCTCGATCAATTGAAGATAGAATATCTGATACGTCGTAAATCAAGTTTTTCACCCTTTAAATTTTAAAAATGTTACTCTGATCGAATTATCTAGAATGATAGCTCAAAACAATCTTCACAAAAAACATTGTGTTTCACTATACTAAGGCTTTTTCTAGTTACACTAGGTCAATCTTATGAAAAGCATAAATATGCTGTTTCCCTAGAGAAAAGAATAGTAAAGCAAACTACTATTGCCCTTCTGCGTCAAAACAGTTTGGTAGACAGCTGAAAAATATCATTTTTTTTTATTTTTCGAAAGTTGACTTGGCCTAAAAGCCTAAATAATTTAAACAGAATTACGTTGTTTGGAAATTTAAAAACTTGGAACTATTCAGTTTTATGTTTTTAGTTTTTAAGTGACCCCTATTTTGAGAATAGAACTAAACATCTTCATGTTCAGTGCACAGCAACGAAAAAAGAATTTAAAATAAACTTGATTCAAGAATCTTGACAAGTATTGTCTATATATGTATGTGTGTACATGTGATTGTGCTGTTCGGTCTTTTCTATTCTTGTCAGTGTTTAAATATGTATATATATATATCATTTCATGTTATGTTGCTTCTCCTTTGTTTATATATAAATATATATCTTGCAAAAATAGTAGAAGTAAAAATATCCGTTGGAATCTCTCATGAGAGTAATGACTAAGCATGCCGCAAATTGTATACAAATGACGAATGAGAAGACTTTTTCTATTGCTCTTAATTCGAATAAAAGAGATATAAGATATATTTTCGATTTATGACAAGAATGTTTTCAATAGAAAAATGAGATGATTGTAACTTGATAATATTATTGGCAACAAACAAAATTATGTGAAAAATGACTGCAAATCATAGGAAAAAGAATATTTAGCGGACTATATTTCCCACTAGAGAATGGCCTACAATTTGGCTTCTTTAGAATCAAGGTAGTTTTGGTCCGAAATTGTGTTTATCAAACGCTAATTTGTCTAATTCATTATCGATTGTTTTTGTAAGGCTTAACAAACGGGATTTTGCTTCCGTGTGAATAACAACAACAACAATCATCTGATTCTATTTACATGCCCAAGTGATTACTCATTTATAAAAAAAATAAGAAGGCACTACGAAGTAATCCGACATTCGACGGAATGTTGATCATAAGATTAAAAAAAATCTTTTTATTTCCTAATATTTCTTTTGATCAACAGTAAATCGCTTGGGACAATAATTAAGAATGAATCAATGCTTTTCTCGGGATAACGTATGCTAATATGATTTTTTCTTTAAATGACATTGAATATCAAAATATTCGATGAATGAAGACACGGCATTTGTAATAAATTACTAGTATTGGAACTATTGATACCAGAATTACAAAAAAAGTCAATAGTAAATCGTGTGTCACGAACTGATAAACAGGAGCTTCGTATAAAGAGAAAAAAAAATAAGGAATTCTAAGACACTTTTCGAGAAGAGGTAAATATATGAATTTTTATGTTGTATAAGTGAGAGGGGACGTTGGCATTTTCCGTCGATTGTAAGTTTTGGTTTTAATCAAAATATACAATGTTGGACGAAACAGCTTGAAAATTTTCTAAAAGTAGAAGGCAAATCTGTTAGCAGCCAGCTGTCAATTACAGCCCTCATGATAAAAGATAAGCGAGAGAAAAAGAGTTAAGAATATTTATTTAAAAAATATGTTTGCTTTATTAAAGAAAAAAGAACGTCAGCCATTACGATAAGTAACACACACTCAACTTTTTTTTTTTTGATATACTTTAACAATATGATTGATAATCGTAAATATTGAATTATTAAGAATGAAACTAATCGTAAAATATAGACCTTATTTTAGGTGGATCTAGAAGAATATTATCATTTTCATTTTGTTTTATAATCAGTTGTATAGTGATTATAGTTATGGTAAAACGGTCCGATAAAACTGATACCACAATATATAATACTGATTCTAGTTTATTATCGACCAATTGTAAACATGTTTCAATCGATGAATTAGATCGATGGTTTCATTCGAAGAACTGGAATGAAATTCCAAAAATTATTCATCAAACATGGAAAAATAAAACATTACGTCAACGACAAGCAAGCTGGAGTCAAACATGGTGTGACCAATATACAAATTGGTATTATCATTTATGGACTGATGATGAAAACGATTTATTTGTTCGAACGAAATTTCCATGGTTTTATCCAACATATAATAAATTATCACCAGCTATTCTTCGAGTGGATAGCGTACGTTATTTATATATGCTCTATTATGGTGGACTTTATGTAATATATTGATTTATGTTCTTATACAAAAAAAAGAAAAATATTTTTTTTTACAGATCGATTTAGATTATGAGTCTGTTCGTCGGATTGATGCATTATTTACCAATAAATCTGTTGTGCTTTCTTTAATAAATTACTCGTTTAATTCGATGAATAGTGTACCAAATTCATGGATGGCTTCACGACCTAATCATCCATTATGGACATATATTTTACATCGAATTATGTTATTATGGTCTCGTGTATCAGATAAAGAACGAAACGAGTTTTGGAATGGCAAAGCAGAATTTTTCACTGGACCACAATCACTTTTTGAAGGTTTAATGTTTTATTTACATACGATTCAACATACAGATCAAACGCTTGATCAACTGCTTGGAAATCAACAAAATCAAAACGCAGATTCTATTTTAGAAGTGGCTAATATAACTTTTTTAGGGCCAAAACTAAATAATGCATATGATTGGATGAATGGCATTGGTGCCGATGTATGTTCAGCAGAAAAGGTTACATTTGATGAAAAGAAATGTCAAGATATTGTTAAACCAATTTACGCTATTACTTATTGGTCACATTCATATGGACATGGACATGAAAATGATTTAAACTATTTGGGAGATCAAAAAAAAACTCGTTAAGATTTTGTTAAGTTTATAGTTTTTTTTAAATATTTATATTTAATAGAAAAATTTTATTGATTTTATATTTTTTCCTCTGAAGAATATTATTCTTTCACTGATAATATAATCAAAGAAAAGTTACCAGTTTGAATCTATCGATCATCATAAACTTGAGGGTAACATTATATGAAATATGTTGACAGACATTAAATCTAAAACATAATATTAGTTACACATAATTTCTCTATTAATAAAAATTATTATTTCTATATAGATGATGATGATGATGGCAACTATTTTTACTGTATGCCGATGAGAAAATTCTGAAGTCATATTTCATTATCCTTGAGAAATATCTTTCTATATGAAAAACTAATTAAATTGGAGAAGCGTACTTTTCTTAAATAATAACTCATGTTAAAAGACGATTTAAGATTTAAGTATACTATCTAAAGAAAAATAAATTCTAGTAGTTGCGTGATAATTCTATTGCAATGAGGAAAACTTTCAGATTTCAATTCAATCATTGATTTACATAGATGTATGAAGATGAAAATAACATCTTCACACGCTTTACCACAATCTAGCTTTACAAAGAAAAACAAAAATCATCGAAGAAGACGAAATATCTATAATTTCATTTTCTTCAGTACCCTTGAGACTTTCCATGGAACATGAAGGAGACCTTAATTACTTGCATACATCAATTTTTCTATGTCAACATTTGCTTTGCTCTAGTGATTATTGTTGACATGACATTTAAGATTACGTATGAAAAAAAAAGAATTCTTTGGAGTATATTAAAAACAAAAAAGTGCTAAATTAGTTCTATTTACTAGTACATAACTGGCCACCTTTTTTCTATATTGATATTATATTCACACTCTCAAGAAAACTGCGAAATAAGTATTAATCATTTCTTTTAAATATCACATAACATAATCATTAATCTTCAGCCATCTATTTACTATACAATACTTCCCATTTATAACGTTGATGACAGTACTCAATAATGGCAAGCATTATTATGAAGACACAATATATATATATATATATACTCATAATGAAGAAAATTATCTTTCCAATGGAAAACGACACACAAAGAAGAGATAATCAATAGCGGTAGCACCTAAAAATACATCGTAACTCATGTCTAGAAGATAAAGTATCATTAGTTTTCGCTATGTTTTGTATTTTATGTTCGTATTGTGTATATTAATTACTCATGATAAACTTTCACGAAAAATCATATGGTCAGTCATATACATTATAGTGAGCTAATTTTCTATATTTTACATACGATAGATCATGCATTAGCTATGCCAATAGAAGATACATGATTTGGTAAGCAACTTTTTCTAGACATCACATTTATCTGACTGATTAAGAATTTTTATGGCACACTTAGTATCCAGAGATAAGCAGACGTATTGATAACATCTAATATAAGTATGTGGAAAAACAAGACGGATGGTTCGAATCCCAACAAAATTACCTTGCCAAACTTAAAGATGCATTATTACAATCACTTCCGGCACATGCATAAGAACTCTTAAGATGCATGCAAACATATAAAAGTACTGACAGTGAAATTGTTTCAGTTATTTATCAAACTATTACTAACATAAAACGAAAGAATGCACAACTTGAACGGCGGCTATTTAAATCATCGAGTTGATTCCTCATCATTTAATGATGAAAATGTGACGATAGGAACGTCTTAATAATATCCATGGCTTCTCTACTATGATTAATAAAAAGAAAAGGATAATCTATTGGGAAGCCGTGTTGACGAACATGCATGAATGAATTGATTCTAAAACCAATGATGCCTATCATACTAACTCAATCAATTATCTATTGAAAACCTTCCATCATCAAAGCATGTCTTTGCCGTCGTAAATATATTTATCAATGTTCCATATTCATTAGTGTATCTGTCAGATAGATAATTTCTACTCGATCAATTTTAATGTTGGCATCAAATTTATCAGCATGCGATCAAAAATTTCAATAAACCAATAATAACATCTTTCGGTAACAAAAAAGAAGAAAAAAAGAAGTTTTAGTAATTCATCTAACCTGTGCACAGACTCACGCTTGCCAATAAATAATTGGAGTTCATGCGATACAATCAGTTTTGTTGTTTCTATATATAAATGGTAAAACAGCGATGACTGCATGAATATCAATGATGGATATTTCGTAAATTTCGGTTTTTACATATTTATAAGATTGATAGTCACTAAAACCAAACTTGAACAAATACTCGATGAAGTGCTACTATTGTGATTAATTAATCAATGTCAAACAGGGATTTAATAGATTTTTGATTGATTTCTTTTTCTATTTTTAAAATATCTCTCTGTGAATTCTAATGCATTTAAAAAAATGATAGAAATCATACTCATCAAAAATAGGAAATATATAAATTTTATCGACACCAGGAACTGATATTTCCATCTATTTATAGAATCATAATCTAAATATACGTATGAAGACCTTTTTTGCACTATTATTATCGCTGAGAATACCAGACAACACATTTTACTTGATAGACAACTGTGCATGACAATATCAAGACCAAAGGCAGATGGATTTAGGCTAATATAAATAACATGACCTATACTAGTTGTAAGACAACGGTCTATTAAGTAAAATGTAAATAGATCGAAATATATCAGAGTCGAATCAGAGGAAACTTTATTTATTCTCTATTCTAATTGTAGTTATATGATAGATATATATATATATATATATTGTTTACTTTATTTAAGTAAATTCATATTTTCTTATGATTTTAACTAAACTGTATTGAATTTCAAATGCAGTTTTATTCATTTATATTGATATTTTTGAATTTTTAAAGTTCTAAATTGTCAAATGATGTCATTATGAATTCATTCGATCTCTAGCCAAGTGTGCACTCAAGTCTAGTGTCACAAGATTAATCTATCCAAAAGTATAGTGATTGTTTTTTATGTAATAAAGTCACCTTATTACCAGGCACCGTTTTCAATACATATATCGAAATATATATAGTTTTCACCACTGATCTTATTTCAATTCATATTTGATCAAGTTCATGCCCTCATCATAGCTAATATATTATTGTCACAACGGGTAATAGGATCTGCTATTTCAGCCAACGAATATTAATCTTCATCAACAAGAAACGCAGTTGTCCTACCACTTTGTTCTGTATTATACAAGTGAACAGTTTTCATTGAATCATAACTTAGTATGAAACACTTTTCTATTTTTTTTCCAAAATTAGATCTATTTCATTATGAATACACTAAACTCAAATGGTGACTTTCTGAATAACATGCATAAATAATGTGAATAATAAAGGTGAACACTATTTACAAACACATGAGGAACAAGCTGTTATCATAAATTGTATGGGAATCTTTATTGAACAGGATTTGTTACTGAAGAAAGAAAAAGTCTACCATTGAATAAATTTTTTAGTACAAAAAATTTCAATACCATTGTCGTACGATGTCTGGCGATTATATGAAACATTCGTCGACGAATGATAGCAGTATATCTTTGGATAAAACTTCTTATTTATTTGATACAGAAAAATTTTTAATATAAGAAAATCAAACCATGAAAAATATTTTATCTATCAGAATTCAATAGACGCTAAATTTATTCTCTCGTGCATTTGCAATGGCCTACAGTTTTTTATTACGAATGTCTTGATTCCGTTTCTGGGAACCAGAAAGTGAAGCACGGAATAGAATGAACGTTTTGAAAAACGACCATTACGTCTAATTTCAAATATTCATCAAAATATTCAAGCTTCACTCTACTCAATTGCTAGTAACATTATATTTTACTTGGTTGTTTATTATTTTTTGTCATAGAATATAAAGAAATTTATTAATCAGTCAATATACTGTATCAATATAAGTTTTTTTTCTTTCGTGCTGAACTTCACTGTGCTCAACTTTCACGAATCTGCTTTTTCAGTTGAGTCATTTTCCTGCAATTTTCACAACTATGCTTATCAAATGGGCTATGACACATCTAAAATTTCAAGTAATATTATACTAATAGAAGAACTCTATGGAGCACAGAATCTGTTATTTTCCTGGTGCAACTATGTTCCATAATTTCGAAAATGTCATTCTTCTAAAAAAAAATGAGTTCATCGAAAATATATTTTAAATATTAAAGCGCAATAAATTTATAATGCAAAAAGTGTAAATTTTCTCAAAACTTAGGTTTGACAATAAATCACTATCTAGCAACAATCCTAGATGAACACGGTGTACTCTTATGAATGCAATTGTATGATTAAAAATATAGACTGAACTTGCATCTATGGGGAAATAGTGTACTCCTTATATCTCACATGTTTTCATTATACTCCTATGCTCTTTCTGTACTTCTAGTATTTCAACTATACTTTCATTGTGCTCTCGGAGATCGATTTACTTTACTTTTTTTTTAAATGCACATTTAAACCATTGTGTAACTATTTCTAATAACGAGTTTGCTCTCTTTCCATATCTTTTTAAAGCAAAAATATATCAGAGATTATAATTTAATCATGTTATTGTAATTCCTGTTGGTTTTATACGTTATTCTGATCGCAATTATATGAAATCAGAAATAGTAATTTAGTTTACATAGAATATTATGATAAATATCGAGGATATTATGAATCGAATGATGACTTTTTCTGTTCGAAACACATTACGGAAATTATCCTTCTTCACTAAGTATGATAACGGTACTTTTATGATTATAGTAATGTTCAAAAAAGAATATTATCGTTTATTGATCAAGAAAATATTGACATATCGGAAAAAAAAGATGAGTTTCATCAAACAAGTAAATAATTGTATGTTGAAACACGTGTTAGTTTTTGGTCTTAATTGAACATTAAGTACTTTTTTATCTTGAAATCTTGGTAAATATACACTATACACTTATGTAAATGCCGAATGAAGATCAAAATATTTAATAGTAAAATACGAGCAACATGAGTTGCTATTATGATCATGAAGTTCTTCTCCTTTCATAAAGTAAGTAAAATTTTAGAAAAATTTCACAATAAAATCTACAAGTAGAGAAATATCGAATTTTTACAATTTTCTCTTTATCAATCAATATTTCCATCGTATATAGCATTTGACAAGACTCTGAGAACGAACGTATCATTAATCTTCAGATGAAAGAGTGTGTAAATGATTTCAAACGTTTCTCATCTATTCGCATAGAATTGTCAAAGATGTTTTTTGTATTTTCTAATTAAAGTTTATTGATTTTCTGTTCTATTAAATCACATCTTTTTTGTTATTTTGCATACAAAAAATCTAAAGAAGTGTGTAAATCAACAGTAACTACAATCTTTTGAAATAACTAATGCAGATCATACTAGAGCTACTTGATTGCTTTGTAGCAAAGTTTACAGATAAATGCTGTTGCTCTAGGTACTAGATTTTAATATAAATAATTCAGCTATATAATTCAACTATCAAGCGATAAGGAATTTTTTTTAAACTGCTCTTTCTTCACATTCAGGTACTAACATTTACATACGTTTTATAATTATATCTATATTTCATGAGTCCAGTAGAGTTTTGTATTCTTTAAATTACTTTTCGATAAAAGAAAGAAAATTATTATCAACTGCAATTCAATATAATATATGTATGTTAATCGTCCTCTTACTTGCCTATCTCTTCAAATTATTAATAAATTGACTAGAAATAATCTCCACTTCGCATGAGTTTTGTGAAAATGATTTAGATTTATAAATAAACTTAATCACATCTACATAAATTATAGTCTGCACAAAGAATCAATCCAATGTTTATTACAAATGCATATATTCTTCGACATTTAAAATGAACGTGTTCTCCAAGAATATAGTACCTTGTCAATGAAGTTTTTTTTCCAATGAATACGATCATATTCATTTTTTTTAAAGTACACGAGTCAAAATGAATTTAATTGATCGATTAAAAAAAACATCTTCTTCATTGTAAACAATCAAAAACACTATTTATAACATTTTAAATAGATAATTTCATTTTTCTCAAGCACAAAGAATAATAACAATAATAATGAAAATAACAAAAAAATTTGTTAAGCTATTTAAACATTTGAGATATTATTTATTCAATATCTTTTGCAAGGCCTTCAATTAATGAATCGAGTGATTTTGAATATTTACATCCCAAACACCGCATATTGACATAACATTCTAAAATATAAAAAAATTAAACTTTCTTCTCATCTAATATACGAGTAATATCTACTAACGAGCTAAACATAATAAACGATCTTCATCGTATTTATCCCAATATTTTTCAATAAAATGCTTCCGTAAGTCCCATTGATTTTTACTTTCAGTTGGTAATCGATATTTTTTTTCCAAATCCTCCTTTGTATCTTTTTCATCATTTTTCTTCGGTATTGTATCCATTGAAAATTCAGAAGAATAGGAATAATTATCTGAAATAAATATCTGTCTGTTTCCATTTTAGCTCGTAAGTCTATTTCTATTCATCAAAGAAAAAAAAAAGAAGCAAAAGATGAGAGGACTCAAGAAACGTTATGTACACGCACACACCAAAAGATGACTAGTTCCTGAGAGAATAAAGGCACAAAATAGATCGACACAAACAAAACACTAGAGCACAACAAGAAAAATATATTAAGACCGAAAAAAACAAACAAAGCGGTTTATCTATTTCTTTTCTTCTTAATTTTTCGACTAGAGAAAACAAATAATTTTTGTGAATATTTGATGACTAAAGAATAAATAATAATCTGAGAAAATCAATTATTGTCTGATTGACGCAAAGCATCGTATTCAGCTTTTAAAGCATCACGTGTTGCTCTTAATTCCATTAGCTGTTCAGGTGTCGGGACCTAATCAAAAAATAATAGTTAAATAAATTATTTATTTTACAAAATATAAACAAATTATTTCTTACATGAACACCAAGATCACGACAAATGATACTTAGTGGATTATCATGCCATTCGTTTTGATTATACATTCGTTGCAAACTATTCAATATAGTTTGGCGAACATCAGATGCTTTTGTTTGAAAGTATTCATCTACTTTATCTAATTCAGTTTCAAACGAATGAATAAATGCTGGCTGTTGAAATATAGTGGCATTATTATTATTATCAATTGAAATAATTTTTTCATCATTTATTTGATGATCTTCATTCAGAAATTTAAAAAATTTTAAATAAAAAATTGTTTCAATATTCTTTTTACCACAATTTGAAAGTGAAGAATTTGGTGATGAATTTGATGATGTTGGCGATAGAGCTGCAGACATGGATAATAATAAACTGAAATTGAAAAAAAAGAATCTTATAGAATATTCGATGTGTAATTTTGAAGAAAAAGAAAATGATCGTGTTAACAACATATACGAAATATATAAACAAATTAAAATCTATTTGATTCGATAGTGGGTAAATCCATATATTATATACAAGTGAAATTAGAGAGCAGAATTCATATCAACTAGTGTCACCTATGATTAAATTATATTATTATTTGAAAACAAGTTTCAATTTTATAAAACTATATCCGACTCATTCATTTATTGTCTAAAAAACGTCAGTTATATTCTTCGGAACAATTTCGATTGAAGTTTATAGCTATATATCTATATGTATATAGGATCTTATTTGAATATCTTACAAAGAACAAAACAAAACGAAATCGGTTGATCCTCTTATTTTAATTAAAATGATTATTTTTTTATTCTGTTATTGTAATATGAGATTGCCGACGACAACTATCTGCTTGCTTTCAACATTATTCTTAAATCATCATCATCATCATGCGCATTTGCCTAAGAAGAAACAATAATGAAGTGTGATGCTGATCATATTTAATATAATAGAAAAAAAAAGGAAGAGACGCGCATTACTCCAAGGGAAATTGTGAAATAAACTGCACTGCTAATAAGATGCACAAGAGTTGCATCATACTTTTCGTTGAATCCCAATAGTATAAAATCATGTTCTGACTTTCATCACCGAGACACATGACCATCACTTGCATGCATGATTTAGCGTGACAAAAAAAACTGACGATGACGACAACGACAAGTGCCGGATGTTTCTTCTTCTGTATAATACAACTAAAGTAATAGCTGATTCTCAATGATAATTTGAAGCAAAACAGAATCTACTATGTTAATCAAAAATTAACTGCACATAGAATCATGATTTATATCAGACTTTTTCTAGTATTTTTTTTATTTTAATATTCTATGTTGTTAATCTTAAAAATACAAGAAAACGTATATAGACATAGAATCATTGTACAGATGGATGGAACAGTTGTGTGTCGGGAAAGTCGGAATGATGATTAGCTTGTTCTTTGTCTAAACAACTTGCAAATAAAAGATGAAGAAGAAGAGACTATCGTTGTGGGAAGTCGTCAATTGAGTAGAGACCATGCTGAGTATATACATGTGCCGCATGTGGTCAAGTCGAGGAAAATATTCTGTTCAAATCATACCCTTATGTGAACTGTTCGTTTCGATCATCGTCACTTTTCATCTTTTACCTTGCAATACGATAATTGATCATGGTCTTCAAAGTACATAATGACGACGTACTTTTCTTTCTCATGTTCGATGTCTTTCTTTTTTTTTCTCTTGTGCGTAAGTAGCCAGCCGATTGATACAAATCAACGTAGAATGGACAGAAAGGAAATTAGATAGTCTGACAGGCAATAAAACAAGACCCACGCAATATCAGTCCGACATGTTTTCTCCATTACATTTTG
The DNA here is from genome assembly GCA_905331475.1 of Rotaria socialis. Taxonomy (NCBI): domain Eukaryota; kingdom Metazoa; phylum Rotifera; class Eurotatoria; order Philodinida; family Philodinidae; genus Rotaria; species Rotaria socialis. The sequence goes on along the minus strand of CAJNYU010000512.1, from coordinate 282,113 downwards.
TTCTTTCTCATGAACTGCTCATTTCAGATCCATTCATAGTCTCTTTGTTAGAGCGATGATAAATCAAGTGATGACGAATTGGTCAAGATAGATATAGTTATAGACAATGAGAAGAAGAAGAAGAATCAAAAGAAGGTTCTTCTTTTTTTGCCACAACGTCAATAGTCAGCAAAGAGCAACCCTATACGACCAATTAGTCTTTCATTCAAGCGTTTTCGCTCTTCTTTCCAATATTCTTGACACAAGCTCGTTATCATTACCACCAAACAAGTGTCCGTAGTGGGTGTGTGTGTGTGCGTGGACGCTCGAGGCCACTGTCAAGTGGAATAGGGGGAACAGCTCGTTTATACTCTCTGACTAAATTAGTAACCGAGTATTGCACATATATACATCTATATGCATCATGTGATTGATCAATATTAAAAGCGAAAAGATATCGTATACCATCTTACAAAGAATCCAACGGTAATATGTTTATGTGTACACAGGAGTTTTAGGGATCGATGTTAATGTGTTGGTTAGTCTCTCTCTCTCTCTCTCTCTCTCTCTCTCTTCTTTTCTTTTTCTTTTGTTTTGTGTTCATTCATACGAACACACAAATGTATATATAGCTATATATATATACAAAACAAAGAAAATAGTAGTGCAACTTGCACAATGGACGTTCTTGTATTTTTGTCTTTAAGAAAGAAATGGAAATTCAATTGGTATATATACAACAAGACTACCATAACTGATCAATAAATTTTTTTTTCATCGATTTTTTTGTTCTCTCATTCTTATTCAACAGGGAGATTCTCTCTTGCTTTGTTCTCACAATAGTAAGTAGTAGTAGTGGTAGTTCATCTCGTAAGCGAATGAACAAGAATGAGCAGAAAAAAACCATAAGGACATTTAAGGATAGAAGAGAGACTGCTTGCATAATCGTTGAATTTGAAGGATTAATACGTGCGAGAAGCGAATAAATATAGGCATTGTTCATATACATGCATATACTCATTCAGTTTTATGGTAGGTGAATAGTGACCACTTTGAGATTCCTTCAACCGACATTGAGAACTTTGATTAAAACAATAAAAAAAAGTTATGTATTACTATTCGACGATATATAAGATACAAATACCGGCGCCGCATACCCGTCGATTGAGTCAGTGCATCATCATCATCATCATCATCATTCTCGTTGTCGTCGTCTGACTCATCAATTTACAGTTCATTAGCGTTCGAGCTAGTGAATATGAAGAAAGATGATGAAGCAAATGATAACAATGAGCCAATTATTTGGTTGTCTGTCTGTTTCTCTTTTCTTCCTCTTTCTCGTACTCTTATGCCTTCTCTCTTTGTCTCTGCTCCTCTCATTCTCATAAAACACATCGTAGAGAAAGTGGACGAAGGAAAAGAAAGGTGAAATTTTTCTTCTTATGAATGTTTGTGTCAGATGAATGGTTCATCGATAATGTGCTGTTGCCAGAAGCAGATCATTACTAACATCCGTCATTGCTAGCTACAGGTGAGTTATTGACAGTGATCTCTATTCCCGTTTCGCCTGCTTCTTCACATAACCCTCAGTCAAAAAAGAAATCTTCTCTCACTTTAATATTTTCTTTTTTAGTATAGTGATGTTGATGTTTTATTGTACGCGTGCATGGATACACATTAACTGCAGATGATCGACGAGAAGTAGGCGGAGATGACGTATCACACACCCACATCAACTTACTATCCTATGAAAATATATGCGATGAAAATTGGAAAAAAATAAGTTCATTCATTCATTTTGATCATGTCATGAGACAGACATATGATCTTCTTACTTATATCCTAACGTATTCAAGGTTATAAAAAAAAAGAAAAGAAATATAGACGAAAGACCACTAATCTTCCGTTTATATATATATATAGCTATGTATGCACGATCCCCATAGGGTCTAATATATAAGAAGCAAAATTCGTATTATGAATAAAAAGAAAAAATAGAGTAGATGCTGCAAACGCCAACGATAGTATAGCGTGTAAGAGGTGTTAAAATTAGCTTGTGGCTATTCTACGTTCATCTATACATGAATATATGCAAGCAAACATGCGTGAATAGATAAAGAAGATCAAGTCTCTTTTACTTCGATGTCGTTTTTTTCTCTTTTACTTTTAGATGTACAATCATTTTTACACATTGAGGAAATGATTATCCGTCGTCTTTTGACGACACTGTTCTTAACCGTTTTGCACACAATGACAAGTAGTTTAAGTGATGATTCACATCTATCTCGAGATTATATCAATGTCAATGTGGGCAAACGGGTACGAATGGAATGCGAACTTAGCAATGCAACGATTTCTGGTAATATGAAAGTAAGTTCAATTGTCAATGACATTCTTATTTTTTTTCACCTGTCGTCAAATGTCTAATGATCATTGACATTCGAGAGAAAGAATACAGAAGAAAAAAAAGAACTTTCATTTGATTATAATCAAACTTAATGAGCCCTATTCTTTTTATTTTAGGGTCTATGGCTGCGTTTAGAAGATGCCGAAGTATTTTTCTATTCAACAAGTCGAATTAATTCAGATCAACGTTTTCAAATTGAACAACGTCCTATTCTTCATATTATTAATGGTACATCATCATACGAAGTAATGACTTATTCATTGACAATTGATGATGTACGTTTATCCGATGATGGGACGTATTCATGTCAAGAAGACAATAGAATTGTCAAACTATTCGTTTTAAACATTGTTGGTAAGCATGATCATCATGTGTTTATGACATCCAAATATTACATTCGATTGCATCATCAGTTTTTTTTCAAATATAAATAGAGAATATCGCGAAAAGAACAGGAATTAAAATGAGACGATGATTAGGTGCCGATTTTTTTTCTATTTCTTAGTATGACTGAAGATAGAATAGGAAAGAAATAAGAAAATTAAAAAAAAGTCTAAATTTATTCATTCGTTATGTTTTTCCTTTTTTTTAAGTAGATACTAGACATACGTTTCTTTTTCTTTTTTTAATTTGATTTGATTAGAACGACCGTATTTTGTCACTGATGAATCTACAACATTGTTACGTACACAAATCGGAAAAAATGTGTCTATTGCATGTGAAGCACATGGCAAACCAAGTCCATTTCTCAGATGGATAAAAAAGATCGATGGTATAGATTAGAAACAAAAAGACTTTTCTTTTTTTTTGTTTTTATTCTTCTATTGTTTTTCTTTCATTAGACGATCAACCAAAAACGATGATCAATTGTACAACTACGCCTACCACCTGTCAATTGAATCTCTATCATGTTAATCGTTGGCATAATGGTATATATGAATGTGTAGCAACTAATACCATCGGTACAATAGGTCGATTCTATACACTTGATGTACAATGTGAGTTTTTTTCTTCTAAAGAAATGAACAACAAAAAAGCATTAAACCTTGTTTATTTCCTGATATTTCATTTTGATTAGTTCCGCCAGATGTTTATAGTCCAAAAGTAAAATCTTTTCATTCAATTGACGATACAATTACATTCGAATGTTCGATTGATGCTAATCCGGAACCGGATATACGGTGGTTGCATCGATTCACCAATGATATGAATCAAGAAGTGGACTTATCCCATCAATTTAACCAAGGATTCTATAATCATAATAGCAGAAGAGAAGGTTCATTACTATCGATTACTAAAGAAAAAATCAATGCGACTAGGTGGAAAACCATGCTTTTTATTCGAGTAAATGAACGATTCACTTCAGAAGAGAGAAAAAAATCTATCTATCTATCTATATATTTCCTGTTGTTCTGCTCTTTTAGCGTATTCCAAATCATTTTTTTAATTCAAATTTTGTTTGTCGTGCGACCAATCGCTATGGTCAAGATGAACGATCGATAACAGTTATGCAAAATCATCATCATCATGTTTCTAAAAAACATCGTCATACAACTACAACAACATCAACAGTATCAACAAAAATGTCAACGATATTTGATCTATATGGAGCATATGACGAAGAAAAATATCAATCATCAAGTACACCACGTAAGTAGTATCATATTTATAACTAATTAAAATTATTTATTTATCTATTTAGATTTTTTATCACAAGAGACGATTGATACCACTAGTCGATCAAAACGACTTTCTCCATATTTATTCTATTCATTTATTATAGGATTATATTCGTTTGTACAATGATAATATACTTATATTTCTATATCTTTTTGCGCTGTCTCTTTTTTTAATCTCCGTCCGTGGTCCATCGAAAAAATTATCAGTATTATATTTGTGTTTTTTTTTCTTTTTTGTCTTGTATCTTTTTTATTTGTTCTTAATAATTGCAGAAGAAAAATAATTGATAATTGACAAAAGAAAATAAACATATGTATAAAATTATAATATTCTTTCTTCATAATTAATACAATAGAAATAATAGCTGTGACTGGAGTGCTATTTAGTTATGATACATATTGCGAAAAATCATTTTATGATAAGTTATGCTAACAATTATTCTTGTAATCTTACTTATAATTAAACGAAATCTACTTAATAAAATAATATTAAGTACAGATGTCTCAGTTGCTTGATGATGCAAGCAATAAATAACTAACAAAGAGCTGCGACATTGAGTTAGATACTGTAGAAGAGATGTAATAACATCCAAGTGTTTAATACAAGGCTTTTATTTTTGGTAGAATGTGTTTCTCTTATTAATAACGAAGGATTTTACATATATTATCTTGTTCTCAATTGAGCATTCATCCACTAAGACGCTCGGAATTGGCATATATATATATATATACTATATTCATATCAGTTTTTATGCAGATTTTTGCTTCCGGAGGGGTGAACACTTATTTTTCGGAAAACATATATATGCATTTTATCGTAAAATAACCACATAATCTGCGACGGATAACTCAATGCTCGAAGAAGTACCGCCTTCTCAGTTTCCTATAATACTACTTAAAACACTGAATTATAAAATTGGTGATAGTCGAGGATTCAAATCAAATGTTCTAAGTATTCAGATTTTATATTTAAATATTAAATCTAAACATAGATATTATTGGGCAGTGACTTCAATTTTGTTTTTGTAACTCTATCAGTGTGATTGATAATTAATTATTTTTCTATGAATAAATCGAATCGTTCCGATGAATGAAATTTCTGTACTTTTTGACATTGATTTAACATAATTTTCAATCTATCTATGTCATTAGAAATAGGCAAAAGTTATTGAAATGAAATAAATCATAGCTAATAATGTGTACTGATCAAGGTTGACATATTGAATATAATGAGAATTTGATCGTTGCTGGATATTGAAAAAGAAATATTACAATGATGACTAAAATTCACGTTCAATTATAAAAATTCAAGTATAACTTCAAACTAATGGACGAACATGAATTTATTGTTTTCTTACTGTTAATCTAGTAAAACTAACTAATATACATATATTTAAATAGATTAATATGTAAATATCTATCAAATTAACTCGTCTTAAAATATATAGCATATATTTGAAGCTCTGCACATTTTTAAGAAAGAACACCAGTTTTCATTAGATTTACCTAAGATGTGATGAGTATATGAAAGAATAGTTCCTAATATTATTTTTAGCACGTCAATTTTTCGAAATAATCTTCAATGGTTAGCTTTTGCAATATATTTTCTTGTATTTTTTTAAAACAAGTAGCAAAAATTTGCTTGTGCATTCTACAATCATTGATGGAAGTTTATTTCAATCGGCTGTTCCTTTTGTTTTTAAATCACATATGTTGCCACAATATTGATAGGGTCGATGTATTTCAATTGAATTCTTTCATAACAATATAAAAAGACAATTCTATAAATAGACGAGTTTTTATCAGAATTGATTGTGGTATTGAACTCGCCATCGTTATTTTCCGCATAAAGAAAAAGAGAAGATCCTAAAAGAATAAAAATCCACAGAGAAAGTTCGACTGTCATTTTGATGAATATCTTCTTGACATGCAATATTTCAGAGCTGACAATTCGATAGAGTTGCTTTTAATATATTGTTTAATTTGAACTTAGTTGATTCGAAATTTTTTTTTTCAATTGAAGGTAGATCGTCCTTTTTTCACCAAATAATAACATGATGACAATAAAGAAAATCATTGAAAATTAATAAAAAGGTTCACTGGAACAAGTACGAAACGCTATGTGCACCATTCTATCCATTTTCTATAAATTATAGCAGAAAAAAACAGAAGTAAGTGATTTCTATTATTTAAAGACAAGACGTATTAAGAGTACACTGTTTGCTTAAAACATACGCGTTTCTTGTATAAACTAATACAATAAATGTACAAAGGCAAAAAAATAATAAACTGTTAAATTGACAGACGAACAACACTGAAAGGAGAAGTTAAATATTTTTATTTTCAATTAGTAAAAGAAAAATAAAAGATATCAATACACATCTGACTAGATGTTTTCTTCCTTTCACTTCAATTATGTACTACTTCCACTACGTCGATTATTGTTTTCATTATTCATATCCAAATCATATCCACATGCTTGTCGTATCCACGACGAAACTTCTTGATTATCACTTTCAGCTTCGTATCGTTTATAAAATGGATGATGCTAAGAACAAGAGAAAAAACAAACAATAATTCTAAGAATAAATTCTTTTAAAAAAGAAAACAAAGAAGTTGCAATTTTTTAAAAAATCATACCAAAAGTGTATTTAAATCGGCTCTTTCAGAGGTACTCTTTTTCAAACTAAAATAACTTATGATAAATAAGATTAAAATATAAATAAATAAACTGACCAACGATCAACAAAATCACAAAATTCTGATGAAAAATGTGACCGTGGTAAACTTGGTGGTGCTTCATTAACGATCCATTCCATTAATTCAAATATTGCTAAGCCTTTATAGCATCCAAATCCTAAATATCGTAAAATTCATTAGAAAAAAATTAGTTGTAATCAACAATTTAAAATAACCTTCTGGTCGGGGTCGATTTCCCAATGGGTCTTCTTTAATTAAATTATCAATATCTTGTGTTGATGGTGGCGGAATTGGATATCGACCAACAGCCATTTCGACCAGTGAAAGTCCTAATGACCATATGTCACTCATTATTCCATAGTGCGCACCTTCAAGTCTTTCAGGCTTTGAGAGGAAAAACAAATATACGCATATATATATACATAGATAGATAATATTCAATTAAAAATACAATATTCTTACAGACATATAAGAACGAGTACCAATGAATGTATGCAATGTTGAATCAATTAATTGTGCACTAACACCGAAATCACATAGTTTTATTTCACCTATTAATATTTTTATATTAATAAGAAAATATTAGAAAGAAAACTAATATTACCTTGAAAATTCACAAGAATATTCGATGGTTTAATATCTAAATTAATAAATAGCAAAATAACAATTCAGGCAAAACAAAAAATAAAATCTACCTCGATGCATGATACGATGTCGTTCTCGTAAATAACTTAAGCCACGAAGAACCTAAGGAAAAAAAAATATATATATATGAATTTTATTGTTTGAATGATAATTTTCAACTTACAGCAACAGTAATCTTGCCAAGAATATGTTCTGGAATTCGCATAACCTTTTTCAATATCAAATCTAATGAGCCACCATCCTAAAATTCATAGATACTAAACATTTAAGCTGAGATCGATAGACAGATAGATAGATATTCAAGTCTAACATATCGTACTATTACTATTTATCAGTTAAAGTAAAAATTCATGACAAAACCTAAGCTCTTTTTAGTTTTAGTTTTGATAAAATGATAGGATGTTCATTAAATTACTAATTTTCATCAACGATATCTTATTTGAATACTTCAAACGAGATGCATTACAAAATTACATTATGATCAACGATAGTTAATTAACGTTAATATGAATTGATGTCTTTTTAAATTTCCTAAAAGAAATGATTGTTTTCTCCTATTCTACTAATGAGCAACCTTGAACATTGAAATAGAAACATAAATTCTTTTTTCCTCATGCACCCATGCCTCATTATTAAGCGCAACAGATGCACAATTGCGTTTCCTATCTACACAACCTCATGTAATAATCCTGAATGTTGTTAGCTGTCATACTCTTATTGGAATCCTCTATAATTATTTCTATCAATATATAAAAATTGCTTATCATTTACATTCGATGAATAGCAATGTATTGTGTGCTACGCTAGAAAATGATTGATCACAATCGTGATTAACCAAAGTATCATATAAATTGAGTTTGTATTCATCATTCGTATTCTAATCCAACGTTCATGAATTGACTAATTCTCTTCGACATTCTTTCTACTTTGTCAGTCTATCATAGTATATAATGATTTAACAAAAGAAGTAGTTTGTAAAACCGATGTTCACACGAATAAGATTTTCGTCATCCGACGAAATAACAAAATTTGTTTATATAATTCTCTCCTCTTTATATTTACCATGTATTCCATACAAATACTAATTTGAGCTTCAACAGCAAATGCTCCATAAAACCCAACAATATATGGTGAATTACATTGATGCAATACCTAAACAATAATAAAGAAAGATTTTACTAAACAAAGTAATAATAATAATAATAATAAACTCGTTTACTTTAAGTTCTCGAATAATTTGATTTTTCATAGCTGGTTTAACTTCCAAATAGATTATCTAAAATTTAAAATAAAAAATAAAACTCTTCATTAATTAGCTATCATACCTTTCTAGCCATTATTTTATCGGTTGGTTTATGGCGAACTTTATAAACAACGCCTCCATTTCCTTGACCTAACTCATATATGTTAACGAGATCATCTTGCTTTAATTCTCCCACAGCACGTTTAGCTTTGAAAAACTCTTCCATGCGATCTTTTTGTTTATCGGTACATTCAAGTTGGTTGAATTCTTCTTGTAAACGTTCAATACATACGTCTGGAATGCTAGAAAAAAATAGAAATACAAGAAAAAAATTAAGAATCTTTATTGCAAAATAATTATCTTTTTCATACCCATTTTCAGTATGGCTTTGATCACTTGGATCTTTTGGTACTTCGGGTAATGTTAGACCTAATTTATTTTTACCCGAAGAAGTTGGTTCATTAATGGGCATTTTAAATTTATGTCAATAGAAAATAAACAAATATATTATTATTATTATTATTCACTGAAATTTTATCGACAGAACAGCAGATGCATTCAATCAATGACAACAATAAACAAAGCGATAGGAACGCTACATTCGATGTAAATAAGTCGCTTTTATTTTTCTTGATATTAGCTTTTCTCTTTAAAATTTTCTTTATTTTGAAATGAAAATAAAACCCAACAATGTCATGATTGTATAAAATAAGATGAAAGGTTACAACTAGAATTTAATTTGTCTATTGAATTATCCAATAAAATAAACATGTAGGTAATTGACTCATCCGCATGTTGGTACTTGGTATGTATGGATTTGCAATAAATTTAATTGATTGAATGTCGAATAATTCTGGTCGAAAGTCGGAATTTATTCCGGCAGTTTATACGCGATATTTTGAACGATCAGAAACTCCGAAATCTTCTCGTGGCCATATTTATTTTAATGAAAATCATGAAGAATCGTCGAAAAATTACCAGATAAAGCGAGATCTTCTATTCAAACGTTTGTTTCCATCAAAATATGCTGAGTCAAATGTTAATAATACTGATAATGAAAAGTAGAATAATTTCTTATATTAACTAACATTCACTTTTGAGCAAATTTTCCTTTTTTTGTCGTAAAGTGGCACTCAAAATGAAAATAATAATTCATTAAATAGAACCAATGAATCCTTAGGTGATTTTATTCCTCTTTCGGATAGTAATTCATCAACATTAAAAAGGTTTGAAATTTTAATTCGAGTTCTTGTTATGATTATATTGATATTACTTCATTATAGAAAACAACCATCACCATCACTAGAAGCAAACTTTAATTTTTCAAGCTCAGATGAAAATGATGAAGATTCATCAAGGGAGTATGTTCGAATAGAATGACTTAACGTGAAAGAATTTTAATTGAAATATTTTAAGAGAACAACTACCAACAAGTACACATGCATCAATTGTTGGACATGTTCATCCGCGAGCAACAATAGAAAATGTTCGGAAGGTTTTGATACGTGAACTATATCAACGAACAAGCGATTCACATACCGAATGGCTCAAATGTAAAATGAGTTTATCAAAAGAATATATTAATCCGAAATATTATGCTGACTTTCAACGACGTTACCAACGAGATATGAACAAACATACACCAAAACGGAAAAAAACCAGTTCTATAAGTAATAAACTAGAAAATGGTTATTATGTTCATGATTTAACTAAGAATGATGAATCAACAGCAACGATACAATTAAATGATACGTTAGATAGTGGTAAGATATAGAAAAATAACTTTATTTGAGATCATGATAATTCGTTCTTATATGAATAAGACTAGCAAAAAGACAAGAATAAGAACTTGAGATTTTTCTCTTCCTGGGTATAATTACAGATGTATGATATTAGTATTAGTTGCAAATCCAATCCGTTATTATCTGGCTCCGTAGGGGGGGGGGGGGGGATTTTTTTTGTTTTTTTTTA
>CAJNYU010000512.1:83428-271479 GCA_905331475.1 Rotaria socialis | reverse complement strand
CCCCCCCCCCCCCCCCCCCCCCCCCCCCCCCCCCCCCCCCCCCCCCCCCCCCCCCCCCCCCCCCCCCCCCCCCCGCCTATGTTTTCTGTATTTTTTAAATGGATTCTATAATACAGTATATTTTAAGTTACTTTTTTCTTGTATTCAATTTTTGTTTTTAAAAACTAGATTCTTGTGAAAATGATCAGATATTGTTTTGAAACAGTACTTTGCTCGTCGTATAAATAATATCATTGCTAGGCTTGGGATTAGTCCAGCCTCGATCACTCATCCCTATATCATAGCACAAATGCTAACAAAAATATATGAATTAACGTTGATACTAGAATTCTCTCATGAATAAGAGACTGGACTTGTTTTTTGCTGAACAAGAGAAGCTAATGAGTGGCAAATAATATAGGAAGATTTTCTGTTTCTTTCAAAAGTTTTATCAATGAGTTTCACATAGCAGTGTGAATGCGAGGCAAACCTCGCTCTTTTTAAGTAGTATATAAATATTTCGATTATATATTTTCATATAGTATACTATAATAATATTAGCAAAAATGTGTTTTAATTAGTTTGTATTTTTTATCAGTGGTATTAAATTAGATTTTGTTTATATATAATTGAAAGCGCGTATGTATAACAGTTGGAATTAAATGAAACTTAAATAGATTCTGTTTCATGATCGCCTATTTGGTTCACGAAGTGCATATAGTAAAAAACTGAATGTAATTTGTAGTGTTTGTTTTTTGTGTTTTAACAGAGTTCTAAAGGCTGTCTTAGTGAAAATCAGTGTCCTATATAAATTCCCTATGTAGTTGGCGAGCATTCTCGTATTAGTAGTGTCTTCGAATTCCTATGTTTTCAAAAAGTACTATTAAGAATGAATGATCTTAGAATTTTTAGTTTCCAAAATATTGTGAGGTAATCAAATAAATATGCTTGTATTAACGACTATAGAGTACATAACTTTGCGGAGCTGTTTTTATTGAAAAAATGCTCATAAAAAATGTTTCTCTTAGAAAAATGAAAGGATAATTTTCGTCGAAATCTTCACTGATTTTATTTTATTTTATACAGAGAAACATCGAAAACGTTGTTCTTTTAGGTACCTAGATGAGTTAGTAGTTTTTTAAATGATAATAACTAGTATTAATTGATCACTTATAAGCATTAGTATTTTACATAGTTGTTTAGTGTAATAAAAAAATCGAGTTCTTTTTCACTTTCATGATTTGTAATTACTTTTTTTGCGAATTAAAAATGTCAAGACAAAACAGAAAAGTGTGGTCACTCACGTCTGTAATTATACAGCATTTTTAAATACGACTGAGGTTACTTGATATCATCGAAGTAGATTTAGATGTTGATAAATTTTGTGAACTCAATTTAAAACATTGCGATAATGAGCATAAAAATCTTCCGAGACAATTTTCTGCTCATTAATGAAATGTAAAAAAATTGCTGGTCAATGAAAAATTTTCTTTCATTTCCAAATCAATCGTCATTTATATGTTTAATTAACAAATATTGACAGATCATAATTGCCTATTGTGTATTGATGCACTAAATTATTATAATTAATTTTTCACAATTATTTGATAGAGTTGACCTTTTGAATGATCGAAACTATGTACGTTAGTGATTACTAACTTTTTAATTTTGTTTAACCTATGATTAATGACTTTGATAAAGTCGCAGATAGATATCTTTATAGAAGATGACACAACTAGGAAAGTTGAAGGGAAATCAGAGAGGACAGTATTACTCAATCTGATCGTATAGGTGGTGGAATCAAAAAAAAGTCTCACTATATTGGCGTAAAAGATTTAAAATCTTTTTAAAGACAGATAAATTGAGATGGAAAGTTGAACCGTAAGACAATACTAATTAATTGTGCTGTATATTTGTTTCAAAATACCATAAATTCATAGATAGTTTGATACATCTTCAATGTCACATAAGATTAGTTTCATGAGAATGGATTTTTGATCTTGATACAAACGTATTCTTGAATGTTATTTCATTGGTTTTATTTTTCTACAGATTATATCATAGAAACTTCACCAATCAAACCAGTAAAAAAAAATTCATCATCTGCATCTATCATTCTCATAAACGATTCACCTGTTCAATCCAAATGTACACCTGAATTTATTATTCTTGATTCGGACGATGATGACACTGATAACAATACACATGATCGTCTCAGTCAAGATAAGAACTCTACATATTTTATTGATCGATCATCAATTTCTTCTGGAGCTATGTCACAACCAAAATCAACATCTCATGATGATTATCACGAAGATGATTCGAAATATGCTCAGTTACCTTCCCGTAACACACCATCTGAGCCTACTATACGTCCTATTATAAGTAAACATCAACGACGAAAACAAAATAGTTCTCTAAATTCTACTCAACCACTTGTGTCAGCAATCGACCGAATAATGGACCAAATCGATCAATCAAATCCATTGGAAGATTCAAAAGATTTTGAAAAACAAAATCTTCTAATAAAACAAAATAAAAAACGAAAGAAGAAAAAGAAGAAAAGACTTAATAATACAACCAGCAATTAACTAAAACATTTTATTTCTATTGTTTGTTTATCTTTTTTTCTTCTTTCGTTTCTCAGTCATTATGAAGTCTTTCTTTTTCTTGTATCAAGATATTTTGTTTGAATCGAGAGAAAAAGAAGAAAGAAAAAACAAATCAATTTCATATATATATATGCATATATTTCTTACTTAAAAACGAGAAAAAACTCACAATTGACTTTTCAAGGTTGAACAAAAAAAAATGAAACCAAACAATTTGGAATAATAACACAGTTGAATACTGTTTCTTCTTAATATTAATTTTTTCACTACCATAACAAGAAAATTAAAGCAAAAAGTAGAACTACCACCGTAATAAGAAGAAAAAAAGAAGAAAAAGAAAAAAAATAATAATAACAATATAAAAACTCGAAATACATGTAAATATATGTCATGCATGATTTATTTTATTTATTTCTTTTATTCAATTAATAACTCTTTTACATTTTCAATACCAACAATTGAATCTGGTTGAACAAGTGTACCATTGAAATGAAGTTGTATATGCTCGATTAATGAATATTTTGATGTTGTATGAGCAATGAATGAACAAAATGGACATGATTGATTGTTTTGCATATAATTCATATGATCTGTAAATACATGCATTGTAAACTGTTCAAGATTTGTATAGTTGTTTGTAATGGACGATGGTGAACATACTGGACATTGAAACATATTGTTATTACTATCGAATGATGCATGTATTTCATCATTATCCATATCTTCTTCATGATCACCTTCACCTACACTTGATGATGAATCAATATCAAATTCTTCATCATCATGTTCAAGACGGCGATGAAGATCTAATGCTTCGGAACGTTCACATTGATACGAACATGATGGACATGGATGTTGTTCAATTACGTGTGGATCTATTATTCGAGTTGCTGATTGAAATCTAATTATTGTTTGACTAGTTGGATGTACAATTTTCATATGACGATTAATTGATTTATGAGTTGATGTTGCATAAGAGCAGAGAGGACAAACAACACCTTGACCAGTTAAATGAATTTTTAAATGACGTTGAACTAAAGGAAACGATGAATTTTTATATGGGCATGCAGAACATATATAGATAACAGTTGATGTTCGATCAGAATTTTCTTCTTCATCTTCATCGACAAGATCATCATCAATAGTTTGTTTTTCTTGATTGTTATTGTGTCCATTATTCTGTATGATTTCTTTGGATGATAATGGTGGATGATGAATTTTGACAGTGGGTGATGATGATTTAAGTGAAAGATCTAATGGCGCATCATCATTATTATCATGTGAAGGTGATGTTGTTAATAGAAGACGAGAAACGATATTTGATGGATTAGGTAATTGTTTAAACTAAAATAAATTTACAATTAATGGTAAAATCAATTTATTTCATTTTTTACTTCTTTAGTATTAGGTACTGCTTGAGCATTACTTTGTGTTATGACTTTTGCCAGCTGTTTAGCTTTCGTTTTATTTATTCGTTTTACTTCATCATTATTCGATAATGAAGATGAAGATGATGGCATTGATCCAGTTACAATAGTTTTTTTTGGTTTACTAATATCAATAAGCAGTGTTCCATTATTATTATTAGTCTAAAACAAAACATAATAACTATTGAAAAAAAAAGCCACAATTTTCAATTTATTTACATATTGAAGTGAACCATCTTTAGGTGTAAATTCTTCTTCAGCTTTAGCCCAATCATTCCATGTTCGAAATGTACGTCTACGTAATTCTTTTCCAAATGTATTTTCATATGTTTCAATGGTTGCACGTGCCTCTTGCTCAGTCATGAGGATCATATCTAATCAAAAGTTAAGAATTGAATTTCTATAAATTATCTATATTTCGTTGTTTAAGTTTACCTTTATTATGATCAGGTTCAGTTAAACTGTGTCTTATTCTTACATGTCGAATCATATCAGTTTTCCAATTTGAACGATAAAAGCAATGACGACATTTTAAACGCTTTATACCAAACTTAGGTTGTACAGCATAAAGACCAGAATTTAGTTTCGAACCATGTAATGAAAGTAGAGCTTCCTCGACAGCCGGTGGAAATTTTGCTTTCGCCAAAGCACTTGTTGGAGATAGTGGAGCACGGATTTGCATTTTAGTTACTGTTGATATTGTTGTATGATTACCATTTTTATGTTTTGACTTTTTTGTTGTTAATGTCTGATTTTTATCATTTACTGTTGGCCGACATTGCGTTAACATATGAGCATTAGCTTGTCCTGGATGTAAATCATTTATATGTTTTTGAACGTTCCATGAAACGTTTGATGTAAAATCACATAGCGAGCATTTATATGTTAATATCATGGCACCATTTAAATTAGGAGCTAACGATGATTGTAAACTATCATTTTCATCGTCATCATCATCCATATCTTGTCGACGAAATAAGCCATTGTGTCCATCATTGCCAGTTTCCATACATGTACTACTGATAGATGATGATTCTGAATCTTGATTATAAGATTTGTTTGAAAAATCACCTAAATAAAGTTTCGTTTTTAAAGAGTCATATTTATGTAATACAATATTTCCTATGTTATAGACTTAAAAGAAAAGGTCTCCACATGACCTATGCTATTTTCATTGATATTTTGCGTACATCTACGGACTTTATACTACAAAACAAAAAAATGCTCAACAATTCAGGTAAATGCAAATTTCGTCCTTAGATGTGATTTAATTCTTTCTTGTATTAAAAAACAAGAGACATTATGATAACTACTCTAACTTATCACCAACTACAATTCTGTGCCATAAACAAAAATAAATATGAATGATACAAAGAAAATCCTAGAATAAATTCTTACATAAGATTTAATAGTTAAAAGCTCGAAGTCTTTTGGAAAATTTTGAAAGTTTTATTTAAATTTAACTAACATATAGATCAAATTTTTCTCGTAGAATCAGGAAATTATTAAGTAAAAACGAATACTTTTTCTTTTTGTTGAAATCATATCTTATCGTGAGTCATGTGAGTTTCCCTAATACAATCAGTATTCATAGCTATTTAAAAAAAAATCACTTGACGACATCGAGATAAGAGATTGTTTAACGAAATATCTTATAGAGTTAATAAAATATTTGAAAAGGATTTGTCAGTTTTCTTAGGTAATAATCAATCATTTTCAATTATTGAGGGTTGCATAAACTACTCAGGTCTTTCTTCGATTAGGAATCTTCTTCACAAGTATGTAATAAAATAATGAAACACACTGCGTAATAGTTAAACATTTTCCTTACTGATATGCAACTATTTTCTATTCAATCGTGTTCTGGTTTTTATGAGCTTACTCTTTCTTTCATTATCTATTACTATTTATATTTCCGAAGTAGAATATATAATTGAACTTTTTGACTAAGATGAAACTCATATTTACCATTTTGAAATGGATACGGTTCATCCTTTACGGATGTTCCATCCGGCTGTATGTCCAGAACAGATGCTGTTTGTAATGTGTGAAAATGTTTAATGTGCTAAAAATAACAACAACAAAAAAATGAAACATTAATGTATGCGTTTTTTTGTTTTCAACAAAATTAAAAATACATACACGTATAATAACCCATGTATGTTTCGATTGTAATGGGCATAATGAACAACGGAAACGTTTCAATGGCGGTGATATTTTTTGTAATTTAACAGCTAATTCAGCTGGCAATTCAATAACATGTACATCAGGTTGATCCGGATGTTTAGCACGTATATGCCTTTCAACAACCCATTTGTATGTGCCTTGTTGCTGACATGAACTACATTGAAAAACTCGAACAGGTGCAAAATTTGGTAAAATTGATAATGTCGATGAATGTTGTTGAATAAAATTTGTATCCGTTTTTTTAATTGTTTTTATCTTCTCTTTACGTTCTTGTTGTTCAATTAAATTAATATTTGCTTTTGTAATAGCACTTGTAACGTCTTGAACCTGATTAGTATCAAAGCCAACAACAACATCATCATTTAGTATATTATTAGAATTTTGAATAGTGGATAATGAAGAAGATACTTGATGTTCAGAATCTTGTCGAATTATCTTGATAACTTTCGATTCAACATTTGGATGTTTACGTGCTTGATGCTTTCTATATAAATACAAAAATAAATAAATATGGAACTTTCATTTTTTTTTTATATGTTTACCGAACATCTCCACCATAGTTTGATGTGTAATCACAATAAGGACAACCAAAATAACGCACCGGCTCATCTTGTTCACGTGATGCATTTATATTATGAGTTGAATTATTTAACGATGTACCAGGTTGTCCACCGGATTGTTTTGACATATTTTCATCACCATCAGTTGTATCGAATAGAAAACGTTGAATGTAATCGTTAGAATTTGTGCTATATCGATGATGTTTACGGCGTATATGAAATGAGCAATCACCTTTTTTTGCGAATTTAGAATGAGACAATTATAAATCAATACAAAAAATGATTTATCGTACCTCGATATTTATATAATCTATTGCATAATAAACATCGATAATTTTTATCACGTATATGAGCTATAATATGGAATTTGAATTGTTCAATATCTGTAGTTTTGTAATCACAATAAGGGCAATCGGTTGTTACATTTGTTTCAGACGTTGAAGATATTATTGTTTCAGCTTAAAAAGAGATACAAGAATCGTTAAATTTTTTGTTCTATAGATTATAAAGAAATTAATTTACTCTGTTGTTGAGATGACTTTTCAGTTGCATCGATATCTTCGATGTTCAATAGAGCTATTCGTTCCTTCGAGTTTGAATTTATTTCAATGTCGACTGTTTGAATTTTATTTGCTGCTTGCGATGTAAGCGTATCAAACGTATTTTGTCCCTCATAATTTGATAAATCTATACGATGTTTTCGTTTTGCATGTCTTACAAGATGGCCAAGGCGATGATATGTTGAACTACATATCGGACATGTTAAAATAGTTTGGGGTGACATTGTTGTTGGATTTGTTGATGAATCTCGTTCATCATCTTCATCGTTGTCGTCGTCGTCGTCGTCATCATCATCATCATCATCATCATCATCATCATCGCCATCATCATATTCATTTTCATCTTCTGATTCCGAATTATTATCAGCACCACTAATGAATATACTTGTTGGTGCTACTGTTGATGGTGATACTGTTCGTTTAACTCGTTTAATACCACTTGAATATTCTATGGGAAAGAAAATAAATTTGTTTTCGCACTGAGCCAGACAATATCCTCACAGAAAAAGTATTTTTTATGTGTGAAAATCGTTATTTTCTAAAACAAACACGAGCTTGGTTTTTTTTTCGAAAACATTTATACCGAGGCGAATAAATTCCGCAAAATTGATCCTTACTGAAATTTTTAAAAAATTGTTTCTCACCGATTTTCAAAATAAAAAGCGCACATATTTACATGTTAACATAAGTATTTATCTGGCTGGGTACGCAACTGTGATGAAAGAATAACTTGACGTGTTCATTTACAAGAAAATCTTGTATAATGTTATCTTTGTTCTGTTTAAACACTATGATGTGATATCTTGTATACGAGGAAAAAACAGTATGGAGAATATTTTAAAACTAGTACTTCTATAAAAACTCTTCGTCGTATATTTTTATGCGATTCAATGAATATGACAAAGTATACGAAGCCTTGGAGTTTTTTTCTGTACAAAAAAAAACATTTTACTGTTATGAATTACAAAAGAAAGCTTATGAAAAACTTTTACTCAAGGATTTACTATTATTAAATTATCAGTAAAAAAAATCTTCGTACTCAACATGCGAATAATATGAAACTGATTGATCTCAGCTATAAATTCGATTATCATCAATGCAATTCAAACTTATGCATGTTATACAAGACATAAACAAGTGATTCTTATTAAATAAAGTTTTTTTAGTTAAATACCTGTTGTCGATTTAATACCATTCAACGAAGATTGAGACTAGATAAATATAGATAATATACAAATGAAAAAAAAATGAATCAGTTAAAATTATAAAAACTTACCTGTTCATCATCAGGTGCCTCACGTTTACTGGCCTTGTTGATAATGTTCGATGATGATGAAGATTGTGTGAGTAGTAGTGGTGGTGCATCTTGACATCCATGTCCGTGTGCATCTGAAGATATATACATATATGTATATATATATATGTATAATAGATCAAGGTGACGTTAAATTTAGTTTATACTTGTTAAATGATTTTCAAGTGCTTCTAGATTGTCTGAATTGAACGGGCAATAGATGCAGATGTAAGCAGTGGCAGCATCATTAGTCATCACCGGTGCTGGAAAGTAAAACAAAAGAGAAAAGGGAAATATTTAAAAAAATATACGCAAGTTTTATGGATGAATAGCGAAGCATTCAAACGACATATACTTATAGTTATGCACACGTCAACTATGATCGATCATCATTTGATTTTGCATTCATTTACGATCTATTCTTCGATACCTATTTCGTTTGATTTCTCTTCGTCGTCTTTTTTTTCTCTCAATAACAACAACATGATTTTGCTACATCATACAGGTGTATTTTATACCAAAAGAGCTTGGTAAACTTATTATAGAGAGCGAAAGACAAATCATATTCATTGAATTCAACCCTTTCTTAGCAATTCGATTAATAATAGTGTGTTATGATCAATTTTTGTTGGGAAAAAATTCGATACAAAATGCAAACATACCGTCTATGGTCCTTTTTAATTAAGATCTTACTTCTAGTTTTGATTGTCTTACCTGATTACGAACGGCTGATAGTGCTGAAACTATTACTAACATCAACTTGATATGAACAAACTAAAATCTAAAACTAGAAAGCAAAAAGCTGATGAGCAACAACTGCATGTTTATCGTGTAGGCTAATGTGAATTGTATGAATACGTAAAACTCAAATATGAAGTGATAGCTGAATACCAATAGTCATGTTTGACTTAACGAAAGCTTCATAAAGATTTGTGATAAATGTCTATATGGATGTGTATTCGATGATGATGGGCACGTATAGATAAGACAAAAAAAGAAAAAAAACATCTTTTTTTACATCTTCGTTTTCTCGTATCCTGTAACAAGAAAGAAAAACGACGTAAGGCGCAACATTCTTCTCCTCTTCTTCTTCTTCTTCATTATACACATTCAATACTCAATTTCTTTGCGTCTTTCGTTCTCTCTCTCTCTCTCTCTCTCTCTCTCTCTGTTCGTCTTCTTTCGACGTGCACATACATCTACATGTACTATTGGTGATTATAGCACATGTCAGGCAGAGAAGAGAGAAGAAGAAGAAGAAGGGATACGAGCGCCTATAACACATATGATGCGCTTGTGCACACGCAGTTTTTTGAAAAACGAAGAAGAGAGACAGAGAGGGAGAGAAGGAGACAAGCGCATCGAAGGCGAAAGACGAAGGCCAAAGACGTGTATGTACATACGTACATCATCGCCTACTTCCCATCGTGATCTTCCAATCATCATCTTCTTTTCTCATCACACATATAAAGCAATTTCAAGAGCAAGAAAAGGTGTGATATGAAATGTAGCATTTTTTTGTCATCTATTACACAGACAATAACCGAAGAAGACACGATCAGTAGAAGAAATCGATTTCTTATATATATATATGCATACATTTACTGACATCGTAATGGGTTCGACTTTTACCTGTATATGAATATACATATATAACAAATATTCGTACACATGCCGTCGCCATTACTCTTTTATATGTGGAAAAAGCAAATTGGCCGTGAAAATGAATATTAAGTTTTAGAAAGTAATGACAACTTTGCTACTTCCGTGGATAGAAAGGACTTATGAGGAGAAAAAAATTGCTTTTAATATTTCAATAGCACTACACCTTAATAACATTAAAAGGTCAATATGTAATCATGATAACTTTCAAGTTCTAAACGGAAGCAAGAGAATTACTTACGAGAATAAGACATAACATCAATTCCGTTTATTAAGTTCTCAACAAAATCGTATATTTATTTCGTCTTCTATCTATCTCAAGTTATATGTGAATTAGAAAGGGAGAGAGAGAGAGAGAGAGAGAGACAGAGAGCAACAAAAAAGAAAGGGTTTAGATTTTAGTCTTTTTTCTCTTTAAATTCAAATATATAATCGGTAGCGATAGTAGTAAGTCAGCATAGGCATAGAAGAAGAAAGAGAAGGATAAAAGATTTTTACATGACGAGAATATGCGCAGATGTACTTCATTTGAAAGGGGAGTATATAGATATATGCTGAGGAGATTTAGTGGTTCTATGTTCGAAGGCAAAATGGGGGATCGAAGCACAGATGGTTCGAGAATGGAAAATGTGAAAGAAAAAAAGGGGAAAGAAAAAAGAAAGTGAAGAAGAAAGGAGAAATACGAGACTGATTTTAGTAAGTGTATGGCTGCAGATGGTAGTGGAAGAATTCGTACGTTCTGCTCGCTCGATAATAGAGAGATTCTTGAGAGCAGTATTTCTGCTTTTTCATGTTGTCTGTATATGTGTGTATGTCTCTGTCTCTATGTCTGTATTTATTAAAAAATGCTAACGAAAAGAATCAGCGCGAATGAGTATAAGAAAATAGTTTCTCTTGTATATCATATTTATCATCTCTATTCTACTGGTTACAAGCAGCTATGCAGATATAAAATAACTGAAAGAACAGATAAACTCTGATAAAATCAAATCAGTTGAAGATTTTTTGATTTTTCATATCATGATGGATGTATTACTATGTATTTGATAGGCTCTATCTCGTCTGACGAATATGAATATCCACATCAACCATTTACGTATATGCGCACAAATATAAAAAAAAGAAGAAAAAAAATGGAGTATACGAACACGAAAGTAGATGCATGGATGGTTGACTGAGAAGAATTATAATGATTTACTTAAGATTTTGCTCCACCTATCGCAATACTTCTATGCATAAAGGAAGAGAGCAAAAGTACTTACTATCGAGGAGAAGAAACGCGAGAGTTTTATGCTCTATCGATTCAAAAAGAGTATATGCGTATGTGACCAAGAAAAAAAAGAAGTAGGTAATGACTAGGGATTAAGTTCATGTGCACACAAGTAAGTTTTATATAATTCTAGTCCTCCTTCTTTTCTTTTCTTTTTTCTTCTTCTGTATATGTATAATACTCATCGAGCGTCAAAAATATTGTGTAAAATATTATGAAGAGATGATGGTGAATATTATAAAAGCAACCGAAAGAGTTTGTTGATACATAACGTTGTTGAAAGCGCAAGAGACTATTCTCGAATTATATATACATGCTTATTTCTTTGCCCTTTCTTTCAATTTCTCTCTTCTTCCTATATCGATCGATAATCGTCCGGATGAATGAGTTTCATTTGGGTTACGCATTTTGATCCAGGTAGATGTACAAATGCATCCGAATGTATATTCAACCAGTAAATTAACAGAAACCTTCGTATTTCGTTATACATACTTGTATGTTCTGTCTATTGCATTAAATATTTGATGAATTGATAAAAAATAAAGTAACTTTTTCTTTTTTTATTTATGCTGGAACTTATGTTTATAAAGTAGAACTATAGAAGTGCTCAGTATAGAATACCATTTAAGGGAAGCAAAGAACAAAAAAAACAACAAAATGAAGAAAGTATAAAGAACATGTACAACGAGGCACACACACACACAAAACGAATACGGTTGCTGTTTCTCACACTACTCACAAATAGAGGGAAATCAAAAGAAATAATATAAATCTCAAGTTTGACACATACAAAGAATCAGCAAGCAGTACGCAAAAAGCAACGACAAGTTCATTACTATAATAAACAAATAAACAAGAAAATAATTGATTTAATAACGTCGTTGCGATAAAGACTGTGTCACAACGTAATGTTGTTCATACGGACGCGTTTGGCCCGCTGGATGAAGAACAAGACCAGTTGGTGGACCTTGCTGTGATACATAAGCAGTCGTATGATGAAGAGATGAGGATGGGTGTGGTAAAGGTGTATGTTGTTGTGATGTTGGAAGGGCGTTTACAGGAACACCAGGATGGCTGTACAAATGAGTTTGACCGGCTGTATTGCCACGTGATGATGGAGGCGGCGGTGGTGGCGGAGGTTGGTTTGATGGAAGCATTGGAATACGCTGATTGCTGGCCATATTTGAACGAGATCGATCATGAGATGATGATAATCCTTGTGGATGATGAGACGGAAGTGATGATGGTGGTATTTGTTGAGAAACATGTGGCCAACCGTACGGATCTAGTATCGGTACATGAGAAGCCGCTATACAAAAAGAAAATAAGAAGTAATAAATTATTTGAATTACACTAGTCAAATTGATCCTTGCTGATGCAATGAAGATTAGACTCATAATGATACTTTAATGAAGTATAAACAATGATTGACAGACAATCGTTTGTATAATACTTTGAACGCAAATCATTGTCTTTTTACTGGCAATATACCTGTTTTAAGATACATATGAAAATATCAGGCAGCAAGAGTTTTCGATGTTAAGTTTTGCCTTTAAATAGAATTGAATATCTTGACATGTAGTATTGAACATTCTTTTCAACTGAAACTTTCACAAAATTTTATTTTGGCATTTATTTTTAAATGCTTTGGTACGTGTCTCGCACTAGACCAAATATTCAGTAAAACGGAACTAATTGAGCTCTCAAGATTCACCGATAAGACGACATCTTCAACGCAGATTTCTTATTCGTATCGGGATGATACAAATTCAATATTAATTCAAAGGACAAACATTATTTTCAAGACATTTCCATAGGAATAAGTATACTAACTTTTTACTGGTATATCTGGGTGATGATGTTGCTGTTGTTGTTGCTGCTGCTGCTGCTGTTGTTGTTGTTGTCTTGATGGAGGTGCTGCTGACCATAAACCTTGTTGTTGTTGCTGTTGAGTTGGTTCAGAAATATATTGAGTAGGTAAATATTTGTGAGGATCTATAATTTAAAAAAATCATATTTTGTCCTGTAACTATAATCCACAATTATTTACCATCGGCATAGTGTGGAGCATCACGAGGTTTCGGTCGTTCCCAATGTGTACTTTCAATTGATTCACGGCGTAATGCATTATTTGTCGGTGGTGATCTATCACGGCGTGGTGCCGGCTGCAAATACTGTCGTTCGTCAAATCTTTCGCGTGAATGTGGGCGTCGAAGAATTGCATTGTTATTTGCTGGTGGGGAGATATTTCGAGAAGAACGTTCATAAGCTGTACTAACAGATGAAGTCGGTGGTAAAGCCATATCGCGTCCACGTTGTGGTAATGTACTATAAGGATCTGATAGACGATGTTGATTCGATGATGAAGTATATCGTTGATTATTATTATTAGAACTGATTGATGATGAAGAATTAAGAGCAAGACCAGAGTTTGATTGTGAAAGATCAGATTCTCTATAGACAACACGATCACGACTGGAAAGATGAATTATAGAAATAGAAACCGAATGATTATTTTCAAATAAAGTATATTTATATGTATCTTACAAAGTTCCATCACGTGAATTATTTGTATAGGGTCGTTTTGGTTCCGGATAATAATCACGATTTGTATCATCAAGAGATCGATCACGTCCACGTGCGCTTGTGTTATTTGATGATGATCGATGATCATAACCTTTATTAGAACTAGTACTATTATTTGTACTTGACTGATGTGAACGTTGTGTTTCATGATGAGATGAACGTGGACGTTTATTATCACTCTGTGATAAACGTTGTAATTTTTCATCACGTATTTTTGCTTCAGCTTGCTGCTGTCGATGTTTAGCTTCATCTGCTAAACGTCTTTGTTGTTTTTCAAGTTCACGTGCTTGATCTTGTTTTTCTTTTTCCAATGCAACTCGAGTACGTTCGATTTCTAGACGCTCACGTTCAAGAACTAGTATGAGACATTCAATAGAATTAATATTAGAAAAATTAAATTTATAGAAAAAAAATTACTTTCAAATTCTCGTCTCATTCGTGCTCGTTCTTCAGCTAAACGTCGTTGTTGTTCTTTAATATTTTCTTCTTCTTGTTGTTGAACGTATTGTTTTCGTACGAGTATTTCTTTTTCATGTCGTAGACGTTCTTCATTTTGATATGCTGAACGACGATCATGGTCGAATGTTTTTGGTGGTGTTTCATGCTGAATAGGATCTTTTGGCTAGAAAGAATAAGTTATTTATTATAGTTTGACATTCAAACTATGTATTTTTCATCAACATACAAATGAATCTTTTGATTTGTCATATCTATTTGGTACAGTATGAGATGATGCCTGTTGCTGTTGTTTAGATTTATCAATTGAAGATGAACGATGACTATTAGTTTTTGTTGATAATGGTATATAATGTTTTTCATTTGATTCGCTTCGATGTGAAACAGATGGCGATATCTTCGATTTTGAAGTATACGATGAACTTGAGGATGATTTTTCGGAGCCAATAGGACATCGATTACCTTTACGATTATCGTTTGTTGATTTGTGAGAAAATACTGAAATAAAATAATTTAGTAAAAAGTTTAATTTCATGAAAATATTTTTCATTCAAAGTCTATTGAAAATTTCTATTTTCATCTCATGGTACTTTCTTAGCTCTTTACGAATACAAAAGCGTATGAAATTCTATTATGAAAACTCGTATTGTAAATGATTGTATTATTTACATCAAAGCCAAGTTCAACAGATTTAAATAGATAGAAAATGAATAACCAATATTCTCCTTCATTATTAAATTATTTGAAAAGAGTGAATCGTGTCATCTATGAAGAACCAAATCCAAACCATTTTCTTTCGTGTATTTTGATAATAAATGATTATAGTGAAAGTAATATCATCATCCAATATAAAATAGTGATAATAATCAATTTATAATTCATTGATGCCCACCAGCATACATAAATCTTTCAATATCACCATTCGTGTTAAGAAAAGTCGAATGAATATTTTTGTCTATTAGTTCTGGACGTTAGTTATTTATGTTGAATATATCTCTCTACCACGGTCGATTTCTTGTTAGAGCACAATAGTTAAGTAAAAACATGAGATAAATTATGTAATGAACCATAGACTTTAGTCGATCGGAAGCTTATCATTTTTATAGTACTCTTCGATAGAAAAATGAAATTTTAGACTATTTATAATACCTAATTTGTCATTTGTTTTTGTAATATCTGTACGAGGAGTTTGGTGCTTTGACGGTTGACTATTACTACTGCTCGATGAATTTCTTCGTTTTTCACAATATGGTTCGTTTGCTATTTTATTGAATGAATCAGTTTTATGTGATCTAACGCTTTTTTCATCTTTATTCGGTTTGTTGTTTACGTCGGCTGTTGATTTTTTTTGCTTATTTTCAAAAGATGTTGATGTTGATCGTTTTTTCGATGACGTATTGGTGTCTATTGTTGAGGATTTATTTTGAGGATTTGTGATTGAGTCACGATTTCTATATGAATCATCTGTAGATGATTTATAACTTGATTGATCTAATCGTTTTTTTTGTGAACTTGATGATGTCCGATGACGAGACGATGTTGAAGTACTATTCGATTTAGACTTTGATGATGATGAATCTGATGTTTGATCATGCATTTCCTACAAATTTGGAAAAAAACGTGGAAATATAAGTTTTTTCTTTTATTCTAATATACATATGATTATGTTGCTATTCATATTTCGTAAGAAAATTAAATTTAAAAAGACATAGCATATATTTGTTAATTGAAGTAATGATATATATATATATATATATATCCGGTGATATGTTTCTCATCTTTTATTGAGATAAAGATATCTTATGTTATTTCCTTCAATGCGAGGAAAATAGGCGATATATTATACTTCAGCGTTTGAACCATTAGTTCTACCTAGTTGTTACGGGATGAATAATTCGGGTGTATTGTTATAGCTGAATAAATCTAATTTTTCTGAGCCAATAATTATGTAAACCAACTGTTTGATTCATCTTTACAACATTCGATTTTGTACAGTACTGATATATCAGTGCTTTATAAAAAAAAAGCAATTCTCTTGGAAAATAGGCGACTTCAAAAACCTACAAACTCTATAATAGCTACTTGTCAGATACGTATAATATTAATGAATTTTATATTTCATTCCCTTGTCATGAATATACAAGAGATAATATCTAAGCAAATCTTTGATAAATTAAAAAGCTAATCAACCACATTGCTTCGTTTTGATTGTATAACTTGATATAAGAGTGCCACGATAAAATACGATGTGAATATTATCATAAATTGTTGAGTAAATAAAGCAATATATTGTGTATTCACTCATAGAATAAGCCTTTAGGATCAATTAGAAATGTTTGCTTTATGAAAAATAAATACTTCAATATTCAATTGAAAGAAAAATTGAATGAATTCATACTGAACGATTCTCTATCAGATTAAAATATTCGTTGAAATATCCAGTAAGTTGATATTTTGTTCATTATTAATCTATTGAAAAATATTACATACGATGAACTTACTCTATCGACATGAATTTTTTCCCCATGTAATTCTGTTTGATGCAATGCTTGAATGCATTTTTCAACATCATCTGATGTTGCTAAATGAATATATCCAAACCATTGAGATGAACTTGAACCAATAACTTTTGTTGTTAAAACCTATTTAGATAAAATTGCAACCATAGGAAATAGGAAAATAGTATTTACTTTTCCATGCTTTGAAAATAATGCTTTGAGATCAGATGCGTGTGTTTCTTTGGCAATATTCGATACCCAAAGAAAACATTCGTCTAATGGAGAAAAAAAACGATAAAAATTATTTTTTTGAAAAATAATTTCTTTTACCTTTATTTAATTTATTTGTATTTTCTTTCTTTTTGTTCTCATCTGATGATTCTTGTATATTCGTTTCACTGATAAATGAAGAAAGAAATAAAGTTAAATTTATATGAATTTAAATAATTAATCAAACAAAATAATAAATCGCGCAAAGAAAATCATAATTGAATAAAACAAAACACAAACAAAAAACACTAATTTAAATAAAAATAAATAAATTCATTGTTGTTATTAAATTGAGAACAAGAATATAATGTATTGATGGTAAAATTTTCGTCGTTGAGTATTGAACAAAGTACAGATACAAAAACACAACTATACTCACGCATCTTTCATTTTTTTTAATTTTAATTCTGTAGAGACATAGACGAAATCGATTGATTACCTTTTCAAAAGATTATCATTATCGTCAGTGGATAGATTTGTTTGTTGTTCATCTTCACCATGTGAATGCTCCAATGATAATGGTTGTTCAGTTGTAGTAGTGATGGTGTTTGTTGCCATTGATTCTGTGTTATGATTGAAAGAGTTTTTGTTTGGTGACAGTTGAATTCGATTATTTGTATCTAATTCTTCATCAGATGATGAACAGGATACTTGTGTAAGACCATGATCAATTTTATCATTATTATTTTCATCTTCTTGCTTTGTTGTTGATTGATCGATTGTTAAATATTTGCTATTGTTATCATATTCTTCAGCAATCTGTTTCAAATCATTCGTATCCATACGATTTGTTTGATCATTTTGGTCATCGCCTAGCTCGTTTGCCACTGATGACGACGTTGTTGTTGAACTTTTCATAGATGATGTTGCTTGCACTTTGAAACAATATGGATTAATTTTTTTCAAGTTTTCTACTGACTATAAATCAATGTATGTAACTATTTTGCATAGCCGAGTTTCTGTTTTTTGTCTTTCATCATCTATTATTGTTAGGAGTCTCCTAGTTTTTCAAAATTTTTCGCGTCACTTTTTTTCTTTATGTTCAATTGAGTAATACGCGGACATAACTGAATTAGTGAATATACGTAAATATTCAAGACGAAATAATGAAAAAAAAAGAAGATAAAGAGTAAAGGATTCATATACTTGAAAATGTTAACATGGCTATTTCATAATACAAAAAAAATGTTTTATTCTCTTTTTCTCACCTGGATTTTCAGTATTTACTCGTTGTTTGGGATCGACCTAAAAAAATAACAAAATGCAGTTAAATCATTAATAAAGTTTCTTATTTCAATTAAAATCAGAAGAGAGGAAGTTGTATATCTTTGGAATATTAATTTACAAATGATACTAATTTTTCTTATGATTTTAATTCAATGCAACGTAGCAAAAAACACTGATTTCATGTGCTTCTAATAGGCTAACTTGTAGTTTGAGTGCAAAATACACTTTGTTTTGTGATTATAAGTGACAGCAATCTGATGTGTTCAAATGTAAGTCAATAAAATTCATCAATTATTATGAATGAAACATTAATTAAAGTACCTTTCAATGGCATATGATGACAGAAATCCGAATCGTTTATGTGAATCTTATCACTGACCTCAATGCTTTTGGCAATAATGTGAGGATAAAGTCTATCGAAATGTCTTTTTTCAAGAGTTCTCTTCCAGAAAAAAACTCAGATTCTTATATGTCAGTACACAATAACTAATATATTTAGTCAACTATATCGCTTGGTTATGTAATGAAAAACGCTATGCTTTAAACTATCAAGAATATCATTTTTCTTACTCAATATCATCTTGCTTTTCTCTAGATACTATTGAGAAAGAAAAAAGAAACGAACTAACCTCCATAGTTGATGCTTCGGAGCTGTTTGTTTCATGTAGAGCACTGTCTTCGAGACTCTGAAAAACAGACAATAAGAAAATTTTTGGAAAAATTGATTCACACTTACTCTATTTGTTTCATCGGATGACATTGATTTAAGATCAATAGAAGCATCAAAAAAGTAATTATCTGGATCAAGATTTCGATTGAATAAAGCCTAAAACATTTTTTAATATAAAATTTATTATACAAGAATAATAAAATAAAACAATTACCTGGCGTAGTTTCTCGAGAAGTGATCCTTTGAGTTCTTTTTTATCATAGGGAACACTTAAGAAACGTAATTCGCGTTGCAAATCAACTACACGTAAATCATTTAATTTGCGTTGCTTGATTGTACTTGCTGTTGATGATGCCGTTGACATATTTCGATTAATTTATATTACAAACAAAATCAATATTTCCACATCTACAAAGAATTCGTTTTCTTTTGGATATAGTTCACAATGTTCATCAATTTTTTTGCATTGATACTCATGATAATGACAACAAGTGGCATTATGTTTTTGTTTACTATCAACATGTATGAGCGATACACACATAGGCACATCCATCTTGAATAAAATAAAACCTCTGACACGATAGATGACGCCCATATTCAATCTATGATGTTGTTGAACTCGCACACAATTAAATGACATCTATCAATGCTGTTTTAAAGGCAACTTCTTACTGATGAATTAAACTTCATAAGTTAGATGTATTTTATAATCGTCATATTTATATAAAAAGAAGTCAATAGGATGTGATGAAGAAATAAAACATTTTTTTATTCATATACATTCACTTATTTTCCATGATCATATTATTGATATAGAAAACCGAAACACTATACACGGAACACAAATAAACAAGAAATTTCGATAGAGCTTTTAAGATTCATAAATCTAAAAAAACAAAAAAATAAATAGATTTATGTAGAAAAAGTACAAAAGATTGCATATATTGCTTATTGAAGCCAATTTAGTAAAAAAAACAACGTTCATTTTTGGATTGTTCTTTGCAAAAATAAAAAAGCAACGGTTTTCTAATAAAAAAAGTATGACTTCTGGTCGTTTGATATGATATATGAAAGTATTACGACTGAAATATGTGACGTTTACGGAGTTTCGTATACGGCCATCGGAAACGTTATCGTATTTGGCCGTCTC
This sequence comes from Rotaria socialis, assembly GCA_905331475.1. Classification (NCBI taxonomy): domain Eukaryota; kingdom Metazoa; phylum Rotifera; class Eurotatoria; order Philodinida; family Philodinidae; genus Rotaria; species Rotaria socialis. The sequence goes on along the minus strand of CAJNYU010000512.1, from coordinate 251,071 downwards.
AAGATCGTATACGATCATTCGTTAGAAACACCGTATTTATGACGTTTAAGATCGTTTATGGACCATTCTGTCCGACATGAGTATAGTGCAGTCGATAATATGCACTTAGCTGCGTCTGAGTAGCTATAAATCACAAAAGCGACTTTCACAAATATTATTTTTTTTGACGGAAGGGGTCTGTGTGCTTAATACACAAGAATCCCTATGAAGTCATATTTATATAGCTTCCCAAGTGAATGAATCCGATCGGATCTTATAGAATCCGAATAGCCGACAGAGCCCCATGGGATTCCGGGTTGAGGAATCACTAACGGATCCCTAGTATTGAAATCCGGTGAATATCCGACCAAATCCAACAACCGAATTCGATAGGAATTTCAGGAGTTGGATTCCAACGAGGTTCCTAAAGAAACCTATCGGGTTTTGACTGGTTCCTGCAAGAATCGATCGGATTCCAACACTAGGGATCCGTGAGTGGATCCGCAATCCGGATTTGCTTAGAATCATGCAGGAGCCGATCGAAATCCGGTTGGATTCAGCTATCGGATTGTTCGTCCTGGGTTGTGTCAAAGAAGCACAAGTAAAACTGGAATTTCTGAAAATTTTGCTATAATTAAAAAATATCTCTGTTTGCCTCATTGAGATGAAAAGAAAAAGATAGAATATTACAGATAATTGAGTTCTTATTCAGAACTAATCTAACCACACATATTTAGCAAGATTTTCTTCATTCCATAGTAAGTTATACGTCAACTCTATAAGTTGTATACTTTTGAATGGTCTTCATGTTGTGATCGAATAAAAAATTTCACTATATTCTAGCTTGTTATATTCAAATGAACGCTCTTATTTATTCGTATCAGTACGACTATTTTTTCTTACACTGTCTTGGTCATTTTGTTCTCGTTTCACTTCATCCGTGTTATCCTGTATATCACCAAGAATACCAGCAGAATCTTGGCAACACAATAGCATAGAAAACCTATACAAACACAAAACAAAAAGTAATCATCAAGGAAAGTTGCTACAATACACACCATAAACACATCACAAAACAGCTAATAATTAGTAATACAAGTAAAGCTGTACAATTAAGGATAGCGCTTAAAAAAAGCAATTGATCTGGTAGAAAAGGCTCAAATCTGATAACTTACAAGAAGATAAAAGAATTAAAGAAAATTTCAAAACGTTGTTCATAATCAACAGTTAGGAATGGATTACTTGATGTATTGAAATTTACAAAATCTATCATCATATCACTATTTTTCATTTTACAATCTTATTGCGCGCGTATTTCTTAAATTGTATTCTTGATGATGAGTTTCAGAGAGATCAAACTAGTATCTATAAAAACTATTGAACTTTTACAAGAATTTAGAGGCATTGTGAAGTAATGAAATTCTTTCATGGAATCATTTCAAACATTTTAATTGTCAAGTGACTGAAGATAATGAATATTGTAGACGAAACAATTTATAATTTACTTAATCATTTACCTAAATGTTCATCTTCTCAATCAAGCCATTCAAAGTAAATTTATCTATATATAAAAGTATCAACGAAAGAGAATTTTTCATCTTATCAAATTTAACTTATAGATCAATGCCATCAGCAATGAATAAGAGAGTAGTAAAACTACTACGAAATAGAATCATTTTCTATTTTGAACATATTTTATCGTACATGAACAAAAAATAATTAATCTATTCAGGAGTGAAATTGTATTTGATAAATTTCGATCTTGTATAAAAATTGAGTAAATGATAGATAATTAGGAGCCGAAATGTTTAGATTGTATATCTATACGTTTATAACTAGTGCATACATTTGGTTCTACTGCTAACTAAGTATCTGTAAAATAGTACAATGTTCAATATTATTTTCATAATTGATGTACTGCCATAACATTATTAGTGTTTTATTAGCATTTATTTTCTTCATAATAAATTCTATGTTGAAAGTAGACGGTCTCAGTATCTCTATATTCATTATTGATAAACATCATTTTTATAACGAGAAGCTAATTAGTTATTCTTCCTAAAAATCTATGTATTAAAAAATAAATCATTGACGGCTAGAAAGAATAATACAAAAAAAAACATAAGTGTCTACATAAGTCGATTTATCCTAATGAATATTTTCTAGACATTACTATCGATCAATATTTGCTTCAAATGTTTTACAAAATTTTAATAAAGAAAAATATTCACATCGTACGATGGGTTTAGCTACTGTTTCAAAACCTGATCCAACTCATCCACTTCGACGACGTCAAAATTATACTGAATTGCCTAAAGGTATGTTTAATTCATATTTATTTAATTAGTATCGTTACGTGCAAATCAGTTATTCCATTAATTCGTTCACATCGAATGCCACCAATTCCAAGATTAAGCAAACAAAATGATCGAAATAAATTAGAAAAACCATCAAAAAATTTTATTGAATATAATATTGATCAAATGAAAAACTCTCTACCAATATGTCCACGTCGATATGTTGTTTTGGATAGAAAAGGAAATAAATTTCTTATTGATGGTAGTGGTTTACAAAAAGATTTCATTTATAAAAAAGTAAACATGATTTTATTGTTCAAATTTTTATTCTATGCATTTAGAATTATGGTAAAATTCCACGGTATCTTGAAGCACGTAAAATATATGATGAACCATCAAATTCGAATTTTACAGATAATTCAATAATATTAATACCACCTGAAGAACGTCTTTGTCTTATTAATAGTAAATATCTGCATGCTGAATTGAATAATTCGCTATCTTTTGTTATTTTGATATTCAATTTAAAAATTTCCAGAAAGTAAAAGATAAAAAATTGCAAGTCCTAGACCGCAAAGAGAATCATGGATACTAGTCACTGATCAATAAAGGTACCGCAGTTAATAGCATCTCGTTACAGTGTAAATAAAGGCAAGCGCGAAAGAACTTTATTTATAGAAGCCAGTAATATGTACTTAATACTAGTTCTATTTGACATCTTTTATCTCAAAGGACGATAGCAGAAGATAAGGTCATTTTTCTACCTTAAAACTCCTTTATTTTTTGTTTCTATGCAGAAATCAATTCAGTGATAACATTCAAACTATTGCGCAGATTTGTTTTGCAATGTCTCTCAATCAAAATTTTCAATCACATTCATATGTTTTGAAGAGATATCAACATATAAATACTTTTGAGTGAGAGAAGTCGCACAATACGCCGTTAAGATAGTTCTAAGCGTCGGCAGTGACTTATTTTCAGCTCAAAAAAGTTAAATTTTCAGCTGCGGAGAAACTGTCTCAACCTATCTTCATCATGCAGTGTTTTATAGTGAAAACAAACTAAGTCAAAGGTTAACGAGAAAATATGTTTGATAATCGAGGAAATCTGTCTATGATTGGTAACAATGTCTTTCCATGGTTAATTTCACACGACCCACATTAATTGGTACTTTTGTTTTTTCTAAATATTTAGATTTGAAAAATCGTTACGAAGATACATTTGCAGAATATCAACGTCTACCATTACGACTCGAAACAGCATCGATTATTATGAAAAAAAAAGATTTAACTAATGAATTAGATAGTATTGAACGTGATCTTGATTTTCTAGAAAAACATCAAAAAATATTTATTGATAACAATTATTCAGATATTAACAACAGTTAACTTGATAATAATAATAATAAAATTTTTTTTTCTTTACAAAACTACATAAATAAAAAGTCTACTTTGAATGTACAGTTCTGACTTGAGTTTATCTCATTTTGGATTAGTTCAAAAGCGATTCCCAAAATTATCGTAATACGATAAATTTTCTTTTTCTTCGTACTTGTATTAATATGGTGGTTGTTAATATCTGGTCATATTCTATCAAGAGATTTTTTCATTAACTACGCAGTCCAACCTAGAATAACAAAACAAAAAGAAACAAAACATAAGTTTTTAAATTTTGAAAAAAAATATACAACAATATTTTCTAGAAAAAACAATAATTTCAATACGAAAGCCAAATAGAACGAATTCCATCAATAATCATCCATTGATAAATTGAATAAAAATATTCTTCAATACAATGTTCATCAGAAACATACATAAATTCAAGTAAATCGTCATTCTAATACTTTCAAAAAACAAGAATAATCAAATATAGATAATTTTAAAAAAGTGAATTATTCAATAACAACAATATAAACTAAATTCGATGTAACGAAATATTGTTATTACCAGCAAAAATGCAACAAATCGGTGTTTTTGCTAAAAGTAACAGAAGGAAACATGCTTTTTTGTATGGCAATATAATTTCATGTAACGAATCATGTTCAGGCTTGAAACATATGAACTAGAATCAATTTTCAACAATCAAACAAAACAAAAAAAAAATAGAGAGTTTATAAAAATATAATATATAAAACAAAATCAAAAATCAACTTACGACGAATTTCGATTCTTATCTCACCTCACAATTTAATAAACAATTATTTTTGCATTATTATCACAAAAATTCAAACTTGTATCTTCATTTTTAAATAACATGTTTCCAATGTGACAATATTATCAACAAGAAATAGGAGCAATAATCTTTTCACAACTTCCTATTCTCAGAAATACAAACATCAATATGAACTAAGATAATAACGAGCATTTTGTTTTTGATCCATTCATTTTTTTTTTAAATATCTACTGACACCAACAACGAAGATGAGCTTGTTTGAGAAAGAGACAAATAAAGAGAGACAGAGAGACAAATAGAGAACGAAAACGAAAACAAAAACACAAACAACGAAAGAATAATAGAGATAGACAATATAGACAAATGCAAATGCACGAGTTTTTTTTATCATGATCATCATCTAACTTCAAAACGCAAAAAGGCAGCATCAATCCAAATAAATCCACCAATTAGACATATACAATTCTATGAAATCAAAAGTTTTATTTGTTAGTTTGTTCTTTGCTTTCAATGTTAACGATATGGAGACCGTCCTCGTGAACGATCGTAAATGCCCGAATTCTGACCGGCTACACCACCTGTACTAAGTACGCCTCCAACTGAACGTTGTGTATTAGTATTCGATGTCGGATATGCGCTCAAAGATGAACCAAGACCACTGACACCCCCAACACCGGTGCCCAACACACTTCGACCACCGGCAAATGATGACGTCGGTTGTGTACGAACCGATGATACGGTTGATACACCAACCGGTGCTGATTGACCCAAACGTGCATCGTCATCTTTGTAGAATGAGCCTGGATATATGTATAGATAGGAATTCAAATCGATTGAGGTTCAAAACAAAAACAAGCAACCAAAAGAAAAACAAAAAGGAGACATCAAATCTGTTACAATACCTGATAATTGAGATGATAATTGGGAAACTCCACTAAGACCAGATGATTGCTGATAATTTGAATATCCACCAGCCAGCGATGAATATAGTGAATCTAATATTTAAATGTCAAACAGTTATTTCATATCAGTATGAGAAAAATAAATAACGAACTAGAATTTGAATGTAAATCAAGACCTAATGATGATGAACCTAAACCCAAATTTGTTGATTGAAGTCCTTAAAAAATTTGACGATAAAATTATTTTATACGAAAAAATAAAATCCTTCAAACTAACCAGTTAACGAATTAAGTCCTGTGAAGCCACTCGCAGCTAATTGTGTTAAAGCACTAATTGCACTTGGTGATAATTGTGATAGTGCTTGTAAAGCAGTTAAATCACTATGATTCATATAGTCTATAAACACAATAGTTCTTATATTTAAATCATATGAAATAGAAATAGGACTAACCTGAAACATTGGGTGTAATGTTCTGCATTGGATTTGAATTTATTGGATTTATTTGTGAGATGGGTTGCTCAAGTTGATTTACATCTATAATAAACATATCTGAAATTTTGTATTCCGTGTAAATATATGATGTTCATACTAGATGCTCGTAATGGATTTCCAGCAATGCCTAAACCAACACCAATTGATTTTAGACCACCTAAAATACGATCATAAATTAATTTAATATAGAAACAATGATTATTTTTACTTGGTAATTTCATTGGTCTCCCATCATCTTTTCCTTCATCTTTAAGATCAATTTTAACAGCCATTATTCTATCATATAATTGTTGTTCATTATACATTGATACAGCTTGCACAGCTTCTAGTGGATATTCATATTCAACAATAGCCATACCACGACTTTGTCCTTCTTTGGTTCGTTTCAATGTTACATCACGAACACGACCAGCCAACGAAAATACTTCACGAACTTTTTTTTCATCACACTTAAAATCGAGCTAAATGAAGTTTTTTCTTTTTTTTTAAATTCAATACGAACATCATATTACATTCACTTACATTAGCAACGAAGACTTTATTTGTAATAGGTCCTTCAATACCTAATCGTTGTAACATATACGGTGGAATGCCGGCAACAGAAGAATAACCCGAAAGTGAAACACCTACACTATTGAGGCCTACCAGAAGAAATCATTTAAAACTTGCTATTGCTTTTTAAATAATTTCGGATTATTTTACCAGCTATTTGAGATGAACGTGATAGATTACCAGAATCTCCATTATTATTACCAAATTGATTCGATAAATTACTTTGATGTTGAAACATATTACCCTTTTGAGATAGACGTCCTTCAAGTGACTGATATTTAGCTCGACGTGTTCGATAGCCTTCCTCATCCTACAAACGTACAAAAATATTAAGATTATTTCTTTGCTAAGAAGAAAAAACTTTAATTATATTTTGATGTTCTCCAATGTTTTGAATCTTATGAAATATGATAAACATCTATTATGATAGATTTTACTTTGAAAATCGAATATACAGTAGTTTTTATGAAGATTAATGAAGCTTAAAGGCTTAATACTTTTGGGACAGGAATTTCTCAAAATATTCTTTTATGATTCATTTTACTACGACAACTATCTACTTGTGGAAATACAAAAAGTGAGGTCCTTCATAGAATTTAGAATATCTTAGATTTGTGAAAGAGAGGCAACTTCGAAATAGAATCCAGAAGTATCACTCTCGAGTGAACACAAAGTCTCGATAAGTAGAAAAAGATCATTCGAAGAAGAAACTTATACATTGATTGACTGTTCTCATCATTTTCATTACTATAGATATTTCTATACACATCCTAATGTCGGACATTTAATATTTATTCGTGAATTTTTTCTTTAAATTCTTATAATTATAGTTCTATCTGTTATACAATGCAAATAAAATTTGTTTTACTATTTTGAAACAGTTATTTGGATTATCAATCAAATTTTCACTTAAAAATAATTGAATCTTGCTCAACTTATTGATTAAAAATCAAATAACAAAGAAATTTATCTGATTAAAATTAAGTAAACATGTTTTAGAATCAACATGCAACAATCTGATTTTGCTCTTCTTATTTAAATATTCTATAGAATCATTTATCTTACCAATTTTACTGCTAATTTTCGACCACCATATTCAAATTGATGCATTTTATCCACAGCACGCTTTGCTTCTTCAACAGTTCGAAATTCAACCGATCTATTAGAAATAATAATAATAATAATAATAGAATTCTTAATCTCAATATTTTCATTCAATCTTACCCACAACCGAGTGACTTTCCATCTCGTTCGAATACTTCTGTATACATGACTTCACCAACTAAAATTTAATAGCAGTAAAATTAACTGAGAAAACAATTTTGACACATCAAACCTTCAGTACGAAATAAATCTTTTAAAGCTGTCCATCTCATATCATAAGGTATATTCGATACATGAACTGTTTTTTCCCATCTAAATCACAAGTAAAATTTGATTAAAAAAAATATACATACACATGCCTTTTTAAAATAAATTTCATACCGATATTTTAATCCAAGCTCACGATCGGAATATAAATTAACTGCTTGACTAAGTCGGTCACCACCATTATTATTACGATGATCATTACCATTGTTATTATTTGAATGATTTGATGGGTATCGATTATTTCTTCTATCATGAAAATTAAATGAACTATTATTTTTCGATGATGATCGATAGTAATTTCTTTGCGATGATTGTTGATTATTATGTGATGGTGAAAGACGATTAGGACTTCTTGAACGTGAACGAGAACGTCCAGGTGATCTTTGATTATTATAATCACTTTATTAATAAAAAAAAGACACAAATACAACAACAAAATTTTTATTGAATCACTTTTAATTACCCTCCCGACATGTTTACTGTTATCTTTTTATTTTGAAAAAGCAGAAAAAACTAATATTTATCTAGAAAAAGAAAAGATTAATTAAAGTAGAAATTTTTAATCTTCTGATAAATTCTCAATTGGGATAGGCTCAACATCATCAGCCATCTGAAATCGAAATATTTTTGAAAAAAAATAAAATTGGCCATCTAAACTCTTTCGTATATTTTTGTTTTTACGAAAACCATGTTGTTCACCGTCAAATAAAACATAAGCAACGGGTAACTTTTTCTGACGTAATGCATTAACCATAATTTCGGCTTGACTTGGTAAAACTACCTTATCCTCTGAACCTTGAAAAAATATAATCGGTTTTGATAGATTCTTCACGTGATTTATTGGTGAACGTTCAACATAAATATTTTTCTTAGCTGGATATTCACCAATTAATCTATCTAGATAACGTGCTTCAAATTTATGTGTATCCAGTGCAAGTAATTCAAGATCACTGACACCATAATGTGATGCACCAGCAGAAAAATAATCATACATCGTTAATGCACATAATGTGGTATAACCACCAGCTGACCCGCCATCAATAGTTAAACGATTTCTATCCACTTTATTTTGTTCAACAAGATATTTAGCACCGGCTATTGCATCTTGTACATCATAAATTCCCCAATTATCTTTTAGACTATCACGAAATTTACGTCCATAACCAGTCGAACCACGATAATTAACATCAAGCATGGCGAAACCACGTGATGTCCAATATTGTATACGAAGATTGAATGCACTTGTTGTCGCTGATGTTGGACCACCATGAGTACGTACAAGTAATGGTGGCAGTTCTGTTTTGTTTATTAGATGTTGGTAATCATCATTTTTCGGTGGATAATAAATTCCGTAAGCAATATCATTGCCAGTTGCGAATGTAATCATTTCAGGTACAGATAAATAACGTGAATCAAATTTTAAAGTTGCTGAACGACTTAGAACTTGTTTTGTATTCGTTTCGATATTAAGCATTACTACTTCAGATGGTTTTACAGATGATGAACCAATAAAATAAACACTGTTATTACAAACACGAACAAAACGAATATCAGTATATTCTACTGTTTCGATCAATGGAGTAAGTGTTTTGGTTTGAACATCAATTCGATTTAATTTAGCAATGCCATCTTTCCAATAAACAGCAATAACGTTTCCGTTGGAATCAAAACCATAATATGATGTAGCAAATTGCCATGCTGGTCCACCAAATTCTGCGTCCATATTATAAATATGTTCTAATGATTGTCCATTAATATCTGTACGATAGATATTCCACCAACCATTTTGATCACTAATAAAATAAATAAATTTTCCATCTGGTGACCATTTTGGATCTAAAATTGATTCATCAATTTTTCCAAACAATTTTCTTTTATTAATCAATGTTAAATTTTCGTCATTATTAAATTCACCAATCCATAATTCTGTTTGATCCCATGGCATATTTGGATTGTTCCAGCAAATCCATAATAAATATTTTCCATCATGACTTACTTTTGGTGATGAATAAAAGTCATAGCCTGATTCCAATGTAATTACGGATGAAGGTAAATTTTTCAATGAAATAGAAACGATGGTATTTTGAACGTCACTTTCATTTTCATGGTTTTCATGTACACATAATAATTGTTGTCGAGATAAATCAACATCAAAATCTGCATAACGTAATGATGAATTATTTGATTCATTTGTTAATGGTATTGGTGAATTATTTTCTTTAAGATTCAATTGATAAATACGTTGATCAACAAAATGTGTAAAGTAAAGAATATCATTTTTAACATTATACGATCCACCACCATATTCATGAACACGTGTACGACAATTAAATGGTGTTTCTATTAAATCATTTTGTTGCCTATTTGAACGAATTGCATAACGACCATCTTCAGATGGACGAAGTTCAAGCCAATAAGCATTTCCTTTTTCATCAACTTGAACTTCTGATAATGTTAAAGTATTTTCAACGATTAATGAAGAATTTATTGGCGATAACCAAGTACCATAAGACATAGTTTTTCCAGAATATAATGTTAAAATGTCACCGAAAGGTCTAGAAAAATGAAACTGAAAGATGTCGATAAAATTTCTCGACTACCTGCTGCTGCGAAGACAAATGTTTTGTTCCTCGTGAGAAGTGAGTGAGAGGACAGAATCTTTATCATCACAGCAGTAATGGTAGGCAATAAACGATATCAGTAATGATGATAAAGATAAAAACATTAATGTAAAGACGAAGTTTTGATAAACAATGTTGATTAATTGATCGTCATACGAAAATGATTGTAGAGGAAACATTAGCTAATAAAATTATCTGTTGGTTTTATGATTTTTTGAAAAAATAATTTTGAAATAAACTTTATAATATATTTTTCTTAATTTTCATTCAAATTTTTATGGAATTACGGAAAATAATTCTATTCCTGCGATAAAAAGAGGTTCAAAAAATAATTTTTAATTGGTTATTTTAAACAACCAATGATTAATAAAAAAAAGACGATATAATGTTTGCTTAACGGTTTTCGTTTTTTTCTTCTTCTAAGATGTATTCAATCAAAGGTCAATAAACAAAATAATGAATAGTCCATCAGCATTACCACCTCTGTTTGATCCAAATAAGACTTTTCTACCATTTTGGCGTCAAGCATATCAATGGCTCAATCAATGTCATGTATTAGCGCCTGAAGCTAATCGTATTCTAAGTTTACCAGCCAGTACAATTGAAGATCTAGCAGTTATCCTAACTGATGGTTAGATATTTTTGAAAAATCTTTCTTTCGAGGTTATTTTAAGAAAAGCTGATTGATTATTGATTTTTTTAGGTATTGTTTTATGTAATTTACTGAATTATTTAGTGCCTGGAGTAATAAATTATACAGATGTTTCATTTCGACCACAAAAAAGTCGAGTAAGAAATCCGATATGATTTTTATTAAATGAAAAGTTTCAATTCATTTAGTTTCTATGTTTACAAAATATTCGCCTATTTTTGGATACATGCAGACGTGAATTAAATTTTCGTGATCGAGATCTTTTCGATCCGTATATGTTATTTGATAAATATGATTTAGATAAAGTAAAGAAAATTCGATTGTTTTGATGCATAGTAGTTTTTCTTTTCTTCTATTTAAGATTATTGAGACACTGTCGAAAATATCTCGATTAGATATAGCTAAACGAAAAAATTTAACACCATTTCCAATAAATAGCCCAGTGAATTATGCTAATGTTGCAAAAGAGGATGCTAATGGAATGTTACCAACTGTTCGTTCACTTGATGAAACAGTACCAACACAAGAGTAAGTTTGATTTTGTTTTGGTTTTTATGTATAGTTTTATTCATTCAATATGAAAATATATTAACTACCATTGTTCAGTACTCCTATGATGAATAATGATGATGATGATGATTCTCGAGCACTTCTATATTATGCATCACCTGAAACAATTGTTTCGCCAACAGGACAAAATGATCTCTATGGACGTATCATTGAGAAAAAGAGGGTTGGTTCCTTAAAAAAATTATGCTTTGCCTTTTTAGTGCTTCTTTTTGTACCTACACGCACTCTTTGCTTTTTGTATTTGCTTGTTGCTCTTGCTACTTTCTGCACCCTATTTTATTTTTTTGTTAGACCACCTAAATTACAACGTCAGTCATCTTTATGTCATTCATGTCGTTATGCACGCATCCACCATGTACCTTCATTTCATACAACTAATCTATCCCCAACAACAAAACAAGAATCATCATTTATAAAAACCACAAGTTCAACAAATTTAACTGAAGCACTTTCATCAGCGTCACTTGTTGCTGCTAATGCTGCATCAACACTTTCGTCAGCAGCAGCAACAACAGATAAAAATTCTACTGATTTAATAACATTAACAAATCGTCGTTTATCAACATCATCTCTTCCATTTTCAATATTAAATGGTGATTCAGGTGTTTATGGTTCACATATAAGTATTGCCGATGATGTTTATGAACAATTATGTGAAAAACAAAAAAGACCTGTTAGTTTTTCTCTTTTCTCTGCTTAATGCTTACTACTATGAATTAACACTTTCTTGTTATTTGATAAAATGCAAATTGCTTAGAAAATGTTTGATTGCTCTATTTAGGACAATCATAAAGCATTTCTGCCACGTGATCATTGTGTAAAAGAATTGCTTGATACAGAATTAAATTATCGTGACTCTTTGTATCAAATAGTGACAGTAAATAGAATATACTTTTCTTAATATACAAAAGTAGATAATTTAATTTCTTTTAGCATTTTATCGAACCACTACCATTAAAAATAGAGGAAAAAAAGAACATTTTTTTAAATATTTCTGTAAGTTACGAATATCCAATTTTTTCTAATTAAATAAAATTGTTTGTGTTTCTTTTTATCGATTTTTAGGATATCTATGCGTTACATTCAGAATTCTATGAAGATTTACGCGCAGCTGGACGAAATGAAAAAGGTCGTACATCCCGTATTGTAGATTTATTTACAAAATGGCAAGATCGATTTCTTATTTATGCAAAATATTGTTCTGAATTGCCTGATGCTCAAGAATTTCTCGATAGAAAAATCAAACAAGATAGTAGTTTTGCTCAAAAACTTGAAGTAATTATAAAATAAAATAAAATTTTCTATTTACACCATGAGATGTTATTCAAATACATCCCAATTACACTTATCTAGATAAGAGCAAATTTTATAGGTCAAATCACAGATGTTGCCATGTCGTACTCGATCTTTCGAAAGGGTGCCATCATTTACGATTGAATAAGTCATTTAATTAAATGATTATTTGTTTTTCATGACATGACATGAGCAATGAAACTATTAGTAAATCTGAGGAAAATTCTTCTAGGAATTGTAGCTCATGAATCGATTATACAGAGGAATAATAATAAGTTTTAGATAGAAAATTTGGTATTTTGAGAAACAACTATCTGCTACATTGTATACAAGATATTCCGAATTTTCCCTTTAGCATAACATAAAGAGTGATTTTGCTTCGTACTCATTACGAATAGAATCACTCATTTCAGAAAAGTGACTAAGAAATAGCTATTGAAAAGTACATTCTTGCAGCAAAGAAAAACATTAATAAAACAATTTATGAAAAAACTGTTTACATGTGTATCTACCGTATTTAGTAATCTTAACCCGTCTTAACAATTTACTTTTACAAACCTCGAAGAAAAATTTTACAGATATTGTAAGGCTATATTTCTCTTACCCTCGACTCTTCTAACAGAAGAAACACAAAAGCTTGATTGTAACTCAATTGTTTACATGCCTGAAGACTTCTCATTAAAAAGCTGAAATAACGTTCTGAGGGAAAATTTTATCAAATAAGCTTTCAATCATTAGTTGTATTTGTATCGAAATCTTTTGATTGAAAAATTATTAGTAGTCAGATATGTGAGGTGTTAATCATGCGACATGATGGGGAGCATTGTAGAAAAAACATATTTCTGATTCATTTCGAACAATTAGCTGGAATACAGGAATGTTGATTTGCAATGGTTCATGAATTTTTCGATATCATCTCATCTCATGGATTGTATGTCTGAAAGGATTTGTTCTGAAAAATTCAATCTCATACACAACAAAATGCGAGTTATGACACTATTGTTTTCGATTAAACTTTTGAAAGTATCACAAGTAGTCAACAAAAAAAGTGATTTTGCATAAATTTTGTTTGATCTTAATTTTATGGCTGTTTGACTAGTTTTGTCAATTTTTTTAATTAGTATTATTTAAAAAATAATTTTGGTCAAGTTCACAGAGACTTGAGATCAATCGTGACCTAGATTTTAGAATCATTGAGTCACAACAATGAATCAGATAGAAAACTCCATCATTTATTGAAAGTCGAGTATATAGATTTGACCTAGATGCTTAAATTATAGAAAAGAAAGTCTAAAGTACGTTGTTCGTTACACTTTTTTCCGGCATCTTGAGTAATTGATTGTAAATTTTTTTTTTGTTAAGTATATTTCAAATAAAAAAAACGATTTCTATATTTGTTTTAGCAATGTCGTCTATCCGCAGGCGAACTTGGTAAATTTCAATTACGTGATACAGTTGTTTTACCGTTTCAACGCATTGTTAAATATTCATTATTATTACACGTAAAGCGATTAATTTTCGAAAAGAAAACTAAAAACCTCATTTGTATTGTTCAATTTTTTGTAGACAATGAAAAAGAATGTCCCCACAACAGATCTAAATGGTGATACAAAACGACAAATATTAGAAAAAGCCGAACAATTAATGATTGTAAAAAATAAAAATTACGATTAATGTTTTGCTTTTATTTGTTTACTTTTATTAAGGATGTTAATCAATATATAAACGAATCAAAGCGTGCACATGATAATTTAAAAGTTATTAATAATATAGAAAAAAGAATCTGTGATATCAAACTACCATCAGATAGATGTTTACGTAGTTATGGTAGATTTATAGCTGATGAACAATTTGCTGTTAGTGATGATGGACATCGAAGTGCAACAAGGTCAGGTCTTTTGCTTTCTTCAAAGTATACTTTATTTATGTATAATTTGTTGTGTATTCTTGTAGAACTGTGTTTCTTTTCGATCGTGTTCTGTTAATATGCAAAGTTAAAGTAAGCCGAAAAGAATTTCTTTACGCTTGAATTCACTTTTTATTATTTAGGGTTCAGAAAAATATACGTTTCGTGCAGCTCTATTTATTCAAGGATGTCAAATAGAAGAATTAAAAACTGCAAAACGCGAGGTTTACTTTTAATGATAATTATTTGGTTAAGAAAAAAGTTGAATTGTTTTTGTTTTTAAAATTTTTTAGTTTCCATTTATTTTACGTGATAATATGAAGCATGAATATAGATTTGTTGCGAAGACTGAAGAGAAACGCGCATATTGGCTCAAACATTTACGAGATGCTATGTAAGAATATGATTAAGAAATAAAATGATAAAAGTTCATTATTATAAATGTTTAGTGATCGATGCTCGAATCCCGAGTTATTTGAAAATGGACATTATTTTCAAATGAAATCTTTTGATGAAATAAACCCACGTTGCGATCTATGTAATCGATATTTATGGTAAACAATATTCTAATTAATAAACATAAGTAAAAGATTTTGTGTTTATTGTAGTGGAATATTTTATCAAGGTTATGAATGTTCAAGATGCCAAAAGAAACTCCACCGAGAATGTATAAAGAAATTGGGATCCTGTTTTCATCGAGGTAGACATTTCGTTAATGAACATTCTATAGTTTTCATGCTTGTTTTTTTCGTTTTACTCTTAATCAATCTGAAGATAGGAATTTAATTGAGTAAAATAGGTCTGACTGAATCTATTGAATTGAAGTTTTGTTCGTGTTAAATGAACAAAATATTATATTCGAATAATACAAAAAAATACTTTATAGTTTTTTCTCATGTTTCAGTTGAAAGTTTATTATACAATACATAGAATAGTTTTTGTGATAGAGTTGAAGAGAACTATATCTAATATATAGAAAAATATTAGATCGATTTTTGTTTTTGGAACAATCGAAAACACAAATGTCGACGCGTAGAGACATATATTTCGATCTTAATATCCTCTTCTCATCACAGTTCGCACAGTAATGTTGTCTACTTCCCGATTGCATTTCTAAAAGATTATATAAAATAATGATCAAGAAATGCGTCCTAAAATAGAGATAATCTCTCTGTAACCTAGTAATGACTTTTGACTTCATTACATTTTAGATTTTAATTCTTCAGTATTTGTAATGATAAATTTTTCTAATCAAAATTTAGATTTCACTAAGCACTAAACAATATTGATGACAATATACATATATAGAATGCACTAGCTCATATTCCAATATTTTCATACGATACTCAACTGTTTGAATATTCGACTCACCCAAAGAAAAGCCTTCTAAAGCTTATCGTAAATCATTTTAATTCTCTAATCAACAGTCTTTTTACAATGATCATGATGAGAAGAAACCCAAAAACAACAAAATAAAATGTGGGAACCGTTTATTCATAGTGGCAAAAATATCGACATATTTTCTATGATGAGAAAAACTCATCAAATGCCTAATTGTTGTTGAGATAAGAATTGACATCATCACGTTAACTTTTTTGAAATTACACCAAATTCTAAAACAAAATCTTTACTTTCACAAGCGTTATAGCTGCTTCAATCCATTTTTTCAGTAAGATATTGTTATATTGATCAAGCAACTCAGAAAGTTTGCGTCCGAGCTCATAATCCATTTCTGAAAACTTTGAACCTTTAAGTCTCTTTTAAACACGATTGAAAGAACACAATGATAATTCGCTAATAAAAAGATTTAATTACTCCTATATCAAAAAGTATAATATAATGACGTCAGTCTGTTTGAGATTTTCTTACTAAGCACAACAAATTCTACATAATAAATTGAAATCAATCTCGAATGCGATTTATCGTTTTGCGAAAACATCCGATTAATGAACTATGGTTGGGGAAAAAGTTTTATTGAAAATAAATAAATCTACATAGTAGAATAGGTGTTTTTTCCCGATGCTATCTTACTTTTCTGTTTCATGTTTTCCTTTGAAAATACGCTGTCATATCGGGTGACGATCACTTATTAAACAAGTATAATCTGTGCATTGAATATGCAGAATTACTTAAAGCTATTCTGTTTGGTACTGTGTATTTTAATTATTTTTCTTCTCATGTTTGGCTAATTGTTATCGTCATGTAGTCTAAAGTAATATCTAATTATTAACTACATTTCGGAATTCAAAAATTGACTTCAAATCTTAAAAGGGTAAGGAGAAACCAAAATCTACATTATTTGCATGTTTTTGTCATATCAGCTTATTTACAAAAAATAGAATAGAATAGTATAGTGGTGCTCTGTTTGTTTCGATCTATCTGAACACGTATTTTTAGCATATCTTCTATATTTGCATTTTCCCACTCGTGAGATTAAAACAAAAGCAATGATATTCTAATACCAACAAATGTCTAGTATTTACAGGAAAATATTTTGGAGAAACTAGGCAAAAATAAAATTTATACAATGATCCTGCGTCTAGAAATCACAAAAAATAGACGGACAGTCATCCTTGAAAAGATCATGTTAAATAGAAGTACTTTATCTAACGTCTTATTTGAATTTTAGCTTCACTTGAACGTATTCGAAGTTTTGATCGAGGTTCAATTGAACTACCCCGTGCATTTAGTAGTGCATCTAATGTTAATAATCACAGTATGTATTCGCAAAATTATTTTGTTTTCCTGTCGCGAACTAGTTCAATTGAAATACTAATTTAGATCGAGTTTATGCTTTATATGATTATGATGGTTCAATAAACAATAATAATAATAATAATAATAAGTCTAACGTCAATCGATGTGATGATCGACATATTAAAGTTAATGAAGGTGATGAACTTGAAATAATTGAAGATGATGATGAACATATGTGGAAAGTAAGTCGTGTTGATTTCTTCTTTTTTCTTGTCAATAAAACATTTTTTAGGTGAAAAATCTGCGATCAAATGAAATTGGTCTTATTCCCGCAACACTAGTTGGTGCAATTGATGGTGATTTGCCAAAAACAAATCAACGTCAATCAACGACTCTCGTATGGATTTTATTGTTAAACTATAATAAACTTTTCTGTTTCCTTTTTTTTAAAGGCTGAAACATCATCATTGGTATGTGATTGTGAATCTTGGTAGGTTTCATTCATATTTTCGATTTCATATTTTCAGCGTTCGAATATATCATCAACGCTTGCACATCACTTTCCCTTTATTCGTTCGCTTGTCCAAGCCTATAGTCCACCTACATCAAAGCGTACACCATATGGAAATACATATTCAAATCCGCCATCAACAAATAATAATACTATACCTATTCAACGTTCAAAATCTATTTCGTCAGCAATAACACCTGAAAATATTTCATATAAACATCGAACTTTACAGTTATCATCTTCGTTTGATAATAAACATTTATCACCGACATTTGTTCCAATCTTATCGAATAATGGTCTATACGATTGGTAAAACAAATGTTTGAATATTAGAGAAAACAAATCTTAAAAGCATATACTTTTATAATGTACTAACTATATATAAAGGGAGAATATGTTTTTTTTTAATTAATTAGTTTCATTTGCTTTAATTTTAATAATAATTCTAATGGTGTTGTATTAACTTTTTAATATTAGAAAATAATTTTATTGTTATTAATTTTATTCTCTGTTTAGGTATCTTGATATCAGTCGACATCAAGCAGAAGATATATTAAGAAACGAAGCTGTGCCAAATAATACATTTCTTGTGCGAAAACAAGGAAAAAATGAAGGACACGCTATATCGATAAAGTAAGCATCAATATGCCAAAAAGAACATCGGTGTTAGTCTCTCGATGTAAAGATCCAAAAAAAAGCATACAAAGCCTCTTAAATATTCTTTTAAAACAATTTTAAATAACAAAAAATAAAAAAGATAACATTTTTTTTCTCTTGACTAAGAACGCAGTAGTACTTGTAAAAATGAAATTAACTAAAGTACAACATACTAAACAGAGATTAAAATAGCTACAGAGTATAAATTGATCCCTGACAGCAAATATAGCACGGCTAAGGGAACTAATTAACTGATTATTTACATATTCGTCATAGATATAGCTTTAATGGGGTTATATAAAAGACATATAAGTATGTTTAAATTTTACTCCTTGTCTTCGATCAATGCGATGTTGAAATAAGCTATTTTCCATTTCATTACAAGATACCGAAAGTACTACAACTATTTTTATTCATTATAACTGTATTGCATAGTTTTATTTCATCAAATTTATACGCAAGTTTTGATGTTAATATCTGTGCTACTTTACACCTTCTTCAATGAATGCCCAGAAGGGTTTTTCTTTAAATACTGCGAGTTGATCGTTCCACGTTGAGGAAAAACAAGATCTTGTGCCAATAAAACAAAACAACAAAAGATGAATAGATTATTAATTTCTTAATAATAAAATATTATCAATTATATTTAGACATAATGATGAAGTCTATCATATTCGAATATATACTCAAGAAATTGATGGCTCTGTTAAACATTATCTAGTTGATAGTCTGCTGTTTGACAGTTTACAAGTAAGAAAATAAAAATCGATACTAATAAGCATACCTCTTTGTTTAATTTAGTCATTAGTTCAATATTATCAAACACATTCGCTTGAAGATCGATTTCCTCCAGTTAAAAGCCCGTTGGTATATCCGATAGCACTTGTATGTAGTCATGATATGCTACTTCTACCGGGCACTCTGTAACTTTTCATCATATTTATTTTATTGATAAAATAAAATCTTGATTTACTTTTTTTTCGCTTTATTTATTCTTTACTATAAACTCAACGAGCAAATAATAAGAAAACAGTGAAACATTTTTTTGTTTGTTTGTTTGTTTTACGAATTGTTCTTTATCAAGCAATATGAAAAAAATAAAAAAATAAAACGTGCGATAGTTTAAAACCATTAGATTATCAATTTTTTCTTGTATGTGTGTGTGCGTGTGCGTGTGCGTGGCTATTAGATAAAACTGTTCTTTTTCCTCTAACGCGTCTTCAAAAAAAAATTTTCTTATCGTTCATTTATGCACATTTTGTTACTCTTTATTTTTTTACTTTCTATTCAATTAAAAAAAAACAAATCAGAAAATCATCATGTCTTTTTGTTTTCGCTAATAAACGAAATGAAGGAAACTATGTTGACCAGAAAACAATTATGTTTAAAAAAAATCACTCTAGATGGCTGAATATATATCAGTTCGATCAAATTGGCCATCGTTGAATTCACTATCACTTGATCTTATTTGTGATGTTAGTATTGAGGAAACACAGCAGTCAACGATGATGGATAAACAAGAAGATACTAATGATGACATTAATACTAGGTTGGTTTTTCCATGTTTTTTCATAGTTACGCCAGGAGTGTAATATTTTATTTAGAGAAACGACATGAATCATGTTAAATACTAAACTATTCTTCCAAATAAATTCTTCCACATGATATATATTCTCCGCATAGCTCTTATGATTTTCTCATTAAAATACTTTATTAAATATTTTTATTAACGAATATCTAATTGGGGAGAGCCCCTAAAAAAATATTTTTTTTTATTACTAATTTCAAGGATATTTGAGTATAACTTATTATGTAGCTTTACCATGAGTAAAAGAGGTATGATATTTTTTAATGAGTTACAATGTATACAGGTTAATAACAGTTTTCTACTCATTGGAACCCCGCAATTTATTTTTATTCTTCTTTATTGTTGTGAAATCATGCATAAATTCTTGAAATGAGCTGTTTTATTTTCTTACTGGAAATCGTATCAAGTAAAATTTTCAAAACAAAAGAGCCTACATCAATTAATATATGTGCAAAAAAAATTCAATAGAATAAAGAAAATCTTTCAAATTTTTTAATAATTCTGTCTAGAAAAACTAATCCATCCGATGAGAATATTACAAGTGTTATTCTTCGATCAAATCAAACAGACGAAAGAGAAGATCCAATTATTATATTAAGTGTTCTTCAACCAGCTGAATATCGTATTATTTCCATTCAAGTTTTATCAAATGCTAGACACATTGAAGTGATAAACACTTTAGTTTTCATATCATACTATTTTCTCATGCTTGATTTTTATTAGTTTTATGATCAAGAATATATTGGTAGTTCTCAAGGTTCACGTATAACTGAACTTGATAGTGAGTCAATATATGAATCAAATTTTGAATTCAATCAAATTCATAAATCATTGACATTGAAAGTATGACGAATAGAATATTTTTGAGTTTTCTTATTATGAATTGATTTTGTCTAATTAGTATTTAAAACTTGCTGATATAACACAATTAGTAGTGTATTGTTTACAAATAAATTTAACTAAAGTAAAAGCTACTGCACAATCGATACCACTGATGAATTTACCATTTGATTTCAATCGTGTACGTTCAATGATTGATGAAACAAATTTATCTTCCAACGCCCGTCAGTTTATGAATAATCTTCAACATACACAAGAACAAAGACGTACGAAAGAAACTTCGTCGCAAGATTTAAATTTAGCTCAACTCATGTTCATGATGAAAGGTTAGAATATTCATTAGTTCTTTTAGTATCTATAATTATATAGCATTTTCTTTTTTAGGAATGAATAATAACGCATCAGCTAATGCAAAGTACGAAATAAATTTGTTAACTATTTTAAAAATTGAAGCTTTGTGTCTATATGAATAATTAAGAAGAAAATCAAAAATCTCATTCTTTATTCTTTTTTATAGGCGTGAAATAGTAATTTTGTTTTCCTACTGTAAAAAAGGGTCTTTCCACTTTAATCAGCTATGGCATTGAAGTAAGGAGCTTTTCCGATCTCAGATTTATCTGATTAAATCTAACAGATGATTAGCCACATGAAATTAAATCACATAGTATTATAAGATGCATATTTGAATGAAAATATTCATGTCTGCCGTATTAATTAAAAATAATTATTACGTTCTATAGACTAAAAACTTAATCAAAAAGATATTAGGGGGAAGTAGGTATATTTTATTCAAGTAAATTTTCTCTAAGAAGATTATCTATTGTCATTTGAAGTACAAAATGAAACAGTTTTTCTATGGTATAAATACTTATGTAAACAATACTCCGGAAATTATTATTTTTAACCTAACCGTAAATATTATGTTTGATCAATCAATAGTATTAGGAATAAACTAGCAATGTATAGTCTCATATTATGCCACATGAACTCAGCTATTTGTTTTTTACTGTTTGATATCTTAATCATTCTATTGGTTTGGTTTCAGACAGTTAGCACCTGAAGTTTCTACGCCTATACTCAAGGAAATTAAAACTTTGAATGACGAACTGAAAATTTCTACCAATGAAGACAATGACAATATGAAACAAGAATTAAATGCATTGGAAAGTCGTTTACAAACAAATATAGACCAACGGTTCTCACAACTTCAACAATATATTGATGATCGCTTTAATTGTCTTGAACAAAAACTAACTAGCTTGATAAGATAAAAAGAAATCATATGTATATGAATTATTTTTCTTTTGTTATTTATGGATGATTTATTTATTTGTCTTATTGAAATTTGTCTTAAAATAAATCTGTCCCACTTAAAGATCTTCACTAATCCGTCATACGGAAATGAAAACATGAAAGTGAATGAAGGGAAGAGGGGAATCTTTGATACAATGGATGCCAAGAATAATCGGATGTAATTGGCTTTCTCAATGTTCTACATCATCTTTCAAACGCATTGGTCATGCAATCTTTATTAAGCATTTTTCTTCTAAGAATTTTCCTTTCTTTCTATCATAACACTAGCATTTTATAGATTCATCCTTCGTTTCTATTTCTTTTCATTTTCTTCCGCATAGCAAAACAAACAACAACATGTTCACGACTTCTCTTTGCTTAGTTTGCTGTTTATCATTAGTTATCAGTACAGCTACGGATTTAAAAGACAGTGAAAAAAATGTTGATGGAAAACAATATACACTAAAAAGTGTTGGTACAACATATACGCAACGTGTTTCTAATCATGGTAGGTTGTCAACTTATTGAAACATTTAGCCTATCAACTATTTCATCTATTTCTTTAAATACAATAAGCGGAGATTAAAATATTTTTAAGCGAAAAAAAGGTTTTTCTACTTAGATAAAAATCAAGAAAGATAATATCGACTGTAATAATATATACATATTTAGGTCAATGTACGGTCGAATTAAATGGCAATGGCGGCAAACAAAATATATTAACTGAGGGCGAAATAATCAAAATAAAAAATAAATGGTTTAAAGCTGAAGATTGTCGATTAAATCGAGCATATATGGTCTCATGTGGTTCACAACTGTTGCGTCAAATTCTCAATATTGTGTGCTCATATGCTGAACAAAGTTATGACAGCAACAAAGTATCGAAACGACAACAAACAGAAGATGGTTTAATTAATATTATAGATAAATCATATTACCGTGAATGTTGTAACAGTGCGTGTACAGTTTCTGAATTAATTCAATATTGTCCTTTAAATTCGTGAAAAAAGAATAGAAAGCACGAAAAAAGAAGACGAACCAATCATTAAAGCCTTATTGAAACTTTTATTTTCAGTTTTCTGTATTGTCACAAGATTCATCGATTCCATATAATCTTATGTTCGTGTGGTCTCTCTTCTTCATATATGTACAAAATGAAATCAATACACTAAAAAAAAGTTCATTTATATATAGAAATACACAGTATGTAAAAAAACGATTTCGGCACTCACTACACCAATCTTGTAAATTGAATTTCATATTTAAGGAAAACGATTTTCTTGACTTTCATTACATCATTCGATAGCTCAGATTCTCTACTTTATTCTACAATTAAATTGTTTCTCTTGAAATATATCTTCAATGGATTTTCAAGAAGCCCCTTGATTTTCTACGCAAAGCCTTTATTTAGACACTTGTATTATTTCTTTTCTAGAACGTTAATTCCAAAGTAACACATTTGAAAAATAGCTCATTCCATAGAGGAAAAAAACTGCTTCGAATGATGTTCTTCGTTTGGAAAATGTTTAAACAAAAGCGAAAACGAATTGCTAAATACTACTAGTTTAGTTTATAAGCCATTCATTAATCGTGATTTTTCAGTCACAAGATAAACTCAAACACGCTCTTTAAAATAGTCATCGATGTAAATAATTAAATTCTCTTCAAGATGATGTATCTGAATCTGTGCTAAATATTTTCCTTCCAGTTGCTAGCACCCTTTCATTTCACGCGTGCATTTAAGCATGGAGAGAAAAAAGGAATTTTTTTTTGTTTCGAAATAAACGTACTAATCACGAGTAAACTTATTTCAATATTCTATAGCAAGCACCAAGACGAGAAAAAGTTACTTTTTTTCTCTCCATGCTTGAATGCGCACGTGAAACGAAAGGGTGCTAGCAACTGGAAGGAAAATATGTAGCACAGATTCAGATACATCATCTTAAAGAGAATTTAATTATATACATCGATGACTTTTTTAAAGAGCGTGTTTGAGCTTATCTTGTGACTGAAAAATCAAGATTAATGAATGGCTTATAAACTAAACTAGTAGTATTTAGCAATTCATTTTCGCTTTTGTTTAAACATTTTCCAAATGAAGAACATCATTCGAAGCAGTTTTTTTCCTCTATGGAATGAGCTATTTTTCAAATTTGTTACTTTGGAATTAACGTTCTAGAAAAGAAATAATACAAGTGTCTAAATAAAGGCTTTGCGCAGAAAATCAAGGGGCTTCTTGAAAATCCATTGAAGATATATTTCAAGAGAAACAATTTAATTGTAGAATAAAGTAGAGAATCTGAGCTATCGAATGATGTAATGAAAGTCAAGAAAATCGTTTTCCTTAAATATGAAATTCAATTTACAAGATTGGCGTAGGGAGTGTTGAAATCCTATTTTTACATACTGTGTATTTCTATATATACATCATTTTTTCATGTCCGTTTAATTAATGGCAAAATCCTAAGGAACTATTAAAATATCAATGAAAACATCATTAGAATATTTTATATCTATATATATACGAATAGATATTATGAATAATTTATAGTATAGTATATCATTGACCACATTTTTCTCTGCATATTTGTTTCTTGATTGGAATCTTTGTTATGAACTTAGTTAAACATCCGATCAAAAACAGAAAAGCAAACTCTTGATAAAAGTAAAACAACATATTCTACACTATGTCATGGCTTTGATATAAATTGGAATATCTTATTCTAATTAATATGTATAGTACATAATATGAATATCATGATATATTTAAAGCATTATGATATGATTTTACTATTTTCTTTTTGAATATGTATACGGAAATAAGAATTTCTATTGACTCAGTAAATATAGATGATATACAAAGTTCCAGTAAACAATACCTTTCGATTTTTCTCTATTTATTATGTATAATCAACAGGTACAAATAAGTTTTTTTTTCTAATAAGATAAATGTTTTGCTTTTTCTAGTTCTATTGTTTATCTTCTCTATTTTCTCTTAAAAGTTATTTTCGGAGAAATCAACTGATTTATATATATATATGAATGTCTAAATATATGTATAGAAGTATTTAAAAATCATTGTAAACTTTCAGGTAAAGTTAGATTTGGATTGATCAAGCGCAGGTAACGCAAAAAAATGTAAGCTTTTACAATCATATGCTAGTGATGAACATGGATGAGAAAATAAAAATTTTGATTTTTTTAGTGTGCTAGTTCACAGTAGTCAACAATTCTTAGTAAAGTATCATGATGAATAATATAATTCCATTATACTTCATAGCGCTGGTTGCTATCATTCAAACAGTATCAACAATAGACAATAAGAACAACATGAATGATAAGAGTAATAATAATAATAATAATAATAATAATAATAATGATGATGATGATGATAAAAATGTAGGCTTCATAATTGCAACTAATCTACAAGACAATGAATACAACAAAGGAAAATTTTTACGCGATATTCACCAAATCATTGATGGTCAATCGCATCGTGCAAGAGCCGATGTTGTTTATCATCAACGTTTACGTGATGGTCAATGCGTTGTTGAATATGATGGTAAAATTTTAACAGAAAATAGTGTTACACAAATTCGAAAAAAACTTTATCGCTTGGAAAATTGTTTATTAGAACGAGTGTTTCGTGCATGTGGCCCAAACTTATTGTTAATGTTAGATATTGTTTGTCGAGTTGTTGAAACACATCAAAAATCAACAACAATAACAACAACAACACCAACAACAACAATAGGATTCGTGCCAAATATTCAACAAAAAAAAATGCCACCATCAACACTATTCTTTCATCGAAAGTTTTCACAACTTTTCAGGTCACCACGAGTGATTACAGAAGCGTGTTGTGATAATTTATGTACTATCACTGAATTAACTAGATACTGTCATCGATGAGATTCTACGAAGAAAACAAGTAAATCGAACTCTTGCGATTATTTCTATTACATGTAACAAGCTGCTTTGAATCGCGGGTCGAATAAAACGAATATGAAAAATTTGTTGATTGGAGTATTTGTATTTTTTAAAGATGATCGGAAGTTTTCAATACAAAATATGAATAAGATTTGAAAATCAAAAGAAACCTTTTAAAATTTCAGAAAATAGTACGAAAATGATTTATGCAAGAGTATGTGTCATCTTTTTAAAAGATAATTCACGAGTAGAGATTGAAACATATTACAGATTCCTACCTTCTTCAGGTATTGAAACATTACCTAAAGAAACAGAAAATTATCCTATACATTTTTAATTTGTCTTTTTCATAAATTCTTCTGTTAATAATTTTTGTTTCATCTATCAATTAAATCTGTAGTTTTAAGTTATTTCAACTTTTCAATTATTTTATTTGTGAAATATGATTCTTTTCTTTTTGTAAAAGAGATATTTTCCATAGCAGTTATTCGATAGAAGTCAAAATATGCCCTACATCATTTAATGATGCATATGATTTAGCAAAAAATTGTGTAACTTATTTACTATATGTATAATTAATAATGTAAGACCGTAAAGATTTTTTTCTTTTTCTAAGAAAATAGATATTAGTAGTGTTTAATTACTTTTTTGAGAGTGCATATTTACTATAGTTCATTTATGCGTTACATAAATGAATAATCAATTTCAAAGAAAACCTACGCAATTTACTGATTAATCTTATGATGACTCGAATGCCCCTACCACAACTTTTAATCTTTCTGCGGAGAAATTAATTTGCAATGTTCAAATTAAATGCATACGCTGTGAGGTTATGTTGTGCAAATTATATTTTCGACGGAATATAGTTTGCCTTTTCTCGATTTTTCACTGTACGTTAAAGTTTCAAATTGAAAGAAAAAAATTGTTATTTTTTCGAAGTAAAATTTTTACGACATTTATCAGTCAAGAAAATATGATGAATAGGGAAAAGAATAATTACATAATTTCAATTGAGTAAACAGTGTCAAAAGAACAGCTCCCAGATCATCAATATTATAGAAGTTTTACATATATTCTATAGGCATCTAGCTTAATCGAACCGTTTGCTTTTTTTTTCGTGTCAAGGAATAGGTTTCGCAAGCGATACCATAGAGAAAATCTGACTTTCGCAGAGAACGCATTGTGATTATAGCCTCAAGCTTTCTTATCAATAGTACCACGCATCCACCTCAAATGTATTATCTAAGAATAGTCAACTTGAGGACATCATTATCTAAATCTTATCGACTGAAAAACAACCAATAGGCATGAACACTCAAATATTAATATACGAGTAAATTATAAATCCTAAACAAAATATATTTTATAATTAATAGCAGATATATTGTATCATCTAATATTTGAAAATACGTATTAATAATAATAATTTATTGCTAATTTTACACGTTACATATTGATGTTACTAATACTAATTCTGAACTAGTGCAAAAGTCTTCTACTATTTTATTTTGTGCAAAAATAAAAAAAGAACTATATTATTTTCTTTAAGTCTGTATGAAATTATTAAACATAGTATTAATGACTGTAACTTTAATATTAAATTGTCATGCCTACATTACAATAATTCATATTGAAATCAATCATCTTATTCAATTTTTGTTTTTATTGAAAATATACGCGCCACGTATTTTGACAATCTACTGGTTGCTTTCAATGTAATATTTATATCTATCAATTACAAATTGTATTTTCACATTAGAAAACTTTCTTCATGAATTTATTTTGCCAGTAGAAACACACTACATGAAAATAAGAGTAATTACTGTTTGTAGGGAAACATAGAAATGAAAAAGACTAAAAATCCCATTATGCATTTCTTTTTTTCATAGCTCGATGCTGTAGAAACGTATCTAGTCGTTTGATAATAAGCATATTTTTTTAAGAACAGAGCATTTTGATGAAAAAAAGAAATGCTAATTATCATTTTAAAATAATATTTCCGGAAAGAAATTTGTTGACATATTTGTTTGTAATTAATGTTATCTAAATATGTCAAATAAAACGATTGTATTGACACTTTTGAGTATGATGTTATGATGAAGTTTCTCAGACATCACTCACTTATGTTGATTTTTTTAAAGGCCTACATTTGTTTTTCTTATATCATATATGCTAACTATTATATCGAACGCTATTGAAAAAAGATAGCATTCAGTTAGTCGAATAATATTCTCAGATTACCCGAAATTATTAACATAACATCATTATCGACGTCAATAAAAGGAATATGTTCGTCAATATAGAATAATCATTTGATGTAAACGTAATTTTCAATATTTTGTTTTTTTCACTATGAAAAATTTCGAATATGAATCGTGGAATTGTTTTTATAAATAATTTTATTCAATTTATTTATTTTCTATGATGATTATCTCGAACAATATTAGTAGTTGCCCATGTCATGTAGCGTAGAAAGATTAAGATATTGTATCATTACAGATGGTGGATCTGGTGAACTCTTAGAGACATGGCAGACAAATATGATTCAGTTTGAATAACTTCTATTTATTTCACAATATAATTAATGTTACACCATAGAAAGAAAAAAAGATTTACTGTAAAGCGGATGTTGTGTTCATTGTTTCCGACCGCTATGATAACATGAACTAAACTAAATATTAAATGAAACTTATAAGTACATAGTTTTCGGAAACTATTTCTGAACGTCAATATCATAGTTTTACAAACATTTCTAATCATATTTGGTTGTTCAATCAATAAATTAATCTTTCTCGTATGGATAGTTCGAGTCTTACAAAGTCAGACCTAACGTAAGTGCATAATTAATTTATGATAATAATAATATTTTAATCAAGGAAAAAGTCATACCTCATCTAGAAACAATTGTTATTTAGTACCATTGCGTCAATTGATAGTAGATATTGAACTACTGTGACATGCTAGAGTTAGTGTAACACGCGATACTTCTTTACTATATTTAGACGTTAAATATTATTGGTGTACATTTTTTATGGAAGACAAAAGTTTTGTCAGTACATTATATTGTTAAGATTAATAATGAAAGATTGGTTCAAATCCAATTAAATATAAAACATAAATCTTTTGTATTCAAAATACAATGTAAAATATAATATTTTTCCAATTATTATAGATTAACAATAGAAGTATAATAAAAAAAAGAAGAAACATATTTAAATGGATTTAATCTTTCGAGTAACGTCTGCTCAACAAGCAAAAATATTCTAATCAACGTTTTTGAGTGAGCCATAGTCATTTTAATAATGAGCACTTTCTTGTGTAGGAGGACCTAAAACTCTTTAGGAAGAAGAGTTGAGTCATCTTTAATTTCATCATTAACTAGCTAGATGTTATACTCATCTCATATTACGACAGTACTCTACGTGTTGCTCAAATTACATTTTTTTTCTTAAATAGAATTTTTGAAATACTCCTACTATACATGGGTTTTCAACAAAAACTGAATCTATGGAAACAATTCCAAAGGTGTCATATTTCAATAGCGATACAATGGAGCACCAATTAAATTTCATTTTCAACTTCTATTTGATTCAGCGAAATCCTTTAGCATGCCGTTCGACATTGTTCCAGAGAATGTAGTTTATATGAATAAAATTAGTAGTTATGAAGAATGACTTTCTAACTATTTCTACATAGTTAATATTTGTTCCCGTAAATATTAACTTAAGATTAGATTTGAAAAAATTTACTGTGTTATTAAGTAAAGTTTTTCTTCCATCGTGATGCATTCTTTCAATCCATACTCTAGATTTTAACACTGATACATGTTTGTGTTCAAGTTCGTTGTATATTCGAATATTTTGTCATTTCAATGAATTCAATCGGCATTAAGGCTCTAAACATCCATAGAAAAATAAAAAACATGTCCTACTAATGGATATAACAATATACATGTACATATGTATATGAACATAGAAAAACTGTCAAGATTGAGCTCTATAAGAACTTTCGTATTAATCGCATATAATCGATGCTTTAGATAAAATTCATGGAAATGTTTATCTTATAAAATGCTATATGCAAATTTACGAAAAAATGTGCTCAAGTAATAAATTTCGATTTTAGAACAGACTAAATGCATTATCTACATTGCAATCAACTAGAAATACTCTCGAATAAAATCGAGTCATCGATTTAAAATTGTGAATATACTGCAATTGGTATGAAACTTTTTAAATCAAAATAGTCATTTTCTTCAGCAACCGTACAAAAAACTAATATTTTTAATGTTTGCATCGACATTTTGGACTTAGATCGACTTTATCGAGAATCCTCTATTATTAATATTTTTATTTTGTAAGACAAACACATCCACTCTGTCGATGCAAATGCATGACGTGTATGACAAGCTGTTACCATGGTCGTTTTTAACGATACCAATAATTTAAAGACATGAGATTTTTTTTATTGTAAACTATATTACGTGAAGACTTGACTGTGTGCAGATTTTCGAATTGAACGGGAAAACACGAATTTCCCTAGTGTTTCTCGAAAAATCATTACTTTAACTTAATAAGAAATGCAAAAATACATTACCTCTACAATGATAACTCAAAGACGATAGATATAGTTTCGTCAACAAGGAAAGAATGATCAAATCCAGAATTCCCTCATGAGCAAATATCTATATCAACTTGAGAAATGTTTACTGTTTTTATATATCAAACTTAGACCAATTATTCTTATATCGTCTTGACGCGATCTGATAGATGTATTAATCGAGTCATAGTTTTTGTCCGAATCGCTTTTTTTATTGATATTTCTTAATTTCCTTACATCTGTTCTGTATGCATAGATTGCTCAAGAAAAACATAGAAACGAAACAAGCAAACAAACAAAAAATACAATCAACCCAGAAAACGCAAACATATGAAGATATATATATATATATGTATATATATATATAAATATAAATACAGAGGAATAAGCGAGAGTGTGAAAAGGAAGATTCACAGCGATGCTTTTTATTATGGTGTTCGTTTTTGCTTAAAGATGATTTTTGATCGCCAACATAGTGAATAAAAGTAGGATAAATTCAAACGAAACAAAAAATACATCATTCATGAAAACAGTGGGAATCAGATGAAGAAAAAGAAAACAAAATTCGATATTATCGTTTGTTTTACATAGTTTTTAATCCAGTGCGTGTCCGTTTATAATAACGTTGTGCTAATGAATTGATAATTGATGCAATAAAATAGATAATCATTCCAGCAACAAATAAATTAAAAACTTTTGTTAATGCTGAGATTTTTGTAACATGGTTAGTTAAATTTTCTCCTGGTTTTCTATGCATTTTACCTTTTTGTTCGAGTAGCCAATCTTTAAATGGTGTTTGTAATAGGCCACCATAATGTGGTATATGTTTCATCCAACGTATAATACGTTCAACATGATGTTCACTAAATAAAAATATTATAAATACTGTTTGAATACTCATTTTTATCAATGCTTTTCCAATAATAGTTGCTAAAAAGAATGTCCAAAAGGATATAAGAAAATAACCACATGTTATACCAGCTAAATCGAATAATGGATTTGGAATGCTTGCACATAAAAGTATGCCTAAAAATCCGATACGTTTTATAAGACGATAGACCAAATAACGAACACGTTCAAATAATGTTAAATTTCTTGAACTATATAATTCAGCATTAATTACTAATGCTTCAAATTCAAGAAGTTCTTCATCATCGCTATTATCGCTTGTACCTAAGCGTGCTGCACGTGCCATAAAATAGGGTGGTAATTCTCCAAAGGCTGTACCCAAACCCCAAAAGAATGCTTCTATTTTAACTTTCCATAAAATTTTCCAAAACGATATTGGTCCTGTTTCTAACAGATCGGTTAAAACTGTATCATTATCATTTGTTATGGTGCGTACTGTTGATGTACTTATTAATGATGGACAAACAATTTCATTGGGATAGGGTGGGCGAGGAAATTTAATCGAACCACATTCGTATGCCGCTAGTGTAACTTGAGCAATAAATGGGCCAAGATAAAGAAGAAACGTATGTAAACCTGTACCAAGTCCAATCGACGATGCTACACCAAGGCCAAACCAGTATAATAACCAAAAAAATAAAGTTTCAATTGTTTGAATACTTGTTTGATGTGAACCCTCAGTATTATACAAAAATGTAAGAAATAGAATTAGAATAATTGATGCAAATAAAGTTTTCCGATATGATACGAAACGTTTAATAATATGATGGAAAATGTAAATTAATTCAAGTACACAATAGTTAATTGTACATACTGGATGTCTCCATAGAACGATTTTATCTGCTTCGTGACGTAACATTTCTTGTTGTGACTTTTTTTTTGCCAACAAATGTTCTTGTTCTTCAAGATTTTTAGATGATGTGGTTAATTTACTAAAATATAAAATAGAAATTTATTTATTCACATAATATACGATATTAGTATAATTGAACTAACGAATTTGGAATTGACGTTGATTTTGGTTGTTTTCCTTTGCGTCGGCGACTTGATGATGATGTCGACAACGTACCCATTGTTGTATGTGACTCGATACCTGCTTTGAAATTCATTCATACAAATATATCGTTTTAATAATATGGATCATTTATTTAATCCAGTAAAATTTGCACAGAAAAAGAAGCAAAACAGCGTAACTATGCTTTGATTAAATGAATAATAATAATAATAAAATCTATTAGAATGTAAAAAGAAAACAATTGAAAACAAAATGGTTTGAATAAGTGTTTAGTTATGTTCATATGAAAAAGATATGTCGTGTAATTTATCGTACTATTCAAATTTGTATCTAGATATTTTTCAAATGAAATTGGTAAAATTTCGAACGAATAGTCACGATAGGGCTCTATGCCATTTCCAAAAAAACCTATTATTTACGAAGAAAAGTCAAGGTTTATTCGAATAATGGCACGATGAAATATTGTTTCATGACGAAAAAACAGAACCAATTGATTTCATCTATTTTCTTCTATCCTAGCAAATAAAAGAAGAGGGTATTGTACGATTGGACTAAATCGATACTCTAGATTAGTTGATGTGTCAATATCAAATCGATGTAAGCATTGCTTAGCGTATTGTTTTTTATGTTAATTCAAAACAAACGATAGCGATTATTTGCGCACAGTAATGCAGTATAATTATATATGATTCGAACTTGCTACTGTTTGAAACATGAGTAAAGTATTACGATGCTCGAAAACAAAAATCGAATTCTATCCAACACTTAAAACACGTGAGATTTCTCATGATGACGTTAGTGTTAATAAACAAAAATGTTAGCGACGAAATAGAACAAGCTTGAGGGACATTAGTGAAAAGAAATCGAATCTAATTTTCAGTGAACTATAGATCAAAGATAATCTTTTGAATGTTATGAAAAAATTGATGAGAATCAAAAATTACTCCTATCAAATTCTTGTCGCGTGTTCGTTGTAATTGAATAAACATTAAATTTGTTTTGCTTTGTTTTGAATTTATCTAAAACAGTAACATGACTGATAAAACAAGTATTAATATGATAAGAAATAAAAATAAAATCTATGATTTTATACTGCTATCTTTTCATGTTGATATGAAAGTAGCAATACTTGTCTAACACTGTTATAGAAGATCTCAAGATACGTCATATTCATTGGAAAGAAAAGCAAATATCCAAGTGATGTATGTATCTACGTTGCAAACAAATCCATGTGTGGTTAAACGAATCACCAGTTGAAAATATTGCGTCGATATTCATTATAATTTTATTTTCATAAAATAATTCAAAATACAAAGATAAATAAAGTAAATTATTCAAAAGTGAAAACAAGGATCCATACTTTCCTATTTGTTTATTTGTTTCTCTATTGCCATCTATCGTGAGACGACAATGGACATAAAAACTTAACCATGTTGAATTCATTCCACATGACATTTTTGCTCGTATACAAGACGAAAAAATAAGACAACAAATTAGTCAGTCTATTAATCATTATTCATGTGACTTAGATCTGTATTTTTTCACTTAGAGCATGTTTGCCAATAAAAAAAGCTGTATTAATCAAGCAAAATAAGTGAAATGATGCATAACAATTATCGTGATCGTGAATGCACGTTCTTTTATTGTCCGACAAAGAGGAAAACAAATAAATATAGCATATTTTATAATTTTTTCATCGAGACCTACGACATCTGATACTGAAGGTTTAGAGCATTATTTGTTTCTTAATGAAATGAGTTCATTGATGAGAACATTAACCCTATTCGATCTTGGTACATTGTAGTTGTATTTGTACTTGCAATTATCTTTTTTTTTTATCTATTTTTAATAAATATCAACAATCAGTTTTTCATCTAGACATAAAAAATAAAATTATTATGTTCCTAATGAACAGCGGTACATATAACATAATATTATACAAAAATTCGTACGCAAGAATGATTTCATACGATTGAAACATTCAATAAACAACGTGATGTGATGCTCAAATGACTATTTTTTTTCTAATGCAATTTGTTATCACGATAATTAAAATTGATAAAACAAACTGAAATCTATTTTCTTTTCAGATACTTATGTCATCTACCGAAGACGCATCAAAATATGCTCGGGATCAAGTTCAATGGTTACTTGAAAATCAATGTCGAATACCAATACGTTCAATAACACCAATTAGTTTCTATTATAAAACATCGGATACGTTACTTGATGAAGCTGATTTTTATTATAGAAATAGTCAATTAGAACAAAGTTTTATTCTCTATTCAAGATATATTACGTACGTTACATGAAATAATTATGACTTATATACCAATGGATTTTTGTTTAGGTTATTTGTAGAAGAACTTAAATTACATCATCCAGGTTATGCGACAGTATCAGTCAATGACCGTGAACATGTTAAAGAAGTAAAGTTTTAGTTTAGTTTTCTGTGTTTTAAATGTAATTACTAATAGATTATTCGATCAAAAGCTTTTCCTCGCGCAGAAGAACTTAAAGAAAAATTAAAAGAAAAATATTCACGTGAATATGAATCAAAACAAGTATTTTAGAAAGAACAATGAGATTTTGATTTGATATTAATGATTTTCTTTATTTTTATTATTATAGAAGGCAATACAAGAAGAAGAAGTAGCTAAAATTGCCGCTGTACCATTGGGTAAACCAGCCACTAAGTAAGAACAATGAGATTTTATTTAAAAACAAGAATAAAACTTCTCACTTATTTTAATTTCGATTGATTTGCAATTCTATTGAAAAAGCAAAAAATACTCAAACCTTTTTCTTCTTGATAGCTGAAACTACTGTATTCGTGTATTTCAAAGTTTTCGAAGATATTTTCTCTTTGAAAAGAAACATACGTATAGTTCGAAGTACAAATCATTCTTCGTAAGAATCAAAAGTTTGCAAATGAAAATGATATGTCACTTAGAAAGAGTAGCAAGTTTTGAATTTACATGAAACGATATGTCATAAAAGCATATGACCTATTAAGGAAAATGTGTAATATTTGATTTCAATTATTTATGGTAAGAATACCCCTCGATCTTGGTAAAAACTAATAGTAGCTGAAAATTTCAACTGGATGCATTTCGATTTTTGAAATTATTATAGAAGATTTTCTACGTGCTGTGGGATAGTTCTGAAAAAATCGAATAAGATTGCTTTGATATGAAATGTGAATCGAAGTACTTTGTTTTGAGTTGATTATTTTTGGACATGATGAAAATGTTTTCATGAAAATATTGGATTTCAGATAAAAATATATACTTAGTGCCGCAAAAAACCACTTGAGCAATTGAGCTATCTGTAGTTCAAACGAAAGACATGTTACACTATCTAACACACAACAATATCACTGAAAAGAATATCTGTGAGCTTATCTCATTTTATTTTTAATGAGCTCTTCTACAATAAACTTGTTCATTGTTAGTTCTGTTTATTTGATCTACACGATGTTTTACTTGTAGCCTAAAATGTTGCGTATGTTGACTGGAGTTTTGACAAACTGGAACCTAAGATTATTCTTTAATATTCATTGTTTTTAGACGGATAATTATATATATATATTAGGGCATAATTCAACAGATAAGATCTAAAAAAGCTTTCAGTCATCGACTTAATAAACCAAAGAATTAGTACTGAAGAATATTTTTAGACATGACAAGAATAAATTTTGGTAGTACTATCTACATGCATATTGAGAAGACAAACGTCACCATGATTTGCATCATGAGTTTTTCACCCAAATCATTCGAAAAGAATTCACAGCTACCGGAACCAACAGAACGTGATTCCGCAGATTACTAGTATTGACACTGTATGCTACATAATTTTTAAGCTAGCCTATCTGTTCAAGATATTAGAAATTACATTTATTTAACTATTTAGAATTATTTTAAAGTTTTTGAATAATAAAAGAAGTTGAGCAATTTTTCCGTTCTAAATATATAATTCAATCAGAGAAGAAACGATTTCTTTATCGACTCATAAAATGTATAGAAAAATTCAAATGTACTAAAATATGTTGAAAAGAAAACGATATTCACTTTTGCTTTTGTATGGATAGAAAATAGAAATCAATAAAAAATTTTGAATAAAAACGTTTTGAATTTCATTGCTATTAAGCCACCAGAGTGAAGACTAGCTTTTTTTTACTTCATTGTATTTAGTTTTCATAATGAAAATGAACAAACACTTGAACAACTTAAAACTACTTATGCGCCAATGCCACCAGCACATGTTGCTTTATTTGCTATACCACCAACGGATAGTGTCCTGCCACTAAGTAATAAAGAACCTGCCAAGTAAATTCGATTCCGTTTATTTTCGAATCTTTTTTACTATTATTTATTCAAGGCCTGCTTTTGATCGTTCACGAAAACCAATGATGAGTATGTCTACTTTCAGTTCGCTGATCAATTTCGTTATTGAATTTTACTTATGAATAGACTTCGGAAATTCTTCTATGACAACACTCCGTCGCATTTCTATTCCATGTGATATTACAGCAAAATTTCTTCAAGCTGCCCAGCGAAACACAGGTTTTAATAAAATATAATTTTGAAACAATTTTTTAATTACAATTTTTTTATAATAGACCGAAAAATTGAAACATGTGGTATTCTCGCAGGCAGCAAGGTTTGATAAATTCAATTATGTTAGTTCTTTGCTGATGAGTTATTTACTACTTTTTTTTTTCTAGAGAGATAATAATTATATGATAACACATATTGTTGTACCAAAACAAAATGGTGGACCAGGTAAAATAATAATTTTAATAAAATCTTTAAGTAAATCCTGAATTAAGAGAGAGAAATCGAAGCCACATTTTCACTTAAATATGGACCAAATTGGTTTTTTTATCTTACTGATAAAATTGAGGTATTCATTTTTAATAGTTTCTCAAGTACAACAATTTTTGTTTTAAATAGAGCAAGATTTAGGCACCGTTAGTCTCATTAGATGAAAACGATGATGTGTCTCGATTAATATACACTCAATATAAGAGTATATTAGGAAATAATTTGAGAACTTCATTGAAACGAAATAGATACTATCAAAAAAAAGTGTAACAGCAGATCGAAATGAAGAATCATCTGTTATCTTTCATTCAATTAAATTATCTGGAGATTAAAGCCATTTCATTTGTAGTATACCTATTTTTTGACATTCTTCTATACGTGAGTTATTCAACAATTAAGAAACTTTAAAAAATAGTCTACAGAACTATAGATCGTGTCTTTCAAATGATTAGAATATGGAAGCCTTCACTGATTGTTTTATTTTTCTAGATTCATGCGATACAGAAAAAGAAGAAGAAATGGTTGAATATGTTGCTAATAATAATTTAATCACACTTGGCTGGATTCATGTATATTGAAAAATTCAAATTCAATTTGATTATTTTTCTATTATCTCTTTAGACACATCCAACACAAACTGTATTTTTATCAAGTGTTGATCTTCACACACATTTACCTTATCAAATGTTAATGCAAGAAGCAGTAGCTATTGTTATAAGTCCTAAATACAACGAGTAAAATATTATTTTCTTTTAAATGAATATTATTTTTTAATGTCCATATTGTTGTTTAGGACTGCAATATTTTCGCTAACACCAGATACAGGTATTCCCATTATATCAACATGTAAAAAGACAGGTTTTCATGAACATATCAATAATCCGCCTCTATTTTTGGTAATTCTATTAAAATTTTTTTCTAATAACCGAATGAAATAAAATAATATTGTTCTCGTTTCATAGCCTTCGACGCACACAAGTTATGATCCTGGTCTACTATGCCACATTGTTGATCTTCGAAATAATTGATTTTTTTTACTGGCGAGAATATAATTCATTTCTTTTTGCTGTTTTTTGTTTTTCTTCTGTTATTTTGTTTTTCGGTTTATTTTTACACTCTAGTTAAACGAATCATTTACTATACATGATGTCTTATGCTAAACATTGTTTCTATAGATAGATAAGAAAAAAAAATTAACGGTATACGCTCTTGTTTGTTTCTCTTCTGATTATTATTATTGTATTTTCTCTGTAATTTAAAAAAAATGAGAAGTTTAATAGAGTATGATCAAATTTATATGTAAAACAAGATTGACTGATAGATATTGTATAAATAAACGTCAGATGTTTCAACATATTCATATGTAAGTTTATTTTGATTTTGATTTAGACGAAAAATTTAGAGATATAGCATATATAACCTGTACAAATCAAAGACAAGATTTACTTAACCAAAAGAAACTTCTATGAGTAAGTTTCAATAAAGGATGCCTCAAAAACTAAGAATAACAAAGTCGGTTATCGATATTCTATCAAAATTTTCTTCTAAACATCAACATCTAATAGAGAATACATTTTCGAAACAAAATCAGACGTCTGCGAGTTCTTCAAGATCTATCTTCAGTCAATTGCATTCAGTTTTTATTTGAATCCCCAAAGAGTGGTACGCAATTAAGTCATGAACTTTCACATAAATAGCACAATATAGCTTTTCAGACACATTGCATGATCATTGTATTATCATGACTTCTACTAATTGATTCCTATTCTAATTTGTTCTAGTTGATGCAGCTAAAGAAAAAATTTAATTATAGTTTATGCTAACTTTTTTGTAAATCTCACCATCAATTATGAAACTATTTTTGATTGATTATTGCATAAATCTGATGAGAACTCTCTTGCATCAAAATAAATATTATATATTTCTTACTATACAATCATTCTAGATTATTTTTCTTTCTTTAATACATGGTTCGTTATTCAATTAAACGTTTAATTAAAACAATAATTTTTCTTATAATTGTAATAGTAGTATTTAAAAATTTATCTTCACATTCTCATAAATCTAATGTAAAGAAATTAAATTTCAAATCGAAATCTTCACCTATTTTTATTCTTTCATTATATCGTTCAAAAAATATTCAACGTTTTATCTTATTTCTAAGCGAGCTGCGTTTGTCATATATTCAATATAGAAAAATTAATGAAACACTTTATAATGATGTAAAAATTTATTTGCCATCAATAATTATCCTCGATCACATTCCAACAAGTGATTTTTATAACTTTATAAATCAATATCATATTGCTTTATTAATATTTTTAAATAACAAATGTCAAATATGTACATCGATAAAATATTCTCAAATGATTTACTCAAATGCTAGTTACGAAACAATTGATTTTAGTCGAGAGGCATTAAAACCAATTATTCTTACAACGAAAAGTCCATTTAAAATCAATCAGTCAAATAAACTAATTAAATTGTTACGTTTCGAGAAAGTTTTACCTTACTTTTTTCATTATTATGGACTTACTGATCAATGTATTGGTCTACCGATAGATCAAAATGATTTAACACGTACAATTATTTATGTAGAAAATAAAGTAACGTCGGAGAAAATTAATTTAATTGCTATAGGAAAAGAAAAACAAATTTATTTATCTGAATGTCTTTACCATAATTGGTTCATTTGGCCATTACTCATGGATGTATTAAGATATCTAAGTTCGAATACATATGATTATTATGGATTAAATCGACATATTCAAATTGATATTGATGATATGTTTTTGGGAGGTAAATCGCATGATCGTTTAAAATTAGATGACATCCAAGAGCTGCTTCGTTCTCAATCATTCATTCAAAATTATATATCAAATTTTCGTTTTCGGCTTGGATTTTCTGGCTATTATTATAATTCAGGTAATGACGATGAAAGTCAAGGTGATCGTTTGTTGATTAGTAAGTGTTTTTTCGAGAAAATAATTTTCGTCATCTATTTTTTTGTTATCTAGACGAAAAAGATAAATTTGTTTGGTTTCATCATACATGGAAACATGAAAAATTAACAAATGTTAACGATAGAATTTCATTGATTAGTTCAATTGAAACAAATTTAGCTTTCGCACAAGTTAGTCATTTTTTATTTTGAACTTTATCAGGAAAAAATAAAGTCAATTATTCGTAGTATTCTGAAGTTGAATTCATATTTGCTATTACAAGTTAAGTAGTCGTGAATATAAAAATATTAATATTCGATTATATCAATCTTTCGTACATACGCATTCAAAAGAATTTTCCTTAGATTTATCGTACATTATTTTATATAATCTTCGATTCAAGTTTTTTTTTATTGAAAATAGCAACAACTGAAATAAGATGGAAAAAAATGATCTGTTTTAGAAATACAAGTTACCATTGGATCGAAATTATGCTGTAGCACCTCATCATTCTGGTATCTATCCCATTAATCCTATAGTTTATGATGTTTGGCCTCGTATTATGAATTTTACTGTAACAAGTACAGAAAATTATCCATACCATTTCATGCTTTCATCGGAACGACGTGGATTTATTTATAAAGGTCTTTCTGTAAGTATCTTATTTATTTAGCTTAAGATTGGTAGTAGCTTATTTAAAAAAAAAGGTTCTACCTCGACAATCTTGTAGTCTATATACAACAACACGTAATTATACAAACTATCCTAACGGTAGTCATCGTTTAGAACAATATTTGATGGGTGGAAAACTATTCCGAACAATTTTAACGAATCCAGTAATTAACTTTTTCTTCTCTATATGTAAATAAATAGATAAATACAAATTTTTATAGATTTCAATATTTATGTCACATAATGTTAATTATGGTCATGATCGTTTGGGTAATTATGTTTTTTCTAAACTTATTTATTTATTATCAAAATGGACA
Organism: Rotaria socialis; assembly: GCA_905331475.1. NCBI lineage: Eukaryota > Metazoa > Rotifera > Eurotatoria > Philodinida > Philodinidae > Rotaria > Rotaria socialis. The sequence continues at coordinate 209,466 of CAJNYU010000512.1, read as the reverse complement.
AGAATTAAATTCTCAAATGATTTATCAACATCGGAATTAGCTCAAAAGTATTTTTATGATTACTATCCAGATGAACAAATGCCAATATTTACAGTAAGTATAAATAGATTTCATACAAGGATAACTTTAATTTATTAGAATCCATGTAACGATAAAATATTGATGAATCTATGGAATGGAAATCGTTCATTGTGTCTAGTTTTTCCACAATTTTTAATTGTTGGTCCACAAAAAACAGGTTCGGTGAAAAAGCAAACATAGATTATCGATAGAATATGCAGACAAAAACCTTTAATATTAGGTACTACGGCGTTATATAGTATGCTTTCTCAACATCCAGATTTACATCCATCGAAAAAAAATTCCATAACTTTTGAAGAATTGCAATTTTTTAGTAATGATACAATCTATTATAATGGTATTAATTGGTTAGTACAACAACAAGAAAGAGTGAAAGATAGCATTTTTCATTAGATCTATTTTTGACTTTAATTTGTTTTAGGTATTTGAGTCAATTTGATTCGGATAATATGGATTTGAATCGTTCGATAAATTTTGAAAAATCAGCAACTTATTTCGATTCTATATTGGCTATGAAACGTATTAAAGCATTACTACCAAATATTCGTTTGATAATTATACTAACAGAACCTGGTACACGTGCTTATTCACGATATCAAGTGAGATACAGAATCATATTATTTGATAGAAAGTCTTTTTTTGTCTGCTCGCATAATAAAAACTATAACTAAAGATTATTTGAAACCTTTGCAGAATCATTTTAACAAAAAGAGAATAAATTAACCATGTCTCATAGATACTCCTTCATTCGTTTTGATGATTGATTCAAGTTTATTGAAAATAACAAAGAGCACATTTTAAGAGATGTAACTTCACTGACGATGAACGTTGAAACATGGAAGAACGAGGAAAATGCTCTAACAGATTGATCTCGTGCGACAAAGCATGCCACGTTCGATGTTACATAAAATGCGCTTGACCTTGAATCAAAAGTGATATTACAGTTAGCGAATTTTTTAAATCAATCTCATTCTATTTTTCTTCTTAAAATCACATACAAAATGTTAAAATAGAGAGCAGTGTATTCAGATAAATCCATTTATCTTCTCAATGAGCGCGATGACTCTTTATCTTATTGATAAACAAGCTTCATTAGATGAAACGATCGAATCATTGAAAGACATTTACCATTTACTAAATCTAGAACCAGGCAAAACAAGTTCGTCTACATATTATACCAATAGTCAACTAGTTCTTATCATTCGATTTCAATTTGAATTATTCGTTGTATTTTGGATTTTATTTTAGCATGAAATTGCTCGAACTAATCAAACAATAAAATTTGATGATTTATTACAATTAAATGGTAATCAAAGTTCAAATGAATTTCATTTAAGACAGCGTTGTCTTCAACCTGGTCATTATGCTGAATATCTTCTTCAATGGCTAAGCTATTTTTCATCTAAACAAGTGATTCAGAAGTCTTTTTTTAAGTCACCTCTTTTTTCATATAAATTTTATTTTTTATTTAGATTTATATTATTGATGGCGATGCCTTTCGTCGTGATCCTCGTGTAATTCTTAATGATATTCAAATATCATTTATTCAATTAGAAAATCCTTTGAATTCATCAGAACTAGTCAGGTAATCTTATCTCTATGTTTAAAAAGTATGAAATTTTCATTCATTTTTAAATAGATATAACAAGAAAAAAGGTTTCTTTTGTCCGGTGTCAAATAATAAACGTTTTCAATGTCTTGGAAAAAGTAAAGGACGTTATTATGAAAATATGTCGTCCTATGCACGTAAATTTTTAAATAATTATTATTTACTACACAATCGAAAGTTAATTCAGATTCTCAGAAATAATAATTTTTCATTTCCATCATGGTTGTCAGATAAATAAATTATTGTCTCTCTCTCTCTTTTTGTCTTAATTTATTCTAGATGAATATCTTGTTAAAAAGTCCTTCTAGAATATGTCTCAATACAATACAATTAACAAAACGATTTCTTTCGTTATCAAAGATTTCTCATACTGCTGAAGGTCGTATGGGTTACCCCAGTGAAAGATATGAACCAACAACAATTTCAGCGTTAGATAAAGATGAAAAAAGTTTACCGTTAATCACTGGTTTATATGAAAATGGTTTTATGATTACTGGAAAAGATAGAATTGTTGGAGCAATTTTTTCCTTTCCTAGACAAATTATTTGCTGGAATGTAAGATATTTTTCAAGTATTTATTTATGCTTCTAAATTAATCGAATTGAATCCTTGGTCACTCAAAAATAGTCACTAATGATTGCTCTATTTTGGTCAGAAATATGATTCCTCGTGTTTTAACAATTGAATACATATTTTAGCATTTTTTGTTTGTTGAATATTTAGATTACTACCTTTTAAGACGTTGAATGTTTTCGTCATATTTATTATGAAACAAAATTCAGAACTTGTATAGAAAATTCTTCAGTTGCATCATAGATGGAATATAAATAGATTATTGTATCGTTCTTTAATTTTTTTTTCATAGGTTTATTCACCAGACCAAATAACACCTGAATCTTTAGCTTTATTAGAATTAATTCAACCTCGCCCAGGTGAACAGCTTTATTTTTTCTTGTTTTGACAATATTAAAAGCATATTTTCTTTAAAATAGAAATCTTCATTTTGGGTATTGGTTCACGAACAAATAAAATTCCTCCAGAAACTATTCAATTTATACGTAAACTAAAAATTGGTTTTGAAATCTTACCAACAGTAAGAATAGATCTCTTTTATTATTGTTTTCTTACTACTTTATGTTTTCTTCTTCACGTAGACACAAGCATGTGAAACATTTAATTTTTTACTATCGGACAATCGTCTTGTTTATGCGGGACTTTTTCCTCAACATGATCTTGTAGATCAAAATTATGGTTTAAGAAAAGCTATTGCACATAGTCAATTGTATGAAAAAGATGAAGAATATATTAAAATGGATATGTTAAAAGATACGTATGATGTTATGCTAAAAGCTCATCGAGAACGAAAATTATTACGACCGTATTCACCGCTTGCTAAACAGGAGTCTCCTTTTAAACAAGATGATGGTACTAATGTGCAATCATTAACTGGTACAAGTAATGCGGAAAAAAGACCTTCAATGAAAAAACCGGATCCACAAGAAACAAATAGTCAAAGCTAGGTTCATTGATGACGTTTTTTTTTTATACAATAAAGCTTTTAATAAACTAACACTAGCTAATGACTTACTATTTTACAAATGAGTCCAACGATTAAGAACACATATTGAGATATATACTTGAAAACAAGCAATTAGTGTGCACGACAATGAAATCTTTCAGTAGAATCATTAATAATAATTTTTTTTTATGATTGATTACTTTGGAGAGAATGATATCGATTACAACTTGTTGTCATGGCGAACAAATCAAGATTCATTAGATCTCATTTGCTACTCGTAAGTGAAATGCTTTCTAAGATTGTGATTAATATTTTTACTATTATATTACTATTTGATTGTCGATTAATCCAATAAAGTTCTAGTTTGTTTTTATATTTAATGCATTAGTACACCAATAAAACATAATTCAAATAATCTTGTATGATCTTCAATCATGAAAATATCTACTGATATAGTATAAGTATAGTTTTGATATTTAAAATTTGAAAATCTTTTCATGAAAACGAACTAATTATACTGCACATTTTAAAGATTTTTACAATACTACTTTATTCAATAGTCAATGTTAGAGGTATCTAATGACGAGTAAGGTTTAAAATTGATTGATTCGGAGATAATTAAGGAACTCAAATTCATAGCTAAGAAAAATTGTTCTTGTGTCCTTCGTTGATATTAAAAGAAGGCTAAGTAATGAAGATATATCGATGAGTGAATAATCTTATGTCTATTTCATGAAGGACATCAACACAATTATGCAGAATAATATTTTTGATAAGTTTAGTAAGTCTTATCATTTGTACATTTGCTTTATACTTTATGTAAACGTTATTGTTTAATATGATTTTGTCAACAGAAACGATCACGCGTCTGCCAATCAAAACGCTTTTTGTTGGCACTATAGTTAACCTATTAGACGTTGCCTATTTATAGTTGTCTTAATATCAATTTAATAAGGACAGGCAGAACAAAAAAAAGAAGTTCTTGCTTAATTTATCACAGCTAAAATCAATGAAAACAGTATTCTATTTTCATCATTAATTGTCAAGCTAAATAGATTGTTTATCTGATTGATATAACAGAGCAATGATCGAAGAAAATCTGGTAAATAATAATTAGCATTTGGTTCGATAGAATGATCTTTGATATCGTTTTATTCACTCGTAACACACGACAAATCAATACAATTAATTATATTTTCACTGTCACTTGAGACTCGGCAATATCTGTTTTTTCTACTAGTTTACCATCTTGTCCACATAAATATGCTAAAAGTCAATCATTTGTTTTTGCATAATGATGTTTTTTTTTATGTTACAGAAAAACAATCTCTAGCTTGATATTTTCCTTTCCATATGCCAAAATCAATGCCTCATTGATCTGCTTTTATGGATCATCAGTAATAGTCATCACTAGATACTGGATAGATAGATTGCTTAAACGACTACTACAGACATCGATGCATCATTGGAAACGTAAATATCGGATCTATTACATACAGTTTTGCATAATCAACAAACAAAACACAGATCATAGACAAATACATTTTATTCTTTTCTCTGGCAAGTTTTCAATACTCAAGCTGGCAAAAATTTGTCATAACACATTCAGATACTCAATTGTAAATCATTAAAGCTCATCACAATCATCTAAGAAATACGTTTTTTTAACGAAAAATTTTCATTTTCAGGGAATTGAAAAGTATTATTTTCAAGTTCTAGAGTAATACCACCTTTAACAGTTCATAACTGAAATGTTCGTCCGTTTTGACGCTCTAAAAATGAAAATTTTGCACAAAACGAAACATATTTCTAGTGTGGTTATAATGAGCGTTGATGGCTCACAATTGCGGTTCCTGATCGAGTGTTAAAACGTGTAATTCAATTTTTGTTTGTTTGTTTGAGTAGATTTAAATGAATATATGGTCATTTTCAATATATATCATATAGGATACGAAGAATCGTAGCTACGTCGATTAGCATCTCAATTTGTCGCAAATGATTATCGATATTAAAGAGAAAAAAATGAGTTGGGCCTTCAATTTGTCGCAAATGATTATCGATGTAAAAGAGAAAAAAATGGGTCGAACCTTCAATTTATCCTGTACATATCAGAGACCGAAACGAATGACAAAAGTGCCATTCTGTTCGATTTAGGTTTTCAGGGCTGGGGTTGAGATTCGATGCGGCTTTTCTGATTTCTCAAACTTGTAATTCGATTCGATTTGACTCAAATTGGGCTTATAAAACATGATATTCACTATTACATAGTATTGTTGTTTTCAGACTGTCATCTTTCTAGAGTGATAGTAGTCTGTCGATCATCTATAGAAACATGTTGAATAAATATAATTTATAAACATATGCATAACAATTATCCAATTTCTCAAGAAAAAATGCATAAAATATAAACAAATGAGCGCATGCAAGTAGACTAATTAAATAAGTTTATTTTGTATATAGAACGAAGAAAAATAATGTCTTTTACTGTATATGGATCTATATTTACACTTCACCGTAACTATACTTAATAAATACAGATTTTGATATGAAGACCCCAATCACATCGAAAAAGTAAATTAAGTTAATCGTATTAGGCAATCTAATTGATACATTACGAGTTAAATCACCTCTAAAAGATTACTTAACTCTTACTGCACCAATCACATGACTTAATTCAACTACAATGTTAATTTATTTCTCAGCGTGATTGAAGCCTAAATATACATGACTAAAGAAAAAAAGAAAGAAGGAAAGAAAGGTGGAACGTTCGTTGTAAGTGGGTATTTCTTATACCAATCAAAGTGCACTTGACCATGATAACGACATGAACATAACAGAACAAAGGTGACCATTAAACAAACACGACTGACAGAAAAAAAGAAAGCGACACAGCGAACGGCCTTTTTCATTCTTCATCTCTTATGCTAGTCAACTGCCCTCGACCATAACACTGTAGAACAATGAAAATGATTTTCTATAACCGAATGAAACTGAAACAAAATGAATCGATTCGATTCGACACTTTCGAAGTTCAATTCGGAGACGGTTCGATTCGCCCCTAGATGAATCGAATCGTATTATTCGGCAATTTGATTCGATTTTGGTCTCTGGTACATATATATAGCTGCACGCAAATATAGTTAATCATACGCCTATCAGACGAAAATAGATGATTGATCAAGCTTGTTGGATTTACAACAGAATATTAGACCATTGGCTACAATGATCTCACTGAACAAGACAATACCATAGTAGAATCATTAACGAGGCGAGAGAGTCATTCGTCTATAATGCATATTTAATATAGGCAATACCTCTTCCATTGTTAAAAGCAGACGCTAGTTGTTGATTATAAAAATAAATGCAAGATTAAGACATGTCAACGATAGCTTCGAGTAGAAAGTGTCTTTTTAATTTCATCTGTCACATCCATGCTTTATCGTTTGATAATAAATGTGAAGACAAGAATCGTGGTAGAAGTAAGTGAGATCAACGAATTGACTCTTATCGAGCGATAATAAATAATAATACATTTACATTAAGGGATCTGTCCGCCTCTCTCTTTTCCTTATTTTGTGGATTCTTACATTATAGAATGTATAAAAAGGAATAACTGCTATCCTATAAAGAAAAGAAAATGAATGTTCCGAATATTTTCCTGAGCACTATCGGAGAATCTCATCGTTGCATCGAATAATATACATATGTATATAGAGAAAGAAGCGTAAAAAGAAAGAGAAGCAGACAGATAAAAAGAGAGAGAGAAAGACACATAGCTAGTCTTCCTTTTCTTTCTTTCTCACGCACTTTTTTTTTGCCTTTCCTTCTTGCATATATGTCATCGATCGAACCAGGTGAGCATCATCCGCATGTCATTGATCCCGTTCTATCACATATATATGTACTTACATATACATATCGAAAATTGTAATTCTTTTTGTATATCTAGCATATTCAACGTTTATCAAAATTGACTATCTTCGAGTTTCTTTTTTTTCCTATTCGTTTTCTTACCGTCTTTCAATGCTTATCAAATCAAAAACGAATGAAGATACGACGCAATCAAAGCGTCAATGACATTTTGTATGAATAAATCTTACGAATGAAACAAGTACTAGGCCAATATCATGGATTATTCAATCATCATCTATTTTCTTGCGATATTTATTCAAATAACAGTTACATTCGAATATAATGATGATTATGATGTTGAACAACAAGTAGCATCACAATCATGTGAGTATCTTACTATATCATATTATCTTTCATTGTCTGGCCCGTTCTTTTCTTATCACGTATAGTAAATGAGGTGTTCTCAATCATCAATAAAACTTTCGATACCTCTCAGTCAGCATTGATAAATATTTTCTGATAACATTTCTGTTTCAATATAAGTTGCATCATCTTCTCATTAATAGCATCATTATAATAGGAAAAAGGTTATTCGGTTGATTGAACAATATTATCTTTGAATATATGTGAGACAAATCCGATGATTATTCTTGATTACCCTCGTTTGCGTTTTTCTCTGTTAGTCTTACAATGACTACATACATTGATGTGCTGGAATAATTTCAATGTTTTCGAAGATTCACCATCCGGTTCCAATCACTATCCATTTTTTTCGTGTCAGATATTTACATTCTTTAACCCATGCAAGGTTAATATAAGAATTACTTATTTACTTTTATTTTTGTCTTTATTGTTATTTCTTATTAATGGTAGTGCTAGTCGAAGTGCCAGTAATATGTCTTTGACATCAATATGTGTATACACAAAAGAAGGGAGAAAAAACGACTGTGATTTGTCAATGTTCGGTATACTATATATATATATATATATGAGAAAGTGATAGAAACGATGTGACAACAGTTGCCAATGAAGAAAGAAAGCTTGAGATGAATATTGACAATGATGAATGTACTTATTCGAAGAAATGAAGTCAATGAGCCTTATGAAAATGAGAATAAACTTGATTTGCTGTAAAAATGTATCAATAATATTATCTTGCTTTGTCAAAATCTTTCTATAATATTGTTTAGACAGCCTTGTGTCACTTCACATATGTCTATCGTTCGACTTTTTGTTGACATATTGAAGACATTGTTTTCTAATTACGCATTTCTAAAAAAATATCACTGATAATTATCATTATCCGAATGATTTCGTCAAGGTGAAATTCTGTTTTGAAAAGTATACATCAATAAACATTATGCATAGTTACGGTTGCAATCAGTTCTATATTATATTTTTGTTTCGAATAGAAAATTGTTTTTTCATTCATATTGATTCATTCTTTTACAACATATTAACAAATAGTCATAGTCTTGATTATGTTACAATAAACCCCCCTAATTTTTATAAATACTTCTTAGAATTGATATTAGAAGAGAAAGAAAAAAAAGAATACTTAAATTCAAATTAACTTCATCAATTCTTTCTCATATCTCCTCCCATTATAATCGTTTTCTGTCTATGTAATTCTCTGCGAACACCTGTTGTGCTTAAATGAAAAGATAATCGTTTTATTTATAGAATCTGTTATTGTATAGCTATTCAAATAGAGTAAATAATTAAATGATGAATTGTTTTATTTCAGTTTTAGTTTAATTTTGGTTTTCTTTTTTTGTTATATTGCTTTATCTGGTGCCAAGCATGATTTTTTTTATGATTTATTTTCATAATTATTAATTAAGGTGAACTTACTTATAGGTTTTTTTCTTACACAGTGTAAATCCTTTCGATAGTAGGTTCAAGAGTAATTACAAAAAATCGTTTACTTCCTCGATTGAATTCTTTGCTTGTGTAGAGATTAATGTTTAAACACATGTACATATGTATGTGATGATATATCATTGATCTGTTTCGCAGAAGGTCACATAGAACAAATTGACAGAGGTGATACTTCCTGAACACCAATATTCATTAATCTGCCATCTTTTGTGTTCTAGTTTCAAGACTGATGAATTCATGTTATCTAACGTGAAGCAAATTGCTCAACCACATTTTTTGTGGCTTGAAAATCTTCGAAAGTTTAATGGTCATCATGTAAAAAGAAGATCATGAAGGCTATTTTTTGACAGGATCATTCTGACAGAGAGATAATCAATTACATTGGGAAACTTGTACGATATAGTATGATAACAGAAATATCGCAATCAATAATTATTAGCAAATAAATGTCAATTTCTCAATATATCAAGGTTCAAAAGCCTATATAACACATTACGTTTAGAGACTCTAATCATGACAAATCGAAGTGTTTTTTGGAAGTTATCGAAATGGTATTTATCAAGTTATATATAAATTAAAAAGAACAATATTTAGTAACAGTTTTTACCGCATAATTATGAGAGAAAAAAAAAGATTTTAGCTAGTAACTGCGAAGAAAATCAGTTTTCGAAATGATTAAACTTCATTGAGAATAGCATTCATTGTTTATTGACATTACTATACAGACAATCGTAAGTAAATAGATGTTATCGTACGGAAGACCATTTGTACTGTTATTGTATTACATTTGCACATGCATAAAAGTACATCTTAACTATCAATAATAATAATAAGTCCAATTATAAGTTTAATGCATAAAACATTTTCTTCTCATACAAATTTTATTAAGAAAAATATATATTGAATCTTTCGTTTTTGTATCTCATCCATTTACATCGATTACCTATCATAATATCCTATTGTTCATTGAATCTAAACAATTGAAAATAAAAGACTGAGATTTCGTATGAAAATTTTTTCTCAATATTTTAGTTGTGCCAATTTCGGAGCCAATTGACCATTTAAGTTCATCAATATTTGATTCTTTATCTCAATCGAATCTATCATTAACATCATTCTTATTTACTGATCACACAATCAATCTGGATGGTCTTGGTATATCAAATATAGAACCAAATACATTCGTTAATTATCATGTACCAGTTACAACAATAATATTAGCTTCAAATTTTCTTTCTTACCTTCCAAATAATATTTTTCAATCATTTAGTTCAACTCTTATTAATCTTAATTTACAACGTAATCAATTTCGTTCACTTTTGAATAATTGTTTTTTACGCCATCTCGAACAATTACGTACACTTGATTTAAGTAAAAATCAATTACATGAATTACATAAACAAGATTTCACTGATCTTAGACGTTTAGAAACATTGATATTACGTGAAAATAAATTAACCTATCTACCCTATGCTATATTTAGTCGATGCCGAACGATAATTACACTTGATTTATCCGATAATCAAATATCTATAATGGATCCCAATGCATTTCGTTCATTATATCGTTTAAAAACTCTTCTTTTGAGTAATAATCCATTAGGGCAACGTTTATTAACACATCAATTAATGAAGCCAATCAAAAATCTGGAATATCTCGATCTTGAAAACACTCAATTAAATGATCTTTCACCATTTCTATTCATTTCCAATCAACATTTGCTATCAATTAAATTGAGAAGAAATAATTTTCAAACAAAAGTAAACGACTCATCTCATAGTTTACAACGAACATTTTGTCGTGCCGGTTCATTAATCGAAATTGATCTTGTAAGTACACATTTACGCTCACTTGACGTTTGTACTTATGATCAAATTCCATCATTGCGACGTCTTTATTTAATGGACAATCCACTTCATTGTACATGTGATTTATTTTATTTAAAATATGGTGATATCTATCGAGTTTTATTAACTGATGGAAATGGTATTGATCGTGTACATACAGATATTGATACCTACCTTGATCAATGGATATTAAGGCCAGAACTTCGACGTCACTTAGAAAAAGCACATGCACGTGGTGATTTTTATCGATTACCTATAGAATTGTCGTTATTTGCACGATGTGCAACACCTAAACAATGGTTAGGACGTGAAATTGGAAATATTACAGGAATTTTTACACAATGTCAACAACGATGGTCTCATATTGAACAAGAATGCCAAAATTATTGTCAATTAGATAAGCAAATGGAAGCATCCATGACAACAATTAAAAACACTGCTTCGAAATCCACTCAATCTAGTTCTTTCTTTGTTGAATTATATTCTGTAGTGTTAGCATTTCTGCTTCGTATTTGATTTCTTTTGTGTATTTTTGATCGAAATCCGGTGATGTTTTTGATAGTATTTATTGCTAATTATTATTTTTATTATTAGTAGTTCAATAAATCAAGTATTGTCACAAAAGAAAAGCAATATTATTAGATTTATGACAGAGCGTTCGGCAAATACTTATATGTATTCATTAACTAAATCAATAACTTGGCAAAGATTTGCAGTTGTATCTTCTCATATACAAAATGAGATAACAAATAATTTTTCATCGGCGAGTTGGTAGTAGGAATATATAGTTATAGGGTGAAAATCTATGTTTTTATGTAATTTTTTCATATTAACGTATCGTGTATTATTTTATCAAACTGTTTTTTTATCTCTTGCTTCTAAAACTATGAACTTTTTTTTTCCATAGAGATATGCTTTCAGGTAGCTATATGGAAGTACTGGGTTTTGAACTTTGTTGGATTAAGAAAATCTTAGTTCTTTCCTGTTCGAGTTCGAGTTGTAGAAGTTCTGATCAATCTGTAACCGGTTATGTTAGTGAACAGAATCTTATTATTCTTTATTAACTCCTGTTATTATCAGTCTACGTCAATAATTCATGAGGGTGTGCTTACAGTTAGGAAAAAACAGAACCATAGTATCCCCGTAACCAGTAAGAGAGTTAATACAAGTCTGGAAAATAATTAGAACAAAGTAGTCTCGTAAATAACTATGAATGCAATGCTAACCGGCTGGAATATAAACAAATATTCGAAAAAAACTGTTCTAAAAATGGATTTCTAAGTGCATCTTGGGTTTCTAAAATTTTCAAAATGTTTTTTTGTTGCAAATAAATTGATGAGATGTTTAAACAACGAATTTTATTGGGCGCTTCTGTTTAAAAGATGCAAAATTAATTCTGAATTTGAATCATTGAGATTTTATTTTTCAATATTTTGACAAAAATTGTGTAAGTTATATTATCCAAGATTAATTCTTTTCTAGTTTTTGCTTATTTTTTCAATAAGAATTGAACATTAACTATGCATATGTTACTTTTTCACGTAATCGTGTCTCTAATCTCATTAATTGTTCTTTGCCAATCAGTTTATAGTAAAGATAACGATATTCCTCATTCGTGGATAGGAATAATAACCAAAGATCATCAGATAGACAAGAAAAAAATCTTTTAATATTATTGTACGTATGCTTACTTTTGGCATACGTCATTCTTATGATGATAAAAATAGCAAACAACTTAGATTTTTTATTTTTACCTAACTAAGATTCTGTTCGTTTCAATGATGAACAAGTCCAAATATCACGCAACAGTACTCGACTTATGCTTTTATCATTAATGATTCATATGCATTTAGAACGCATTGCTAAACTTTTCCAATACAATTTAAACAAACAATCATTTTCAAACACTCTACGAGGTTAGAATGACGTTCTTTACTATTGAGTATTTATCTAATCTTGTATTTTTTAAGACGAAACATTGAATAGAAAGGAAGAAAATACTAGAAAATGATTGTTATGAAACTTTTAAAAAAATAATAAAAATAACTTTTAGTGATATCAAAACGAAGAAGATTACTATTATGATATGCATGATTATGGACTTTGTAGTCTCTTTGTTTACTATATTTGTGTGAGAAATTTTATTTTGATTTAATAATTACTGAACTATTGACTTGTCTTTTTTTTAATATTCTATCATTTAGGATAATTTAATTTTTTCAAGATACACATAAGAAATTTCATGTCTTACGATTTGATTCATCATTTATCAACAAAAGGAATATGCATGAAGAAACTATAAAACTGGTGGCGTATCCAGGGTAAGGCATGGTTGGGCTCAGTCCAACCACCGGGAATGTGTGCCCTACCACTGGTCGTTTTTAGAAAAAAGTGATTTTTTATGACGCTAAACACAATAGAACACTGCACGATTGCATTCTTTTTCAGTTGATACTAAAACTTTTTGCATTACAAATGAAAACTAATTTCTCCTCGTTATGCAATGGAATTTAAGTTCGGAAGCAGATGTTGAAAGGTTCAAAATTAACCAGTAATGATCTCTATGCTGAACCATTTCCCAAGCAAAGAAGAATTTGGAAAACCACTTTTAAATGCACAAAAAAAGAGGAAAACGATTCAGGAAAAGTGGGTGTACTTGTATGACAATCGGGGATTCTAATTGTCAGCTGAAAACGCGTTTGAATGCACAATTAGAGCGAAAAATGAGCGTTTTCGCTTAAAATTGGGAACCTCTATTGTCATCCAAACATGCCCATTTTCTCGATTTTTCGTCATTCTCTGTGCTTTTAAACGCGTTTTCGAAAATTTCTCTCTGCTTGTGTGTCACTGAAACAGACAATTCCAACTGTTATATTTCTTGCCGCTGCTGTTATGACTATACCTGTTTCGTTTATCAGTTACGAGAGAATATTTAGTAAAATGAACTGATAAAAATGGCCGCACGTAATACAACGTCGAATACTTGGCTGAGTGATTTGCACGTTTTAGAGGTAGAACACGATTTCAGCAATAGTTTCGAAAAACGAATGGAGAATTCTGCTGACTTCCACAAAAATAGTAGAATTCTTTAATTTTTGGAAAAACGTTAGGGCTCAGCCCAACCACCCGACAAATCCTGGTTACGCCACTATATAAAACTACTCACTTAAATTTGTTTTACTAGTAACCATTGGCTTTTCTATATCAAAGCTCTATTTCCTTTACATATATATATAACTAGTAGAATGAATATAAACATAAATCTTCCCATATTATTAAAGTAATAATAAATGTAAGTTATCAAAGAGAAACATCTTATTCAGACTAGTTTCAATCAATTACTTTCATGTTGTCTTGAATGACTTTTCTCGGCATTAATCACGTATTTTATCTATGGTATGATGCAGATATGTCGAATTTTGTTTGCCAATACAATTCTGGATATTCGTGCTTCCAAATACGTAGTAATACTTAGGGCAATCGAAAAGAAGTGAGGGAAGTACTTTATTTCCTCAAGCAGCAGTCGAAAAAAGTTTCTTTTTTACCAATAGATAGAGTGTGCTTCGCTCTATTTTTCTATGCTATTTGATCACTATTCAGCTAACATCATAATACTAAACTTTCGATAAGATCTGTTTCTTTCGCATAAGTACTCGTAGCATGAATGCTCGCGAGCATTTTTTGAATAACGTTTAATAGCAACAAGGTACAGAACTGCGGTCAGCACTATTGGAAAGAAGAGATGAAGGCGCATCGAACTGTAGATCATTGATTTTTCTAATAGGATTTTTTAAGTGTTTTTATTCAATTTTTTAACCTTCGGAAAAATCCATTTTTTCATTAAAAAAAGCAAAAACAAAAGAGATGATAGAAAATCGTAGTAATGGTTCGTCTAGAATACGTATTTTCCCAAATAATTGAATTTAACACCTGAGTCTGTCGCAGTTTGTAGATGTTCGATTAGTGGTTTGAATGTGAGCCTGATTATTAAAACTTCACTGTAAACAACGCGCGAGATAGGTTTGTTCTTTAAAAGGTAAACTTTACAAAAAACAGGTTAGAAAAATCAGTAATATATGGTGTGATACGTCTTCATCTTCTCTTTCCAATGGCAAAAATTGTAGTTCTTTAACTTGTTGCTATTAAACGTTATTCAAAAAAAAAATATTCTAAAAGAAGCATGAGCTATGTTTATTTGAACGCAGCGACATCTAGTTATTTTGTTGGCCGTGATAAACTATGGTTTGTCCGATTTCATTAGAGGAAAAAAGTGCATTATTGACTCGCCACATATCCGATGATGATGAGATGAAAATAAATATTTGTATCAAAAGTATCATCGCCATAGCCTATTGCTAATCGATCACCCATGCAAAATCAATTACCTTTATTTGCCTTACTATCACCTCAACGTGAGAATATCCAACAGCGTTTGTTATTATTTTTAAATCCTACACCACCGCCTACTGTCCAAGAGTCAATATTAATATCATCTTCGGAGTAAGTTTTACTGGTTTTCCTTCTTAAGATCAAGAGAAAATGGAAACTTTTTTTTATCACAATATTAGTGCCATAAAAGATTTGTCGCCCGATTAAATTGCTTTCCTGAAATTTGTTTTTCTTGATTTGTAGAGGAGACAGAGAGTCAGATGTAAAATTTCTATTAGAAATACTTCACCATTCACTTTAGATGTTATTTCATAGCCCTTGTATGAGTAGTCCATCAGATGGAAATTTCTTATTAAATAATTAATTCTTCTTAACTGTTGCATAGTATTAAAATTCATCATAATATAAAAAAAAAATAGGAAAACGGAATCCGGTTGGTCATCACCACCACGCACTATTATTACGGATTATCCTTCAGCCGATCAGTTATCTCTTCGATCGTCATCACCTCCGCTTGCAACCACAGCTACTAATTATAATGGCCTCATGAATCAAAACACAACTATTGAAGCGGATACAAAATCAATTCAATCAGTTGCAACCAATAATATGTTGCAATTTGCCGAGCAGTTTCAAGGTGAACTTGATCAACTTCGAAATACATATAAGCTGAAATTTTCTAAGGATCGAACATGCATTGAACAAGAAATAAATCTTTTAATAAATGAAGAACGAAAAACATTAGATACATTAAATCGATATTTAAGTGATCATCGGCGAAATAATAACAAGCGAAATCACAATAAACGAAAGTATAGTACATCGTCTACCCCTCATTGATACACAATTTATAATAGTATTTAAATTCGTGTTTTCTTTTGTTAATCACATAACTGTTTCTTTATATATTATTTGTTTTCTAATATTGAAAAAGTGTTACGTGATAACATCTATATACATAGATGTTTTTTTTTGTTCATCGTCTTTTCTATCTTTATTCTTTCTCCCATACTACTTAGCTATGTATAATGCATACGACAAGTAGGTGCCGGTGATGGTTCTATAAGTTTTGTGAAAGAAATGAAGATTCATATTCTACACTATATTGTATCTAGTTTGTTCTAAAAAAAATGTTTAATATGAAAGTAGAATATAAAAATGAGTTTGCTGTTTTTTTTCCAATTTCTCACAGAACATGTCATTTAAATTTATGTGATAAAAAAGAATTCATTTTTTTTTTGATTTCTAGATATATACTTTGAAAATATGATTCAATTTTTAATGAATATGATTTCTATTTGTCATGATTTCATATAGTAGCTATCGTTTATGTTCGCTCATAATTTGCATTGCATCATGGAAACCTTGACAGTGACTCAAGCAGTCGATAAGTCTTTTCGTTCCTCTTCCTTTTCTGTCGGTGTAGTGTCATAAGCCGCATGGTACATTGCATCAGCTACTGAATAGCTGTGAGAGGAAAATTCCTTTGTACTGACTATTTAAACGAGAAAAAAATAAATAATACATCTTGCGTATACATTTTGTTTTTGAGAAATGGCGGTATCCTCTGATAATGAATCACGAATTACTCTATTTCAATCGATTGGTCTCAACGAGCAAAAAGCTCGAGAAACATTAAAAAATCAAGAAGTTACTCGTTTACTTGAAACAAATATTAGTGAAGTATTAAAAAATCTCCATTCTATTCTTCTGCATTTATTTCAGTTTTATTTTATATTACCTAGGCGAGAAAAATTCTATCTGGAGAAACTCAAATATCAAAATCAATTGGTAATCTTCTTTATGCACTTGCAACCAAGAGCAAAAGTCAAATTCATAATTTACATCATTATTTACTTCAATATATATGCGAAGAGAAGATAAAAAATGAACTTCAGCTAACAGGTACCCAGAATAGTGAAACACAATATCTTCTTAGAAATATTATCTATATTGTTTGTAGCTGCTATCCAATATCTTCTATCGAATCCTACTGAACCAGTTGATCGAAAAGCATTAGAAGAAAATGCTGGTATAGGAGTAACAGTTACCCCAGAACAGATTGAGCGAATCATCGAAGAAATAATTGCAGACAATAAACCTCAACTACTTGAACAACGCTATGATTTTTCAGTTGGCACTCTATTAGGTGAGGCTCGAAAACGTTTACCATGGGCTGATGGAAAAGTAGTTAAGGCTGAAATGGATATTCAAGTAAGACGTTTCATTGCAATTAAGAGTAAAATATTTTTTCTTTTCTTTTTTAAACTTAATCAGTTACTCGACCTTCTTGGTCCTAATGATAGATCAGCTAAAAGTACAACAGGCAAACAGAATGTAAATTAACTTTTTCTTTCTTCTTTTACATATTTCATTGTTATAAATAATACTTTCTTAGACTACAAAACCACCAGCTTCAAAAGCCAAGCCAACTGCAACGACTAATAATGATGGTAAACTAAATATTAGATTTCTTCTATTCAGTTTTTATTTAGCTTAATTTAGTTCAAGAAAATGGCAATATAAAATCATTCTCCGATTTAGCTGGTGAAGCTTTAAATTTCCATAAGACAGGTAAAATTTTAATTCTAAAATAAAAAGTTGTTTTTAAAATAATATATTGTTTTTTTTCAATAGGTGAAAATTACAAAACTGAAGGTTATGTTGTTACACCAAAGACTATGGATCTTCTACGTGAACATTTAAAGACAACTGGTGGACAGGTCTGGATCACAGTCTTTAGCTAATATTTATTTTATCTTAATTTTAATTTTTCTTCTAGGTTATTACACGATTTCCACCAGAACCAAATGGTATTTTACATATTGGTCATGCTAAAGCAATTAATTTTAATTTTGGTTTTGCTAAAGTAATTTACTCGAAAGTAAAACAATGAAATTTCAAGAAATGTTTTATTTTTAGCGTAATAATGGTATTTGTTATTTACGTTATGATGATACGAATCCAGAGAAAGAAGAAGAGAAATTTTTTACTGGTATTCTTGATATTGTCAAATGGCTCGGTAAGTTTCAATGAAGACATTAAAGAAATGAACTTCGTAATCTCCTATGTAGGGTATGAACCATATAAAATAACTAATGCATCTGATCAATTCGATCAATTATATGAATGGGCTAAAGAATTAATTCGTCGTGGTTTAGCTTATATTTGTCATCAAAAAGGTGAAGAATTAAAAGGACATAATGTTGCTGAATCACCATGGCGAAATCGACCAATTGAAGAATCATTACAATTATTTGAAGTAAGATTTAAATTTTTCTAAGAATATATATATATATATACAGATAAAATTATGAAATAGGATATGAAAAATGGGAAATTCGCTGAAGGTGAAGCAACATTACGAATGAAATGTGTTATGGAAGATGGTAAACTTGATCCAGTTGCTTATCGAATCAAATATGCTCATCATGCTAAATCAGGTGATAAATGGTAAGAAATTTTAAAATAATTTTTTCTCTAAATTTTTTTTGACACGTTTTTTTTCACTAAAGGTGTATTTATCCAACATATGATTATACTCATTGTTTGAATGATTCGATTGAAAATATTACTCATTCATTGTGTACGAAAGAATTTCAATCTAGGTTTGTTAATTTAGAAAAAAAAGAGAATTGTTGTTAAATTTTGAGGGATAAATTTATTTAGACGTTCTTCATATTATTGGTTATGTAATGCTCTTGATGTTTATTGTCCAGTACAATGGGAATATGGTCGTTTGAATTTACAATATACTGTAACATCCAAACGTAAAATTGCGAAATTAATTACCGAAGGAGTTGTTCAGTAAGAGAAAACTAATGAAATCATTCTTAAGAATAATTTGAAAATTTAGTGATTGGGATGATCCACGTTTATATACACTGACAGCATTAAGACGACGAGGTTTTCCGCCAGAAGCCATTAATTTATTTTGTGCACGAATTGGTGTAACAATGTCACAGACAGTGCTTCATCCGGATATGCTTGATGCATGTGTACGTGAAGTACTTAATGTTACCGCTCCTCGGTATGAAAATTAAGTTCTAAGTTTTCATAAAGAAAATTTATTTTATAATTTTTACAGAGTGATGGTGGTTACAGAACCATTGAAAGTGACAATTACAAATTTTCCAAGTGAACATTTTATAGAATTGGTCATACCAAATTTTCCAGCTGATGAATCTCGTGGATCGCACAAAATAAAATTTGATTCAGTTATTTATATTGAAAAATCAGATTTCAATGAGGTACATCAAGTTTGTTTTGATATAATTCATGAGGTAAACGTGTCTATTGAGAATTTAATAGTTGTATTAGATAACTTTAGTTATTGGTATAGAAAATGAATAACATCAATGTATAAACGAGAAAAGATAATCGATCAATATTGAAGTTTAGAAATAGACAGATGTTATATCGTATATTTGTTTTTTGTTTTTTGTTTCAATAGATTATGCTAGAATATTTCATTCTAAAATATTTTCCTATACACATCTCATAAATTTTCAAATATTTTAAATGAACATTATGAAATGACTATTGTTGAACCCTTATGCGCTTGAAAGGACAAGAGTTAGCAGGATGATGTAATTTGAATTAAACGTTTTTATTTTTTGCTTGTCTTCTTTTAGAAACCAGCTAAAGATTATAAACGTCTAGCGCCTAATCAACCTTGTGGATTGCGTTATGCTAATTATGTTATTACAGTTCAAGATATTATTCGAGTAAGTAGTTCATAATTGTAAATAGAATTTCTATGGAAAATATTAAATTTCATTTTTTTCTTTATTTAGGATTCAAATAATGAACCAATTGAATTGAAAGTAACATGTCAAAAAGCAACAGATCAAGGAATTGCAAAACCAAAAGGTTTCATTCATTGGGTATCTCATCCGAATAAATGTGAAATTCGGCTCTACGATCGACTGTAAGTTTGTTTGTTAATTTAAATAATTTTTATTTGTTTTTCTTTTCGCGTAGCTTTATTCATGCAAATCCTGATGATCCTAAAGAAGTACCTGGTGGTTTTCTTTCGGATATCAATACAGTATGAAAACTATCCGTTCAGTTTTTTCTCTTGACTTTCTCTCTTTTCTTGTTTTAAGAATTCTTTAACAATCAATAACAATGCTCTTGCGGATGATGGCATCAAGAATTCTAAACCGTTCGATAAATTTCAATTTGAACGCGTTGGATTTTTTAGTGTTGATCCTGATTCAACTAATGACAAAGTAAATATAAAATAAAATTATTCATTATTATTATTCATTATTATTACTTCGCTTTAGTATGTTTTCAATCGAACGGTTTCATTGAAAGAAGACAAACGAGCATCATAATTTGTTTTCTCTTTTCATTGACGATTGAAACGAGCTTGTTATTCTTGTTTTTAAAAATAAAACGCATACCTGAGGCTGTCTTATCGACAAATTTGATTGTTTTTTGTTTTAAAATAAAACATTTTGCCGAAAGCTCTTATGGGAAAACAATTTCTTTTTTACATTTCACATTTTACAGATGAGACCAAATAGAAAATCAAGAAGTAAGTCAAATAAAAGATGCAACACTTTCATTTTGTTTTATTGTTTATCAACAAAGAAACTGCGGATGATGAAGAGGATGATGATGGCGACTCAATTAAAGATGAACAAGTTCGAAGAGATATTCAAGTTTTATCTGAGCGATTATACGATTTAAAAGCAAGATTTATGAAAATTATTCATAAAATGAATAAAGATTCAATTGAATTTTTAAATCAAATACCGCAAACAGGTAAAAGAAAGAAATTTTTATAAAATCATTTAAATAATCTGTTTTCCATTTATTAGATGATACACCTATAAAAAAAACAAGTGAGAATTGTATTGAGAAAAGTATTATGATAATGACTAATGGATTATTTTAGAACGAGAAATAATAGATGTAGAAGAAAATAGTGGTATGATTTAGAATTTTTTCATTTTCCGTCTAGTTATCTACTTTGTTTCTTTTTAGATTCAACAAAAACATCAAATCCGGATTCCGATGACGAAGGCGAAAAGGAGAATCTAGAAGAAGAAGAAGAAGAAGAAAACAAAGACGATGAAAAACAGGAAGATAACGACGATGATGAAGACGAAGATGATGAAAAACAAATGGATAAATCTAAAATACTTTTACAAGCCCGGAAATTATCGATACAGTCAATTATTGAACGTCAAGCTCGTCGAAATAAATATTTCAAGCATATTGTTGCATATCCGAAAATTATGAAATATCTCATGAGTGATGATCCAACTTGTACAAGCGTTCCTCTTCGTCATCTAGAACCATTTATCAAACAACATGTATGTTGAAGTATTCTTAAATGTATTTTTATATTTATTTTTACTTACTAGGTTCATAAAACTCCTAAGGGTCACATTTATGATAGAGTCAATGAACAAATTCGACAAATCCGTCTTAACTATCTAAAAACTTGTATATAATATTTTTGAAAAAGCAATATTTATGTATAGCTTCATTCCTTTTTTTTCTTTTGTAAATTAATCTTAGAAAGAAAGCATGATTAATTATGTAAAATTATGACTATATTACTTTGTTAGGATTGTCAATAAAATGTAACATTTTATTTTTCGTCTTTTTTCTGAGTGTAAAGTCTGAGAAATAATCATAACGTCGAATCAGTTAGGTATATCGGATTTAGTTTAAACTGTAAAGTAATTTTTCATTAGTCACTATCCATGTTATCTCGATCCTAATGAATCATTCATTTTTTGAAAAGATTTCTGTCTATTAATTCATTAGAGTCTTTTGTACTTCTTTTTACAAAAAAACTCTTGTTCTCTTTTTCCAAAGTTTTAGAGAAATAATGGATATCGTATTAAATTATGATGAAAGTTCTTATGGTTGACTCATTTCGCATTATTTAAGATTCGAAAAAAATTAAATAAGTAACATATTATAAATTATTGTCACGCAGATCATTGGATGCCTAAATCATTCACAAACTTACTCATGGCCGTATTCATGTCAAACAACTGTTCTAATTAGGAAAATTTTCTGCAATTACATGAGATTTTAATTGAGTACAAATGTTTAAGCGAATGGTTAATTTAATTTTGTTAGATGTATGTTGCTCTGGCAGGTCAATATTGTTATCAACCCGCATACTTTCGTCATCGACGGGTGTATTTGATCAGCAAAGATCATTTACCTCTTGGTAATAGTTGTATGAACAACTTTTCTCGGGTTTTGAGTAAACAGTAAATAAAAACATTTCATCAAGATCAAATTCTTTTTCGAGATGTGAACTCGATAGTGCAATCGTATAGCTGTCGAATGATGGATTTGGATTTGAAAACGTTTTTAGTCCTGCAGTTCTACGCAGAAAACGATCGCAAAAAAACTCGGAATCAAGTTTAAGTCGGACTCCGATTTTTTTGGTATATTTTCCTTGTCCAACTTCATGGATTGAGTATTTTTCCAGAAATAAGGCACATCATTTGCAAGCTGGAGGGCGTCTCTATCGAACCCACATTTCAAAAAAAGAGTTTGATATCGGTGTAAAGTTTTTATTTACTGTTTGCGCAAACCCGAAAAAAAAACTCGCTGCAGTTCACCAATGAATACTGAAGTAGATGGATTAGTTCATCTTATCATTTCAATAAAAATGAGGGGAAAAGTATTTATTTCTTTTTTTTCAAAATAGACATAAAATATATCCTGATTTTCAAAAAAAAGTGAAACTATCTTCCACGATATTGTCTGATATAAATAGAACACTAGAAGTGTTAAGTTTTTGCTAGTCTAAATTTTAATGAGTTTATTTGAAATCATAATGAATAGGTTCTGTCATTGATGTCAGCATTAGATTAATGATCAATACAGAGTTTTCGAATGTTGAAATTCATTTGAATGATTCAAAATAAGTTTTCACTCTCGTGAGTCAACCTCTTGTCAACATTTCTATTTGATAGGGAATCAAATTTTGTGTGAAAAACAATGAATTTTTGTGTAATAATTACATCGTAAAATACAGCTCTGGATTCAGTATTTTAGGTAGAACTCTTCATTTTTGTTGAAAAAAAAGCCCGTTGAGACAATCACTATTCTTTAGGTAACAGACTCGTCATCATTATATTTTTCTAGCTATATTGCATAGTTTTTAACTTTCATTATCAATAAACTAATACTTATTAGATGTTTAAAATCAGAATAGTTACAAACGGGTATATTTTTTGTCTATTTCAACGTTTATTCTTCTTAGATATATGTCTCAGTATTATGATCATTCGTCCACGAGAGAACAGTAACACTAGAAATCACACACTATGAAATATTTTTATTTATTATAACCTAATTTATCAATTATAAAGCAAATGTTTTTTTTATCTATTCTATTATTAGTTTAATTTGGATTGCTAGCTTGATTATTATTATTATTTTATTTGAATATTGTTTGCAAAATCGAACAATAATTTCATTTTATCTTCCATCATTCGTTCTAAACTATCAAAACGACTGAAAACAAAAAGATAAAATAAATATGATAATCGAATAAAAAAATATTTTTCATTTTTATCTTACCTTTGAAGAAGAGCTAATTCTGCATCAACATCTGCCATACTTCGTACAGGACTTGTTTCATATTTTCTTATTGATCTATGAAAAAATAAAACGTCTTTAAATTAATGAATATTCATCGTTTTTTTTTCTTTGAAATTTAATTACTTTGACTTTTCCGTTACAAACTTAGTTTCAGTTGTTAATAGTAATTTTTCATCGACGTCCTCTTTCTTATTTGCCACATTTGTTTTCATTCTTTTTGACATGGCAACAATTGTCGAAAATACACTACTCAAAGTTCCTACGAATATAAAATGCATCGCACTCTTCTCAAAAAACACACAAGAGAGAAAATTAAAATTTTACCTTCAACTAAAGGTTTTAATGATCTTCTCGATTTTTCTCTACTATAATCCAAATCTTCAGATGACGTATATGCTTGATCAGGCGATAATTCAACAATAGTACTAATAGATCGCCGTTTATCAGCAGCAGCACTCATACGAACACTACGGTATGATCGTAATGCAGCAATTGTAGTTGCTATCAAATGAATAACAAAGATAGAGTGTATCAATAGATAATTCTTGTTTTCTTGCTAGTTTACCTTCTTCATAGTGACCTATTATGCTTAATTGTCGTTCAATTTGCAATTTTGGTTGACGTTGTCGAATAAGTGTTTGAATATCATCATCTAATTTATAAAATGGCTTTGCTTCAATTAATTTACACTGAAAAATCAAAGATCAATATCTATTTTTGAAAAATATTTTCTTATTTTACTTGATAAAGATCAAAAGTAACACGAAATCGGTCAGCAAATGATTTTTCAAAATCAGGATACAATTGAAACACATGTAATAAAGCATCACGATCAATTTTATTTAATGTACAATAAGTGAGACCTATGATGAGTATTAGAAATTCTAATAGTTAAAATATATTGTGTTATTATACCTCTTACAATACATCGAGACTTTCCTGGTGTTATATTATTACATGGATTTTCTCCGAAAATATCATTTCGACCAAGTATAGCTAGTGATTCGTGATCTTTTAATATTTCCATTTGACCACCATGTATAAAATAAATTGAATAAAGAACATCGCCTAGAAATTCAATAAAACAAAAATAATGAATTAATAATTTTCTATTGTAATTTAAAAGAATTGTCTTCTACTATCGAGACATTGAATATTACCTTGATGAATAAGTGTATCGCCTGGTGGAACATGAGTTGATTTAAAAAGAAGAGCTAATGCTCGAAGTGTAACTTAAACAAAGAGAAGAAACTTTTTTATATGAAAAACTAATAATCAATCAGCCAATCGTTCATTTATATAATAAAATATAAGTGTACCTTCACTTGCATCTTCGAAGACAGGACAATTATTTAATAATTCTCGATTCAAATGAAGACATATATCAGCTTGAATACATTCGGGAAATGTTCTCAATACACTATTCATATCGATACCTTTCGTGTTTTTCCATTCATGATCAAATGATTCTTGCATTTTCTTAGCAAGTTGTTTACTAATACGATGATGTTTAATGAAATCATCAATACTTTGTTTCATTTCTTTTAATTCTTCTGCACCTTGATATAATTTAATAATAATTGTTGTTACACTTCCAAGTATGGAAGCACTTAGAAAAGCTAAAGACAAAACAACGCATTCAATTTTCTAATATCTAGCTATACTTACATCCAGCTAACATTGAAAGAATTGAAAATAACTTTTCACCATTTGTATTCTATTTCGTAATAGATAGATATAATTTAAAGATAAGAACAAAATTGCAAAAATAATTATTTTACCGCAGCAACATTACCGAAACCAACTGATGTTAGCGAAGTCATAGCAAAAAAGAGTGCTGTTAAATATTTTGACTTTGTATCTGGTCCGCTTAATGTATCATTCACAACTAGAAGAAGAAGAAGAAGAAGAAGAAAAAAAACACACAGGTCAATTATTATTATTATTTTAAATCAATTCAAGAACGCAGTCATCAGTAACTGATTATAAGTGAAAACTTTTGATTAGAATCTTGATCGAAATTCACGTACGATAAGGCATTTTACATTTATCAGCCAGATGATCAAGCCATGAATATTTAACTTGTAGATTAGGTCGTTCAAGAATAGCAATAAAATGAAATATACAAGCAAGCCAGTGTGCAGCAATTGCAAATAGAAGCATTAAAAGAAGTAGCACAGCTGCTCGATATTCTGTTTTTTGAAAATTTCGAACAAATGTAACAAGTCGTAAAAGTCGAGCTAATTTAAAATAATTTGCTAGACGTATCGTCTAATGTTTGTTTTGCAATAGAAAAAAAAAACAATCAACTAGATTTTTTTTCTTTTCCAATAAAACAGAAATTACTGAATGACTTCCATTCCCAAAAAAAAGAATATCCCATGGTAGTGCACCTAGTATATCGGTACCGAAACGTTTCCATGAATCAATAACAAAATGTTTAGCAATTAATATTGGATTTGTGATAACTTCATTGGTTTCTTTTAAGAAAAATGTTGTTCTAAAATAAATACATTTCACACGTGAACCAAATAATTATTATTAGAAAATAAACATACCGGAAACTAATTAATATATCGAATATAAACATAAAATCGACGAGTACATCAATAATAACTAAAACATGTATACTTGTTCGTTCTCGATTGAATTGTCGTGTAGCAGCATGTGTATTTAATGTTGTTCGTTTTTGATCATCATCAGATAGAAATGATATTGTATAGGGTGTTATAATACCTGTATACAAAACAAGTAGAATAACTACCCAATCCCATCTAGATTAAATATAAAAATATACAATAACAAATGACTAAAACTGCATTGGTATAAACATACACGGCTTTAAATGGCGAATAATGAAGAATAATAAATCGTTGACCAAGTCGACGTGAACTAGCGATGGCTTCATTTGTATTTTCTTGTTGATCTAATACAGGCACGATACTAGATGTTTCACTACTTTCTTCTGACGCTGCCTAGATAATAGAGAATGATCATAGATTGATGTATTTATTTTAAACGAAATCAATAAATAATACTAATAAATTACATAAAGCAGTTCTCGCTTCAATCATATATGTGGTCGAGTTTCAATTGAAACAAGTGAAGAAAATTTTGATATCTTTTTCATTGGCACTGTTTGTCATTATTCATAATTATCGTGGTCTGCTATTACACAAAGATTTAATAAACAGCACGTTTGTTTTCAACATACTCTCGAATAAAAATTCTTAAATTATTCTCCCTAGTTGATTACTTTGTCGCGGTTCTTTTATTTTAATTTTATTATAAAACAAAAAAAGTCGGAGAGGCTATAATTGTGTTTGATAACTCAAAGCGTCTACAAATTGGTTCGTGATCGATAGGTAAATTGATAGTTTCAATAGAAATGAGCATTCCCTATTTCTTCATCTATCAATCATTTGTAAATATTTTAGAACTATTTTTAAGAATCAAACAAAATTTCCTCCGCGAATATATTGATCACGTTTCTTTTCTTCTATTGCCATATAATTCAATATGCCTTTGAATTGCTACACTACAGACACGTTTTAAATCGACATATAGAAATGTATAGAACCGCTTATTTCCGTCTTTCGATTCATGGCTAAAAAGAAAGCAAATATCTTTTTTTAATAAGATTGCATTTCATTTTATCTTCATAAAAACGTCAACAAACAAATGAACTCAATTCGATCATTTCAATTAGTTTATATCAATCACTATTCGGCGAGATTTTCAAACTGTTTAAAATACCTTTTCTAATGTTTTAGCACCACGTCTATGATATTGTGTACTGTCGCTGACATTAAATTCATCTTGAGTTGTTCGATTATCTTCTTCACTCACACCATTCATTGTTTTAACAACATGCACCATTCGTTGTGTTCGAAGAACCTAAATGAAGTTTTAGAAAATATCGACATGTAGACAGAATATAAATATGTAGCATGTGATGGCTGTAAACAAATATTCTTAGGAGCAAAAAAGTCATAGTCAATTGATTTTTCTTAACAATAATCAAATAAACAAATTTCCCTAGAAAATAAAATTTGTTCTGGCTCGATGAACGAAAACTGATTCCTTAAATTTAATTTTATGCATACGACTAATTTCTACGCTAAATATTTTATGTTAACAAATGATATGATCATCGACAGATTCTTCACATACCGTTGATTGAAATGATTTTGCTCTATTTGGTATATTACAAGGTTGCAATAGATTTGCCTCTTGAGTTTCAGTAGATGATCTACTTCTGGGACTTTCCATTTTTATTGTTAAAATGTATGAGTATAATAAGAAAAATCGAAGTCTATAGTTTGATGCTATTATTGAAAAGAATGTATATTCTTTTGCTTACATGACACGATTCACGGCCGATTACACATGTCTCTTCTATGTTTGCAGTTCCTACATTCGGATGTTCTATCGTTTCTTATTTCTTGTTACTGTTGTAGTATGCTAACATGCGTAAGTCATGACAATCTGTTCGATTGATGTTGACAAACGCTGCTTGGAATCGGCTCAATCATTGGCAAGGATGAGGAAACAGTCCACTTGATATGCGTGTTCGTTCTTCTTTCTTGGGATTGTCACGATGCTGATAATAGAGTCATTGTCAATGTTGTCACATTAATAATTTTGATTTCTATGCTATCAACAAATACGACGATGTTTCTTGATTTACTATGAAAGTACTGCACTTGATATTTTTTTATAAACAAACAAAAAATATTCAATTAGTTCCTTGTACGAAAAACATATAGCTCATAAATGTCAGTGAGCATTTTCATTGTTATGACAATTATTTCCATTTGTTTTCTTACAACCTGAAAACTCATTGATGATCTTCAAAAAAACTACACTTGAAAAGGCCTAAAAGAATATAGAAAGAGCATTGGAATTCAAAAGGAACGAAAAGAAATACGATAAGCTAATCTTACATGGAGCAGACTAACAAATAACGACAATAATTCAAACAACACATGACCATGAATAGCAACGTAACTTTTATTAATATTATATCAAATATTTATTTCGTTTATGTCTGTTAAAATAAATGTTTCAGTCGAATAGGTCCGTTGTAAAAATATCCTAAAGACAATGTAAGAAAAAGAAAACTATTCGTATCGAAAATTTCTGGTACTTTTCAAAGTTGATTTTCTAAAAATTAAAATTTATTTCAAATTCACAGTTTAGAATTGTAAGAAGAAAAGTAATCAACTGTTAGATGCTTAGAATCACTATCTAAGAGAAAGATCAATTTTTCTTCTTCGATATTCAGATATTTTTTGTTCCCATCTTGGTTAAGTTTGATTAAGCCACAATCAATCTGTGAGATTACCAAATGATCATCATTACTTTCAAAATATAATTTACGTATAGCACGAAAATTTGATTCTAACACAGTTATGGTTGGCTAATGATAATATCTCTCTTTTGTTACCATACAAAAAATTCAACAATTCTATTCAGTAATTTCAATACAACTACTAATCGATGGATCTTGTTTTTCTTTATAAAGTTAATTGATTTATAACTAAATATATCACGAAAGAACGATGCCATATTGTGATTTTATATGCTCTTGTGATAATTTTTCTCTTCTCGTTCATCACACTCTTGCGTTCTCTACATTTATTACGTGAAAAGTGTAAAGACAAAACTAATGTTCAGCCCTGGATACGAGGCTCTCTAATTGCTTAATAGAACTTACCAAGAGGTAAAAGATCTTCACTGATCAAGAACTTGTTGCGATGACGAAAATGCGTGGATTGATGGAAACGTTAACCTGCCAGAGCAACACTTTTTAAAATACTGAATCGTCAGCCGAAACTCATTTGAAAGGTGGACTCGGATGAAATCATCTTGGAAAATGTGACACATTGTTTTAGGGAGAACTGATGACAAGAAACCATTGTATGAACAAATAATTTAAAAATTTGCATACACATGGAAATTTCTTTTGTTGTTTTTGTCTGTTAATAGTGGTGAGGATTGATGTGAAGACATTGAGCGAGGAAAGAATAGTCGTCTTTCCCAGGCAGAAAAGTATTTTCTTTGTGTTTCCATGTCAGTATACTTTTAATTAAGTACTGTTATTCGCTTGATAAAAATATGTTAATCAAAATTTTAAAAAAAAGTGAATCATTTCATGCCAATGGTGTTACTTTTCTACGTAGAAAACTTCACGCCCAACAGATCTATACTTTTCCGCTATCAATTGTTACGAATGTCACCGCTATCAATTGTTACGAATGTCACCGCTATCAATTGTTACGAATGTCATAGTTGCCTGAAATAAAAAATGAAGCTTTGATCATCTCTTTTTTTAATGATTTTTCTATGGAAAAATAAATTAATTTACATTCATAGATTTGTTTCTCCTTTTGCATTGTTTTTTTCTCTTCATAAAATTACTACATATTTATCATAGTTCAACATTATAGTCGTGAAAAATTATTTTAAAAGAAATAATATATGAATTGAATAGCGATGATTGAAAGTTTCTTTAAAAAAGTTCAATTCTTCTCTATCAATACTTATAGAAAATATATGAATAGTAAGATGAATAGAATTTTATCACGCATTGTATTTAACTACAATAAACCAATCATACGTAGAATGTTTACTGCTGTGAAATTGCTGCAACATCAAAATCAATTGAAATAAACGTAATAACTTCTGGAATGTTGAAACAATCTATTGTAATTTTGGCTTCTAATTTTATAGTTTCGAATAGAAATATTATTTCTGTATAAAATTGATATCTAAATTTAAGATTAATCTAAGAAGATGTTGATTCATTTTATGATGAAGTTTGATTGCAAAAATAAATTCAGAAATATATCGAATATAACATTGATATAACTTTAAGAAATAAAAATTACATGAAAAAAAATATTTTTTTCTGTTTCCTATGAGTACGAAAAAGCTATGTTTAAAATGGTGTTATTAATTTGCATGTTTCTTCTACAAATAACAATTTTATTATATATTTATTCGCCCTGAAAACCTTTAAATGCTCTGTAGATATATATTTCTTTCTCTCAGCAATCAGTTAATAACTTAAATGTATATATATATATATATGAGAACAATTTCAAGCTGTTCTTCTATTTTGAGAGACCAAGTTTTGATTGACTGATGACGTTGCAATAGCAAAAATTTTCATAGAAGTAAATAAAATTGTATCTAAAGTTGCACATTCAAAAATTTTCAAATTAGATAAACATAAATGAACTTTGGTTACTATAAACAGTAAATCGCTCTATTTTCCACAGAATTTGACTAATTCAAGTTATTATAACTAATTTCTTATTCTAAATTTATCCAACAAAAAATAATATTGATTCTCAAAGTTATTTTTCCATTTACATTTTTTTCTTTTAGAGTTCTCGACACAAATTGATTTATTCTCAAATTTTTTTCTCCTGCTGTTTGTTCTCAAGAGCTCCGACAGACACGCTTTCATTTATGAAAATTTTCTTTCTTGTTTCTCACACACCTATTTTCATATCTGATGTCTCTGTTCAAAGCAAAACACATTGATCGAGATGATTTCGATGCTGATCACTATGCGGATTTTATGCGCGATATTCATCGTTCTCGTTTGACAGTGGATCAACTAGATATTGCGAAACGACAACAGTGGAAAAAAGAAAAACTTTTATCTCGTGTTCATTATCTGAAAATGAAAGAACATACACGTGTCAAGAATGATTTCATACGAAAAGTTGAACAAGATATACGTATTTCAAATTTACCTAGTGTAAAAGAAACACTAAAAGCTCAACGACGAAAATGTGTAGTATCATCGCCTCCACCAATTTCAAATGATCAAATACAACAAATCAATATGTCCACAAAACAAGATGAAAAATCTCATCAATTACGTAATCATCGCAAAACAATGGGAACCGGTGATTCACCTCGATTAGAACGATCAAAAGCCAATCTGAATAAATTCAATCACATGAAGTCATTGGTAGCTTAATTAATATATTTTCATTTATTTTCTAATAGAATGATGATAAAAAAAGCAAATTGATTCAGAGAATAAATAATAATACAAAGGAAAAATATTTATTCGAAAATTTATTCTTTTCTCTATTACAATAATTGTTAGAAACTATTACCAGGATTCGGTGAAAGTGAACGCTTGTCAAGTGCCCAACTACATACTTTCCATAAGCATTCTAGAAAGAAAAAACGAAAACGATCAATAATCAAAAATTTTAATTTAACAAAACTGAATTGAACTTACGTCGGCCCCGTTTTTGAAAATGATTTGGGCGACCATCAGATTCATCTGATGGATTCATAGGAGAACTGTCTTGCTGAAATAAATTTTCCATATGTAAAAGTTTAGACACGAATAAATCGCTTGGTTCAATATCGAAATCAGACCAGGGATTTCTCTTTTTAAATATAGAGTTAGAATAATATTCACTTTATGAATGAATCAATCCTACCTGCGAATTATTGATGATGTAGCAGTTAATGAAATATATTTCGACACAAATAAATATTAAAATCAAATTAACTTTGAACATGATGAATATGTTAGTTGAAATAAATAAACAGGACAATGAATACGGTTAATAGATGCTAAAATATAAAAATAAAAGTATTAAAAAATATATAAAATCCACAATTTTATTAGGTTAAAACAAGGAAAAAATATTATCCAACTTTTATATATACTATGCATCAACATCGATGCTGATTCATTTTAGTTATGAATAGAAACTAACTTGAGTACGGATCTTATATATTATATTTTTAGTTATATTTAACATTAAGATGAAAAGGCATCGGTCGAAATTATCAAATGATAATGATATATCTTTTCCCCTAAGTATCTTCACATCTTACTAATTTATAACTTCATGAAGAATATCTACTGAAATAGCACTAAATTACAAATATGCGATTAAAATAGATATTATAGAGAAAGATTATGCTGAAATTAGTACTTGCCAACGAGTAGAAATGTGCGGTAGATATTAATCCAATAGAATGACTTACACCCAAGATTAGATTAATAAATGGATAAGTTTATTTTCTTTTTCTTTCTATCTTATATTTTGTTTTCTTAGCATTGACAATAGCTATTCTAAGATTTTGGATCAATTTGGGTATGAGCTCTTAACATATTGAGAAGTATTACACTTGAAATCAAACCTTGATACAAACAAAACAAATTCAATAAGAATAAGTGAGACAGAGAGTGATCGATTATTCTAGCCATGGCTATTTAATCATTGTATGCAATGTTAAGAGACATGTTGTTATTCGATCACAATCAATCATTAATGAGAGCAGAAGAAAAGTAAATACTTCGCTTTTCTTTTGTTTCATGGTTCAAAACATCTGCACACTTTATCAGTGATGAATAAATAAATACATGCTACAGACAATCATATTGTTTTCTAAATCCTCACAGTAGAAAAAAACCTAAGAAGTGGCTAATCTTACCTACCATGACCTTCAAAATACGTTTTATAACCATGATCTCCAGAATTAGAACTATTCCAGATGCACTACTGATTCGTATCGTCTTCCAATAATGTGTCTTATGATTTTCATAGACAAAAATGAAAAATAAGCAACTATACGAATATCGAGTTGATGTCCTAATTATATTTATGAAGCAAGAGAGAAAAATATTGATATTTTGTTTTAATATTTATAAAAAAAAACCGCAGAATATAGTAGTTTACCGATTTTTTTTCTACCTCATAAACCACGACAATAATATAAACTTTTTATTTTACAGATTTCAAAAGAAACGAGACAAATATTAGTATCTAAAATTACTTAATTACTTAGAGGCGTAGCTATATTGAATTAACTGTTCCAATATAATTTTTAGTCATAATTTTTTATTATCACTATCGGCAATTTCAGTGGCAATAAACAATTACATGAGACGAACTAGAAACATGTTAAAGTCATTATTAATAAGTTTTTCCTTGGAAATTTTGTTCGAAACCTTCAAAAGATATGGAAATTTTTTGTTGTAGCTGAATCAAATGTTATGTTCGGCAAAATGTTTCATCTGCGAATCTTATAATCAACACAAGATTGCATTATCTTCTGATAAGCAACAAAGAAAATAGCCTTGTAATACTGAGGATGAAACTCATCGGCAGTTGTTAGAAATTTCAAAAGAAAGAAATACTTAGAATAAACACTATAATTTTCTTAGTCCAGCTACTTCTGATTAGTTTGTATTTGAATTCCGTAAATCTATGAGGATGTGAACCATCGATGCGGTTGAATCTTAGAATCTATTACAGTCCACATCTACAATCATTGACATATCCTCACTGTCTTCCCATTTACTAGTTTAAATTAAATGATTACTTCTCTTTGTTGTTTTCTTTGTGTACAGACGTTATATTTTTATTCTTTAATTCAGCCATATATCTTAATTGCATTGTTTTCAACAATCGAATAAATTGAACTTAAAGGAAATAAAGATGATGAACGTTTGCTTCCTTATGCATTATTCATTATACTCATCAATATGAAAATTTAAATTATTATTTACATGGTTCAAACTAACGATTGACTATGGTGCAATTGTGTGATCCAAACTTTCTCATGTGCTACATTTTAGTATAGCGATAAACAATCAGAAAATATCGTTTTATGAACATATTAGTATGTCCTAGTCATATTATGCGTAGCAAAAATTCACTTGATATAAATTATTATTACGCATATAATCTATTTTCTGATACATTATTGATAACACCATACTGAATAATGAACATGCTCAGTTAGAATGAAGATTAATACGTATTCTATCTAGGAATCAACCGCATTACCTTATGAACATTAATATATAAATTATATGATTCAAGTTCATCTTTATTTAATGCATCTAATCCTTTTAATATGCTCGCCTTAATTGAAATATCGGGAGACCAGAATTTCGGACCACGGAATTTTCGGGTTGAACTTTTGGAACAATTTTAGACAAATTCATTGAATCCTAAAAAAAACCTAATTTTCTAAAAATTAGTTTCTAGACTTTTTAGTGCCAAGAGAAGCGTCGTGGCGTCGAGCAAAGCGTCATAGAGTTCTAAGCTGTTTATTTATATACTACAGGTTCAATGAGGTATTTCTAAGAAAATTTTATTCGCATGATTAGGTTTCTATGCCAATAGAGGGAAATGAGTACACAAACTTGAGATTAGATATTTCACAATCAAGGATATCTCTTGTTCAATTAATATGTGTCTTACAGAATATAATACGATGCGTAAATTCGCAATATTAAAGTTGAAAGCGCACAAATGTGTATTTGTGCTTGTTGAAATGGAGCATGCCTACCATTTGAACTTATCAAACTGTTCAGAATGATGTTCTAAGATGTTTATCGACAATTAATAATTTTATCTTTGTTGACATCGGAATTGTATTTATGCAAATTTCTCTGAAATCGCTCAATTTCTTCTCCTTAAATACACTATCAGATTGATCAAATTAAATTTTTTGTTCTTGATTAGTTTTCTTCTCTGTATATTCTATCGTTATCTAATGTATTCACTTTCTCTTATTATATAATTCATATAATACGTACTGTTTCATGCCTTCTTCACCGCTTATCGTTCGTGATTCACAAAGTCGATAGATTTCGATTCACACCCGCATCACTGTCTTCAGCCCTACGACGCTTCGCTCGGCGCTAGCAGAGGCGGCGGAACGATTCCAGCCTAGGGTAGGCTCACATTTATAGCAAAATGATGTCTGTCCATGTGAAAATAAAGGATTCAAATTTGATTATTATCATTTGAGTTTAATTTATTTTCTTTTTGACAAATGAAAAGTGTTAACGTGGTTTGCACCAGTTACACTCTAGTTTTTATGAAGTCTTAACCGATTATAGTCAGTTTCAATCGTGTAATCCATGAAATTTCGCTGTTTTACGTTGCTTTTTTTTTCATCAAACCGTTTGAAAATGGATTAAAACTCATTATTTTAAGAAAATTGCTTATTTCATGTCAATCTGATTCCAGCCCTATTTTTTATTGATAGATATGAACGAGATAAAAAAAAAAGTATTTTTGTTTATTTATTCTTTTTACACTGATGGTCGTTTTTGATTGTCTTCCTAGATTTGATTTTTTTATGAACGTGATAACTATTTAATATACAATTGCACCTGAGACCATAGAAACTAGCGAAGTAACTGAACATGGTTCTTAAAAATAGCACTAGAAGAAATAATCTGCCATGAAATAGAATTATTCTGTAGCTAAAAAATTTTCCTATCTTGACTTTCTAAAATAAAATCAGTACAAATGCTTCATCATGTTGATAGTGAGGCTTTTATTGCTTTGAATTATGACATTTCTGCGCATAATCCTGACTCACTTTTAGTATCATTTGAATTGTTGAATAGAATTTCATTAACCAGCTCTTTTACAGTCAGTAGCCAGCGTTTTTTCGAATAAACTGCCATTAACCTCTACAATTTACCTGATTTTAGTGACAACGATAAAATTCCAAAAATCATTTTTAATAGAATTTGGAAAAATAAATTCAATTATCTTATACGAAGAAGAAAAAATTCGATGTCAACTTAATTATATATCAATGAAATTGAAAAAATATGCCATTGAACAAAAGTTAGAAGTAGCTGAAATGTGGACTGACAATCTAAGAATGCGTCATTGGTCGAAAAAGTATGAAAATAAACATTAATAGAAAAGTTTTATATTTTACCGAGTCTATCAGGTCCTTGTTGTGCCCTATTTGAAGTTTACCTAAACCCAATCTCCTTCGATCTATGTTAGATTTGAGCCTACCCAAACCTTTCGCTCTCCTAGTTTGATTCTACCCTACGCCAACCAATAGAGTAGACTTGGGCCTACCCAGGCCTAACGGCTCCGCCAACACTGATGACCGCCTGTTTTAATATTGTCTTATATTGTTTGAAATGTACAAAATGTTACTACATGCTGAAACAACTTTGCAAGTATCTAAACTGAAGTAGTAGCGAAATAATCGATAGAGAGAATGACAATCAACAATTTTACAGATATCTAGTAATTGTGTTACTTTTCCTGAATATCAAAATCTTGGTAAAATAATAAAAAAAACGAGCGGATTTCATTTGCGAATTGAAAATATACGGAATATTGATTTATTTTTCGTATAATATTCTGAATACTATTTGTTTTATCTTGAATAATTTTCTCGATTATGTCGACTGTTTCGCACAACTTTCATGTATCCATTCTTTCGAAGATTTCGAAATATGTTGCTTATCAATTTGAATTATTCATTTCTAATGGTGCAGTTTTGTTTCGATGTCAGACAGGTTTCTTCTTTTTTAGTATTCATGCAAAATCGAATCAAACTAAATTGACTTAAGCACAGCTCCGTTTATATGTTGTTGTTTTTTTTTAAATTAGACGGTTAGTTATTGCATTTACAGTATATGATTCAGTCTGTATTTCGATTGGAACTATAGATAAACCATCCAAAATAAATCACCATTTAACAAATGAAACTCCTTTGAAATTGATTGTAGCGCTAGAATAATATTCTAAGATATAATCTCACCATTCTCCTCGTTAATTGCATTCATTTTGTTGTGAATTCTGAACCAACGATCTATACTAATGAGCGTATTAGACATAAAAAAAGATCTTCATATGTGTGATGATTATCTTCAATTTCAAAATCATTTAAAAGATTTAAGAAAAATGGATGATTTAATAATGAATACACTGAATACAACCGTTCTCACAGCTACATTTCGTTCTCAAGGTTCCGATGCAACCAAACAATGTCAAAAACTTGGTGATGAAGTATAACATTTATTAGCATTTTGTAGAAATTTAATTTTAACACATTTAGATTGCTTCACGTGCAACATATCGAAATGAATTGATTAGTGCTTGTATATCACGTACCAATGATTCATTATCACAAAATGATTTGAATGAAAATCGACGTAAAGCATTAACATTTCAACGACGACAATTACAAAATGAACGAAATGTCGAAGAAATTGTTTACACCAACACTGAAAAAGTAAATCAAATAAACATGTTTTATCATATTTTCAAATAATCAATTTTCACTCTTTTATAATTTAGGCATTTTATGAACGTTGCCGAGATTATTATACACCTTCGAAAAATGGACTTAAAGTTTCATCATCAAAATGATTCGACAAACTAAAAACATCCAACAGAGAGAATTATAGTGTGCGTGCTTGTTATTATTGTTTAGGTTAATTTGCCACTCAGTGATGATGTTATTAGTATAGTTTGAGATTTTCTAACAAGTTTCTTTTTGTTTTGTATTCTGTCTTTCTTTCTTTCTATCACAATCGATCTTTTGGTGCTTTTATATAAAACCGAATGTGATTCACCTATGCCTGTTTCATTTATAGGAAATAAAAAGACTAGCCATTGTTATTTCACCTGAATCATTATTGTTTTTATTAAACTATTGAGATGTCTGCAGTTTTTCAATAGCGTGAAGAGTTATTGAAAAAATAATTATCTAAATGAATTCAGCAAAATCACAGGAGTTCGATTGTTGAATTTTCCTTACTGATACATCAATTGCATTGAACTTCCAGATGTTCAAATGAATCATTCGAGTAAAAACAAAAAACGAAGATTTATCATTTATGTTACTAATTCATTAAGCTATGTGTCTGCCTTTCTAGTCTTTAGATATACACGCGTACTAATGTTCAAGTTGTACAAAAAGTATGATATAAGCTTATACATAAGGAAACGATCCAGACGACACATTGTTTGTCATATGACTACTTTTTTTCTATGAACTAAGCTATGAAAATAGTTATGATCAGCACATATTAGTTGTAGGCGCTTTTTTATTGTTAGATTTTACAGTAAAAATTAGGAAAGTATTAATGCTTTTATTTATTCTTTTCTAGAAAATAACAATAGATCAGTTAAACTGACTTCAAAATTTATATTGATTTTACCAATTTTCATGAGTATTTTGTGGACATATCGACAGCAATGTTCTCATCTGATTTTTCGACAATTAGTTTCGAAATTAATTCAACCAATAATAGCGACCAATGTCCATATAGGAGCCAGTAGATCGCCTTATTCCGGTACTAAAGATGTTCATGTAAGATTTTATAAGATTAAAATATAAATCATCCGTGAAATTTAATATTAATCAGAGAGCAATCGTGCCCGATGAAAAAGTTTCGTGGAATATATATTGGCCTGATTATAAACCAACAGAATATACAGCAAAAAAAGTTTTAAAAAATCCACCGTGGGCTGACGATCCAGACACGTAATAATGTTGCGGAAAATGCTTGTTTTTTCTCTATTAAGGCAATATTAATTTTGTTTAAATATAGAACTAAAATTAAACATTACAATGAACTTGATGGAAAAATTGACCGAAGAAGTTTTATGGGTAAATATGACATTGATCAGCAAACAAATCGACCGAGAAATCCTAAAGGTCGTACGGGACGTATGTGAAAAAGTGAACAGATTTTTAATTCAAATTAACTATGAAAAATTATCTGTTAGTATCGGGCCGTGGTTTACTTGGTCGATGGGGACCAAATCATGCCGGTGATCCTATTGTTACACGTTGGTCGAAAGATCAACAAGATAATAATAAAAATAAAACTTTGGAAATTATACTCATCAGTCGAAGAGATACTGGTACTTTAGCCTTACCTGGTGGGATGGTTGATCCAGGGTAGGTATCTATTGTGCATTTCAAATATTTTATTGTTGCATTTTTGTTTTGTTTAGTGAATATACATTAGAAACAGTCAAACGAGAATTTATTGAAGAAGCTATGAATTCGAATCCTGATGCTACTAAGCAAATTGAGACGTTGTTTAAAAAGACCATTACAGTAAGTAACACTTTATACATAAACTTAAAATAAACTGTATGGTTTATCTTTTTTTTAAAATAGATTTATAAGGGCTACATTGATGATCCAAGAAATACAGGTGAAAAACAAAATAAAGATAAGACAGTAGTCTAATCAGTCTGTTTAATTTTAGATAATGCTTGGATGGAATCTGAAGCGATAAATATGCATGATGAAATAGGTGAATTAACAAAAGATTTAATATTAGAAGCAGGTAATTATTTAGTTTTTTTTATATTCGATTTAATTTTTTAATTAATTCATCTTGACTTCGAGAAGAACTATGATTTCGGTGCTTGTTCTTATTGTTTCATAGAAATGGTTCTGTTGTTGTTGTTCTTCTTCTTCTCTTTGAATAAGTATTGATTTTTGATGAGTTAGTATTGACATGAGAAGATGTTGATATTTGCTGTGCTTTAACGTATTGTACCATTTCACGGTATAAATCAGATCGACCTACTTGACTTATTAAATAAACAAGTTCATCAAGTGTCATTTTATAGCGACGTGGAGGAAGACAAGATGGTATTTCATATGGAGTATTAGATGAATACTGTGGATATTGATAATGGGACGATGGAATAAATGTTTCGTGAAATAGATTAGGTGAAACAGGTTGAGATAAAGGGTTTGTTGATTGTTGTTTTAATGGAGGACTATTTGGTGATAATTCAAATGGTAAGTTTGTTTTAACATTAGAGTGTTTTAAATAATCATCGAGTAACAGTTCCCAAGAATTACGTGGTGGTGGTGGCTTTATGAGAGATTTCATTTGAGATGTAATTCGTGGTGAACTGAATTTCGATGTATTTTCTACTAACTTTTCGTTCGTTTTCTTTTTGATCGTATTATCATATTTAGACGTTTTATCAACGATAAATAAATCTATTGATGATAGATAATTGTTAGTAAATCAAAATCAATCATAAAAAAGTTGATTGAAAAAAACATTCATGATTGAAGGAAAATAA
Organism: Rotaria socialis; assembly: GCA_905331475.1. Taxonomy (NCBI): domain Eukaryota; kingdom Metazoa; phylum Rotifera; class Eurotatoria; order Philodinida; family Philodinidae; genus Rotaria; species Rotaria socialis. The sequence goes on along the minus strand of CAJNYU010000512.1, from coordinate 168,804 downwards.
AACTAAAAAACAAATTATGCGCGTTGTTTTCTAAATTTCCTTTCTTTTTTTTTTATAGGCGATGATGCATCAAAAGTACAATGGTTTCGATTGGATCGTGAATATAATCTATATGGATCGCATGAATCTATTGTTCGATTAGTCGTTAAACATCATGGTGCATATGAATATTGGCGTCCCAAATAGTATATAGTAGGGAATTTGAATTTCGGTAAAACTAAAGTCTTTCAAAATCAACTCTATATGTGACAAAATATAACCATACTACTATAATACTACAGCTATGAATTCGTACCAGTACATTCACTTCATACGATTTATTAGTTAAAAATTTTGCCGTAAATTCAATATATCTCATGAACTCGTGTTCAATTCATCGTTTTTTTTTTGTTCAATTAAATACAAAGAAATTTTTCCTTTTTTTTACCATCAAAAATATTATTATTTTATAGAAAAGTAAATGCAACTCATTGAAGTGTAACGTAGAGACGGAACGGTTGCCGATAATACCGTCACTGTTGTATCGCTAAGTGTAAGTCTTCTAATTGTCCCTTTCTGTACCAGCATCTTCACATACCGCAAGTATTTACTGTTTTGCGTTTAACTTTATTCAAGTATTATTTTCAAATAGAAAAAATTTTGTGAAAGAAAAATACTGAACCAAAAAAATTTCATTTAATATTTGAAAAATGTATTTAGTTAAAAATAAACTTATGTTAATTTAAAAATTCATTGGCGTATATATGGGTGGCGGATAACAAATTAACTTTCAAATATGTTCGATTGAAATTAAAAAATAAATAAATATTACTAGATACTAGCTACAAATGTATGTAGATATCGATTAATAGAAAATTTTTGAAAAATAATATCCTCCGTATATTCCATCAATATGGCTGTTTTATGAAGCATGATTAAAAAAACAGGATGTTGGACTGTATAGAGTAAAATTTTACACTCATTGTCCTGTCAGCACCGTCCATAGATCGTTAGCAGATGTTCTCTTCAGGTGATTTCACCTAGAATTGGTTAACTTTGGATTTTACCAAACATTTGAATTCTTCAACAACTTCCAAGTAATTTCATATAAAAATAATTTTTTCTTTTGATGTGTGTATTTAAAACAAAGCGATTATCGAGATGTACGTAAATAAAAATACAAAAGACCAATGGAACACGTGAATACGAAAGAAATAACTTGTTGTTTTGATAAGACAGAAAAGTAATATTTGGTATGAGATAAATATTTTCACATTGATTGTTCTACATGTGTTTCTACGATAAGATGTTTATCTGTCTTTGTTTTCAAAAGATACATTATCGCATGTTTCACTTATGTTACGAAATAAAATTCTCATAACTGTTTACGTACTTTTAAAATTTAAAAGTATTGCAACAAAGCTCATGTGCAATCAAAACAATTCTAAAAGTAAATAACTGCTCTTCGGATTAAAAATTACTCAATATTTTTATGATTATAAAAATGCTATACTGGACGGTAGTTTATTTCTTTTTCTTTTTCTTTGTCATCTATTCTAAAAGCTTTAGATTCACTTCAATTGAAACTAATTCAAGATTACAGAAACCTAATAACGTGTATATGAGCTAGAAATTTTAGACGGAAACAATGTAGATTGTGCATAAAGATCATAACAGATATATCAACGATGAAATAATAAGAATTGAAAGCACCTAGCTGTTAATAATAGTAAATCCACTCAATTTTAAAAATATAGCGTACATATTGAATGGAACTTGTCTTTCAATTTCATTATGGTAATCTGTATCGACCGAATTATTATACTGCGCGAACTAAGCGGTAACAAGAAAAAAATCATGACGAGCACAGGAAAAAGAAATTCGAGTCTGGGTACTTTTAATACTTCTTCGATTTCTCTCTTATTTTTCTTCACAGTTTTTATGATACAATGACAAAAAAAATGATCAGTATAAAAAACTTCTACAAGGTGAAACCACTCGATGAAAGATCAAAGGACTTTTGTGTAACGATGAAAGGAAGCTGGCGAAAACACCCAGTACTGATTTCTTCTCAAGATACGTTTACCATGCGTTGTTCAAGTTCAACTTTCGTTCTACTTTTCTTTTTGTTTCTTTCTTTGTTGAGTTTAATGGATTTTTGTCGTTTTTCTGAATAGGGAAGAAAGAGCAATTTCTAAGTGCAAAGAACACACTTATATGTATATTGAGTTTATTGTTTAGATAATGTATCCGAAAGCAGTACAAGAAAAAAATTATTTCAAGATCAAGCGTTCAGATCGATTGATATCGAAGTTTCATTTCATTTATGTTTTATATGTGAGTGAGTGAACATTCTTGTGCTTTGAAGATCTCAATGCATCATATTGGTCGTTCAGCATTAATAGACCAGATAAATACATGAATAATAAATATTCAAAAAACAAAAACTTAATACATTTGACTTTCTTTTTATTTTTCCTGATGCAAAACAGTACGATAAAATATCTGTTTTTTATGTTACTAGTCTATTCATATTTAGACAATAGCCATAAAAACTTGTTCTTCAACTGCGAATAGAGTATTACATGATACATCTTCTAAAATAAACTTATTCTAAAAGTCATCTTTGCTCAATTCTCTTACTCTTCATAAATTTTTAGCTTTATCTCTTGTGCTCCTGTCACGTTTATTTATTCACTTTAGAGGTTTATGATTTGACATTTTCACAGGTATCCATTAACATTATTATATTCAAATTCCCGTTAGTGCCATACTAAACGATTGAGCAAGCTCTTCGCATTTCTTTTACTCTATTCTATTTTGAACCCATTGACCTTGAACTCGAAGCTATGACTTCATCATTTTCTAGTTGACTTTTAAATATATCATGCTTATGATTTATCAGCAGCAATCACAATTTCACAGTAGAATATAGTTTGCAAGATGCATGCAAGTGTGTTGTTTTTATTGATCTATTGTATGTTAGGATCAAAATCAAATAAGTTATACATCAATCAAAATAAAAAGATTTCACCGATGATTTATATGCTTGCCTTCACTTATTTTATGGTAGAAAGGCACGTTTTAAATCGATGTGTATTATAATAACGGAAGTAGTATGTGCTAGACTTAAATATTAATTGCAATTTAACAGAGGAACCAGTGTATTTTGTTGCTAGTCAACGTTGCTGTGCAAGTTGTCTCGTCTATAAGAAAAAAAGCTCATTTATGTAACTGAATTTAAAAAAAACCCTTCATTAGCATTTATGTTACACAAGCAGAACAACAACAACAGCAATAAAACTAATTGATTATTTGCTGTATGATTTATATATTTATGATGTTGAAAAAAAGGAAAAAAACGCCACAGGAAATTATATAACGTCCACTATTTTGTCTTTGATGCTCGTTTAACAGCTGAATCATGGTTTTTTATTAATTCTCGATATTTTTCTGATTTAATAAATTTTTCATATTCTCTTTGGATATTTTCATCGTAGGATTGTAATTCAAGATTTACTGAATGTTTATTTGAAACAATTCTTAAAGGTTTTTCCAATAGTTTTTGTTTTGTTTCCATTGTATCACAATCAACAATGAATTGATTTGATATATCATTTGAATTAAATATACAACTTAATGGAGAGAATTCAATTGATAGGATTTGTTGTTCAATCGTAGAATTAGCATTTGTTGATGAACTTCTTAAACGATCATAAAGAGCATCTAGTAAACGTTGATGATCAATTGTAATTGTTGTATCTGGTGGAACAGTAGCTAAGAAAGCATTTGGTTTTTTTTCTGGTGGTCCATCAAAGTACCAAACTTTACGACTGTTCAAACGCTTTTTTAATTTTTGATATGTCTCCAAATTCATTTGACCATCTTCATCAATTTCATCACGTGGTACATCATAATTAACACCACCGGGAAAGTAACTGAAATGACAAGGAAATATGTTAGTTGTTGTGTTAATAGGCACTTTTCGCGCCTTTTAATTGTCTTTCATTACCTAATATCTAATGAATTAGCTTTGACATCTTCTAAAAGTTTCTCCTGGACAAGTCCAGTAACTAAATCTGATTTACGTAATGGATCTGAACGTGTCACAAGTGTAATAAAGCAATCATTATATTCACGTGGTATAATTGTTAATGGTTTATCATTATCAAGTTGTCTTATAACAAAGCGCATTGGATTATCAAGTTTAGCAAATTCAGCCTTTTGAGTACGAATTTTATCAGCATATTGCTCAACTATTTTTTCGATATCTGTTACTTGATGTTTTGTTACAGAAGCCGAATCAAAAACTAAATATATATAAATTTACAGATAAATATTTAGTGTCTATTCTATAGTTTAATAAATATGTTAAGATTATACTTAGCTAATAAAAGTAGAACTACACTTACATATCTTTGGTTTATATTCAACAAATTTAGTTGATAATTCTTGATGTATTTCTTCTGACGTCAGTCGTTGATGTGAAGTTTTCATTTTACGAAAATATTCCATAAGATGATCAGCATCAGCGTCCGATAAATTTTTATAGAAAGTTTTTGATGGTCGTATAGTACCCAAAATAAGTAAACGTCGAGCATTTTCATTTAATAAACTTGATCGTCGTTCACGTTTTGAATCATCATTATTGTTTTCACCATTATCATCATCACCTTGATCTATATCTGATTCAGATGTTGTATTTTCGTCAGCACTAACTGGTGTTGGATATTTTTTTATTTGTTTTGATTGATTATTAATTTCCATTTGAGTATCATTTTCTGAATCTATTGAATTTCGATGATACTGAGATAATTTCATTGTTCCATCAGCTAATGTAAATTTTGTACCGTCATTTGTATTAACGGTTCGATTTTGTCGATTATCATTTCCACTAACAGAACTCGACGGTATTCGTGATTGATTTTGTGCCATATTATTAAGATTGATAACAGGTACATGTAGTATATCAGCACCACGTTGAGTCGCCCGTGTTGATTGTAAACCTAATATAAAATATATTTAAAGATTATATGTTGTTCAAATCTGTTCCTTTTGTTTTTCAACGACTGTGATTTACGACAAGAAACTTTTAAGCGGAGCGAGCAATCGTATTATAGTCATACCCTTACGAAATGACGGACCAGAATGATCATAATGCATACATCTGAAATGTCTCTGACATTTCCGAATATTTCTAATTCTTGCTGGAAAAAAATTGGAATTTTTGCTTTGAAACATACGTGTTTGAAAAAGAAAAAAAGATGTTAATTATATTGAAAATCTTACCATCATTATTTTTGCCTGAATTTAATCGTCGAGCATTTGAATTAAATGGTGATGGAGCATGATTATCTTCACCATTTTTATTTTCGACTGATGCACGACGTTCATCTTTGCTATGACGCCGTTTTGTTTCATTTAGTGAATTTTTATTAGCAGAACTACGAACGTTTTGCTTGGATACTTCATCTTGACCAATAGGCTGTTGTTGAACCGATTGATAATCAATAACAGAAAGGATTTTTGATTGACTTGATGTTGGCATGTATGCACGTACTACTCAAAAAAAAAAAGACTTTTGATAAGCAACAAAAAAGACCAACAAAAATATATTTATCGACCTACTAGATGAAAAAATTTTAAGAATCAGAAAAGAAAAATAAACGTTCGTGTACTTAAAAAGACATTTAAACTGTCATAATGAAGGAGATGAAAATGAAGTGGTGAATGTTTTGATGTTTTGCTTTTGAAATTTCGCGATTACGAACAGAGATTATGATTTTTCTGCGTTGTTCTTTCTATTTCTATCAGTAAAAGAGACGTCAATGAATAAGTTAGGTATTGTATCGAAATCAGAACTATAGCGACAACATTCGATTCTCATTTTATTCTTCTTTCTTCTTTTTTTTTCTACTTCTTTTTTTCACTCGTGTCTCCTTTCACCTTACTATTGTGTTCGTGTATATTGTTGACATAAGCCAATAAGAAGAGAATGAATAATGATGGATAGAATGATGTCAACGACGATAATCATAGTATATTAAAAGAAACAGGAAGTGACGAGTTTTCTTTCATTGAAATTTTTCATGCTTTTCTCCAAAAGAAGGAAATGTATTTTAAACTTTGCTTTCACCTCTAGCATAAAATTAAGTCCTTGGTCAATCGAACAAAAGGATATTTATTTACTCTTGAGGATCGACGACCATGAAAAGTAATCTTTGCTCTTGAATCTGATGTCAAGAATGAAAGCAAAAAGAGAAAATGAAAAATTATTCGTTATTTGAAGTTCATCAAGACTCAATAAGAAAAAAAAGCAGTGTCAAATCTCAATTCTTATCTTTTAACACGATGACATATAATTCCTTTAAATCATAAATCTTTATCGAACCATATCTAAGTTATGCATGTATTAAGTCGTTTATATCTTGGATATAAATACAAAGATTTGTACAAGAAAAAAAAGAATCAACAGTATTCAAGTATATGAGACTCTTAATTAATTAATTTTTGTTTCTGTCATTGAACAGTTCATTAATTATTGTTTGAAAATGATGACTATAAATTTGATCACACATAAAACATTTCATAACGGTCACCATTTCAGAAGAAGAAAACTGAATAATCTGAAGGGTGCACCTCGAGTCAATCGAAACAGACACAGAAAATGCATGCATATATTCATACATTGGAATGGAGTGAAATAATAACACTGGCGAACATTTAAAAAAAATTTTTAAATGGAATTAAGGTACCTCTATAGTTGTAACTATTATATAGAATACTTGTCATTCAAGTGTCTAGTTACGGTGAAAAGAAATGTGAACATACATTAGTTCGCTATTCTCTAACTAGCCAACAACGAATAAAGCAAACACAAAATAATAATGGCTGGTGCCGATATCGATTTAACATTATGTTTTCGTAAAAAATTTACACCTCCTCCTAGTGTACTTTTATTAAAAACACCGAGCAATCAAAGTTCAACTAAAGATCACCAAACTCATTCTAATGTTTCTGTTGAACTACGTTCACGTCAACGAAAAAACCGTCATGCAACAGCACATATTATTGGTTCAAATTCTAATCATCACAATTCTGATAGTCGTGATTCATCAGGGTCTCCTAATACTTGGCAACGACATTCGGATAAAATAGGACATATATCACAGGCACCCGATGTTGCCTATAGAAATACCTATTTGGACGAAATCAAACGAGAAAAATCAGCTACAACTAGTAGTGATTATCGTTCTCATAAATCAGTTTCACGATCACCATCACCACGCAGTCAACATTCACAACAACAGCCGTTACCTCGTTTAAAAACTACTAGTTCATCGTCACATCATACATCTGATTTATCACCACGAAAATATCATGAATATCGTACAGTATACGATTATATTCGTCAATCAATAAAACAAATTGAACGTCAACGTAATTTAAAACAACAGAATTTTTCTGCACGTGTAAAACGTCCACAAAATGATGATATCATTTTACGACGAATATTAGGTGAGAAAAAAACGTCAACACCAAGAATGTCATCCGTATTGATAAATGATTTACGAAATCCACAAAATTTTCTTAATTATGTTAATCATTCGCGTGAACAAGTGCGTATATTACATACAACGACACCGAATCAACCTCAACAACAACATCAGCAGCAACACCAAATGGATTATAAATTAAATCGACAACGAACAAATTTAAGTTTAGCACAAAATCAAAATGACTCACTTGATAAGCAACAAGCTATAATGGTGCTGACTGCTACTGTTGCCAATTCATAAATAATATTCAGAAAGAAAGAAAGAAAGAGAGAGTGAGTGACTGAGTGAATGAAAGAGTAAAGAAGAAGCCTGTTCAAGTAGAAGGACAGATTCAATTGAAAATCGTGCATGTTTGTTCAAGGTTATTTATTTTCGCAAATATATATATATATATATATATATACAGAAGGTTTTATTCTTATATTGTTCAGACAATCAATTCGTTTTAGTTAGCCTCAGGTCATGAATAGTTGATAAAATGAACTAGAAAAATTTATTTATACTTGCATGCCCACGGCTTAATCAGAAAAGAGGAAATTGAACCATTCTGTCAATATCATTAATCAAAATCTTATAATATCCGATAAATATGTGTGAACATACTCGCTGAATAAATATATTCATACTCATAACATTAATTATAAATTTGAAGCGCAAAACAAAAGCAGCAAAGACGGCATTTAAGTTTAATTATTTATTATTTTGAAATACTAATAAACAATATAAAAATAAGTAAATGATTAACTACTTATCTGAAAAATGAATGACTCCATTAAAAAATACCAACAACAGCAAAAACAGAAACAATAATTAATGTCTTTAAAAGAATAAATTTTGTTCTTTTATAATGCTATTTGTGACCCTGTTAGTATTAATGGTCGACGTTTATCTATTGAATATTGTTTCAACAGATCAGATGTTCGTGATAATGAGACATGCATCGGTTCATGTGTTTTATTTATAATAACAGTCATTGTTTGATGTTGTTCTCGATTGATTCTTGATAGACTGGTTGGGCGAGTTTGTAGAGGATGAGTTTTGACGATGTTATGATGTTCTTCAACGTTTTTCATCAACGAATCAGTTTGACTAATCGGAGATGTAATTGATTGTTTTTTTGGACCAAAATGAATTGTTCGACGTTGTGGATGTTCATGCGAATTAGCCAGAACAGGTCTACCTAATTTAGCTGAATTTGTTCGACGAGTAAAACGAAAAATAGATGTGTGCAAAATTCCTCTATGAAAACAAAAATACTCAAACAATTAGTTTAAATTTTCTATTTAATTTAAAATGTATCTTACAAATAAAGAAACAATAGAAAAAAAAAACTTACTTAAAATTTCGAAAAGTTTGATTATAGATAAAGAATTTACAACATAAACTTATTTCATAAAGAACAATGGTCAATTTTCTTGAAACAAGAATTATCACAATACCCAATGTTTTGTCATCACGTCCATAAAATAAATCTAAAGCAATTAAAATTCCTAGAAATAAAAGAAGAATAAAATATTCATTATGTAGAGATAAATATACATTTCAAAAGCATACCCGTTGGTGTATGAAAACAAAGAAATAAAATTGATATTAATAAAACTGTTTTTGTGGCCTGATTGTATTTCAATTGACGAGCTTTAGAATAATTTGGTTGAAATTTTTGTGTAGCTAATTTGATTTGATAGATTATAATTAAACTCATTATTAATGTAAAACATTCAGGTACAATAGTCCATATCATTAGATTTAAATCTCTCATAAAATCCACAGATATATAGCTTCCATTACAAGCAAGAACAGAAAATACACTAGCTTGGTCAATACCTTTTAAATCAAATAAACGATAGATACTTAATAATAGTACAAGTGTTGCCAAAATAAGTATAGATGTTTTTGCTCGGGTTTGTGTGTATGATGAACGACGTTTCAATGGCCATGAAATACATATTAAACGTTCCATAGTTAATAAAACAACAATCCATGTTGGAAATATTAAAAAAAACTCTGCTAATACACCAGCTATACGACATAAAACTGTTGAACTTCTGAAGTAGTTATCAAATCTTTCATTCTGTCTTAACATTGGTAAGGTAAAATTAATTTGTAGATTAATAGTATCACCTAATGATAATACTGATAAATAAACGTTTTGTGAATTACGTTTATTCATTTTCAAAAAGCAATATAAAGAAAATAAATTCAATATGGTACCAATCACTATCAGTGTTCGAATTATTGGATGAAATACTTGGCTTATATAACAATCAGCCTTAAGAAAAAACAGAAGTATTCGAAAATCATTACAACCCTGTATATTATTCGATGAACCATATGGACATATTGCCGCTAAATATGGTAGCAGTTTATGTTCTGAACATTCACTAGCTATATTGGAATCATTCATTTTTAATTATTCGATTCAAAATATCTAAATGACAAAATAAAATATTAACAATATCCAGTTAAAAAAAGGATTCCTTTTTCTATGTGAATAAAACTATCAACAATGTAAAATTTCTGAAGGAGGCCTTGTTTCGTGAAGAGCCGATACTGTTCAAAAATGAATTTTTCCTTCATTGAAAGTTCACGTTTTTTTTAAAATCATCAATAATAATGCTTATTTTTCTTCATGTTCATCCTTACGTTGGCATAATCATCTGTAAGCCGACTAAAAACTGTCTATAAACAAGTGTATCTGGAAATTATTATTCTTTCTTTTAAAAAAATGTTATATTTCGGTTGAATAGTAATAGATTCTTTACATCAATATGAATACTATGTTTCTAATGAAGTCTAACTGTCAAAACCTTTTCCTTAGAGGTTACTTGTAGAAAAAAAAATAATTAAGAAGACAAATCTTGAATAATTTCAACATATTTGTTAATCTATTTTACTGAAAAGAAGATTTAAGCAATAAATGAAGTAGATAGATATATCTTCGAAGAGTTATAAAAATATTTTCATTAAGAAGAAATTAGCAATTTGTATTCAATGAATGTAAATGATCAGAAAGTTACTAGAAAACTGCAATATGTCACAGGGAAATTTTTGTTTTTAACTAAAAATATTTCTAAAAATTGTTTACATAAAAAGTGATCACGAAACATTTATCTATAAAAGTTATGGAGAGTCGAAACATACCAGATCTGCATTCAACAACACTTCTTTTGGCGGCAGCTAAGTTATAAAAAAAAGAGAGAGAAAAAGAGAGTAGAATATTTTGATTTACGAAGGAAGCTTCTTCTTCGTCATCGTTAGTATTATTTACATCCTATATGATTGACATTTGATCATCACTATAAGCTAATTATTTGTAACTTGAAGTAATTAAAAAAAAGAAGGAGGAACTATACCAGAGCTTTTTACGTTTAAACGATGCGTCTGTCACTCAAATCGACTCGCCTATTAGTAAAACATTGTCAGCAATCGATGTAAAAATTGCAATACACATGCTGAATATATAACTATGAGAAAGAACTATGAACTCGTTTTAATGTCAATATTGTTAAGCCATCTGGCATGCCAAACATTTCCGTTCGATAGAAATATTATCTCTGACTTCAATGATGAAATATTGTTTTGTTTTTTTGTATAAGAATAAGAATAACAAAAGAAGAATACTTAGGTAGAAATCATACGTTAAGAACGTCTATAAACTAAACACTTGTACTGGCTATTTTCTACAGCATTATGCATGAAGTAATTAACAAAGTAGTTGTTATTTTTCTATTTCTTCTTTTTCTTCTTCTTTAGTTTTTCTGTTAAGAATATTTTTTATGAATATTAGTGACACTTTTATGACATCCAAGAATCAGACGAATGATGCAAAGAAGCGGATATAGGAATGTTCACACACATTCGATGCTATCTCCATAGCTAATTACAATCATATCTGTATAATTAAAGTTGTCTTGAATAAATACTACTAAAGAAACTGTTTTCATTATAATTGAAGAAAACTACCACACTCCTAAGTTCTTAATAACATGTATCACACCCAACGACCTCACCCATCTTGAGAGCAAAAAAAATATTTTTTACATATATAAAAATATTTCACAATGAATATTTTCATGATATACTCACAAACAGTTGTTCTATGTGTTCTATATGCATATACTTGAGTGCCATTAGAAACACTTTCCGACAATAATCTAACTTTTACTATCTGATAACGGGTAGAACTAATGACAATTAAATAGACTGTATTCTTATCAACATGTGCCATATGAATCAAATGTTATTTATTATTCAAAATAGAAAAAGAAAATATTTTGAAAAACCCCCTGGATAAAGATAGCTTTTATATTTATTTCTTCTTCTTTTTTCCTTTTTTCCCCTTTTTCTTCTTGTTTGGTCCAATGGCATGTCTAACAAGCATTCCTCTCCACCATGATTGTATTTTAACTGCAGCATTCATTTGCTGCTCTTCACGTTCTAATTGGCGTCGTCGGCGTTCTTTTTCAGCTCGATCCTCACGTACAACTTTTTCGTATTGAGTAAACTTGAAAAAAAAATATTGGTTTTAAAAAAGCAACAATTTCGTCTTCGTCTTACATCAGCAGCGATTCTTTGATAAGTTGCTAAATCAGTTGCACGTGCAGCTTTCAATTTATCTAGTTGAGTTTGTAACAAAGCTGTCTCTTGATTATATTTTTCAAGCCATTCGTCGGTTTTTTGGCCGGTATCCTAGTTTAAGGTTAAAGTCGTTAGCTAAGAAAAAAACCAATAGAACACTGAAAATTTTTGATACTTTGATAAAAACACGTAAGAAATTTTCTGTTTCAGAATTGCATTTCATTTCATCTTCAGAGCGACTTTCTAATGCCTATTAAAGAGAATCAAAAAAACAAGAAAGCATTAATTTAAAAAAAGTTAATTTGTTTTTTATCATTGATTACATCATTTTCTTTACGCATTTCTTGTTCAGCAAGAAAACAACGTTCACGAATTTGCTCAAGGTGATTTTCACATTTTTTCTTTTCATATGTTATTTCAAGTTGAGCTTTTGCTTTTGCCTCTTGTAATTGATCTTTTTGATAAGCTATTACTTCAGCACGTCGTGCCAATTCTGTTTGCTTTTCTAGACGAATATTTTGAATAGTTTGTGTTAATTCCTTGATTCGTTGACGGCTTTCTTCCTCGCTAGACACATTAATTAATATATTTTTTTTTATTTAATAAATAATTAAAGAAAAAGAAAAAGAAAATAGCAAAAGACTAGCGTATAATAGTATTTTAATACCGTAATGAAATTTTCTCATGTATCTAAAATAATTTGGAAAAAATCTAATTAACACGTTCATCATCTAAGAATATACTTCAATTAATGACCTTCTTACTCACTCATTGAATAATATTCTTTTCAAGTGAAATCCATGTAATGATGACATAGATCTACATTGTTTTAAAAAAAGAATCAACTTTCTATCCTTGTCTTCCGAGCTGAACAACTCTTAAAAGCCAATCTCACCTGAATTTATTCATAATTATGCTAGTAGTTGGTCATTTGATCAGTTTAAACAATAAAATACAACATAAGAAAATATTTTGTCATAAATCATTATGAAAAGATTCTTGAAAATATTTTCCATAGTTAAATGTAACTGATGAAAACCTAACATTCTTTAATCTTGTGTGTATCGCTCAAAAACATTTTAGCAAATTATATATATATATATATATAAGTATTTTCATCGTAGGAGATATAAAATTGAAAAATGACTCATACGACGTCATGAAAGCTATCATTAGTATTTGTTGTCAATATTAGACAAAGATATTACAAGCATTTTATTTGATATTTATAACATACCTTCGAACAACACGAATAAATTGACTTTTTGATTCTTGTTCATTTTCAACCATTACTTTAAGGGGTTCAATAGATTTATGATCATGAAGAGCAAGAATTGATTTTGTTAATAACTTTTCAAAATACATACTAAAGAAATAAAGCAGAAATATGTTTATTATTAAAATTTTTCAGAATAAAATTAAAATCAACCAAGTGAAATAATTTTTTTTATGAACTTCCTATTAGATCACATGTTTTTATTATCAGTTCTAGTTCTTTGACACAGTTAGAGCAATTATCTTTAGGCACATGCTATTAAACTTTAATAGCGTCAATCTTTTATTCGCAATTTTAGATCCTGTGAAAAAGATTTAGAAATGAATTATTTTTTATTAACAAAAGAAATAAAAATCGTTAGCCAATGAAATCTTTAATGATTTTAATACTAATCATAAGTTTATAGGGATTAAGCTTATGTGTACAAATGTAAAAAGGGATTTATAAAAGTCTTAAGTAATCTTAAATAGCCATAGTCTATTGATTTCGGCACTCTTTTCTAATGATACATGTCAATAGATATAACTTCTGACATAGCACTACTAATACACAATATTTTATTGCAATTCTTTGTAACCACTCTGGAAGCTTTCTAGACAATTCCAAATAGCTATTATTTTTCTGAATATTTTTCATCGATCACAATGCCATTATCATGTACGTGGTTAATGGATATTCAATGCTAAAAAAAAGATACATGAAAACAAATAGGCACGTCAAGAAATTTATGTAGAGTTTTCGTGAATTGTTTTTATTTATCTGTTAAAAGTATTAGACTGACTATAGTCTTTTTTTACGACTAAAACATGTCATATATGAGAATGAACTGAACAAAATAGCTTAAATAACTACTAAGTCGTCTTAATCTGACATATATTTCATTTGCGCAGTTTGTCTCTATACCAAATTAAAATTCTAATTGTTAATCACAAAAATATAATTGACAAAAGCATGCTGATAAAACAAAAAACGTCATTCCATCAGAATTTGTCAATATTATATGTTCCATGCAACATTAAGCTTTTTCCAACTTGTATATTATTTTTAATGAATGAGTCAGAGCTGTCCTTTCTAATAGTTATATCTATAATTTCACATATAAAATGCCTCATCGTCATCTATAAACAAGGTTTTATTTCAACATATGAATCTTGATAAATCTCTAATTAGTTCTGTTTTTGACTGTCTGACTTCTCATGAAGATTAGAAACTATATGAATATTTTCTCCTTCATTGATTAATTTATTTAAAACTAATATTAAGTCTAAAAATTAAAGAAAAACAACGAATATTTCCTTACCGATCTTGTTCAACTTTTTTCATATTATCTGCTGTTAATGGATTTTGATTAAACATGCGATTTATTTTATTGACACCTGTTTTTAGATCAGCTGTAGTCTTTTTTAATTCGGTACTTAATTCTTCCATTAATTTTTGACTTTCTTTTGCATTTGGTTGCTCAAGAGTATCATGCCCTCTATTGTGTTGTAAATGATCTCGATGTGATATTTGTGCATCATAATCAGCTTCGATTTTATGTTGAGCATTTAATACATTTTCAATTTGATTGCGAACAATCTTTAATAATATATAATCAGAAATTAAACGATAGTTCTTCAACAATAAATCTATTGTTTCTAATAAATAAAATTACTTTTCTACCTACCTCATCAGCTCCTTCTGTATATTGATAATGTGGTGGAACTAATTTGCCAAGGATATGTAATTCTTCAGCTGCATCTTCAAAGGCAGCTGCAAAATCAAGTGCATCACCCGGTGATAGCGTGAACATTTTTTCTCTACACTTAATTATATTGTCATACTGTACAAATGTATGATCAAAGTTATGGTCATTTTCATATTTGTTACTAAGCAATGTCCTTCGATACAAAGTGCATAAGTGTGTTAAGTTCGAGAAACGAGTATTTATAATTAGATATTATTTTCTAGAATGTTATTTTTCTATAATAAATTTCTTTTCCTTAATTCTAATATTGATCTATAAAAAAAACTCCATTGATCCTCACATTATACCTCACTAAAGAACATCATCTGTTGTTTTGTGTGTTTTTCGACGCATACAACTCGATTGTGGTCTTCGGAATCGGAATGGATCAATAACGTCTGTTTTGCTCCATTTTTTTCTTCTTCATCTAAAAAATGTATTCAATCTTGAATTATTTCTTTTTTATTTTCAGACTACCTAGTTGTACAATCATGCAAGGCATACGTTGTGCCTGTCGGCGAGCAGGTAGTGTAGCACAAATTCTACTTGGTAAACAGCGAAATACTATTTCTAACCCAAGATGGTCAAGATTAGCTTATCAGCAAACTGCTAGTTTCCACAGTATGTATCTTTCGTTGCTTTCAGTTTGATTCAATTCAGTTATTTATTTACTTTTAATAGTTGTTGGTAAACGAAATGCTGCAGTCCCATCAGCACAAGCAAAGCCAGTAGAGAATAAAGATAAACAACCAGTTCAAGCTGCCAAAGGTGCTAAAGGTCGTGTTGTATCGGTCATTGGTGCCGTTGTCGATGTACAATTTGATGAACAATTACCACCAATTCTTAATGCGCTTCAAGTTGATGGCCGCCAACCAAAATTAATTCTTGAAGTAGCTCAACATTTGGGTATGCAAGATAAAAAAATTATGGTTTTATATTTTGATTTTTGGCTTTCTTTTAGGTGATAACACCGTCCGAACAATTGCTATGGATGGTACTGAAGGTCTTGTTCGTGGACAACCAGTAACAGATATTGGTACACCAATTAAAATTCCAGTTGGCGCAGCAACATTAGGCCGTATCATTAATGTTATTGGCGATCCAATTGATGAGCGTGGTCCAGTTAATGCTGAAGATTATGCACCAATTCATGCTGATGCACCACCATTCACTGATATGAACGTTGAACAACAAATTCTTGAGACTGGCATCAAAGTCGTAGATTTATTAGCACCATATGCTAAAGGTGGTAAAATTGGTTTGTTTGGTGGTGCTGGTGTCGGCAAAACCGTTTTAGTCATGGAGTTAATTTACAATGTAGCCACATCCCATGGTGGTTATTCTGTTTTTGCGGGTGTCGGCGAACGTACACGTGAAGGAAATGATTTGTATCATGAAATGATAACAACAAAAGTTATTGATCTAAAAGGTAAAGGTTCAAAAGTATCACTTGTCTACGGACAAATGAATGAACCACCCGGTGCTCGTGCTCGTGTTGCTTTAACTGGGTTAACAGTTGCTGAAAACTTTCGCGACAAAGAAGGCAAAGATGTACTTCTTTTCATTGATAACATCTTTCGCTTCACACAAGCTGGTTCTGAAGTAAGAATTTCATTATTATTTTCTTTTACTATATCTTCTAAAAACAATATATATTATTATCATTGGTTTCTTAGGTATCAGCTTTATTGGGTCGTATTCCATCAGCTGTCGGTTATCAACCAACATTGGCCACTGATATGGGTACTATGCAGGAACGTATTACAACAACAAAGAAAGGTTCAATTACATCAGTACAAGTATGTTGAGAAAAAAAAATCATTTTTTTGTTGTTATTTTTAAAATTATCTTCTCCCTCATTTTCAAGGCTATTTATGTACCTGCTGATGATTTAACTGATCCAGCTCCAGCTACAACATTCGCTCACTTGGATGCAACAACTGTATTATCACGTGGTATTGCTGAATTAGGTATATATCCAGCTGTCGATCCATTAGATTCAACATCACGTATTCTTGATCCAAATATTGTTGGTGAAGAACATTATTCAGTTGCACGTAGCATTCAAAAAACATTACAAGTAAGATATAAACAACAAATTATGAAAGTGATTCGAGGGCACACGCTAGAGCTTGTTTATTCTTATAAATAATTCTACAGGTGTAGTCGTTGTGCTAAATTAATGTTAACAAACAACGATAAAAATGTCTTTCATTTAGATTTTTAATTTTTTTTAAATATAAACAATTAAGAAAAGATTTTTATCGACAATTTATTTTTTTTTCCATTCTAGGATTACAAATCATTACAAGATATTATTGCTATTTTGGGTATGGATGAATTATCGGACGATGACAAATTAACTGTCGCACGTGCACGTAAAATTCAACGTTTTCTATCGCAGCCTTTCCAGGTTAGTTGCTAAAAGAGATTATACTAGAGTTCGAATCTAGGTTAAGGACCATTGTAAGATGCACTTTTGTGTAGTGTTTTGTGATATTTCATACGTAAAACACATAGGAAAAAGTGCCATAGTAATAGTTATTCTAGATCAACACTAATAGATATTCGATCCTTCATGGACGATTGTCAGCATAGTTGTTTACATTTTATTTTTTTGTTTTTATTTAAAAGGTCGCTGAAGTATTTACTGGCACACCAGGTAAATTAGTACCGCTCAAGGAAACAATCAAAGGATTCAAGATGGTATTGAACGGTAAGATATTATTTTGTGTTTCATATAAGATTGCTTAATTTAAAAATGTTGTCTTCTTTATAGGTGAATTAGATCATTTACCCGAAGGAGCTTTCTATATGGTCGGTGGTATTGAAGATGTTGCAGCTCGTGCTGAGAAACTTGCTTCTGAACGTTAAGAAATTCGATTCTATGAACGAGAACGAACCGGCCGACAGTGTTCTTAGTATATTACTTTCTTTTCTGTCATTTTTCTTGTCTTCTAGAAAAGTTTCTTCTCTCTCTCTCTCTCTCTCTCTCTCTCTATCTCTCATTCTAAATACCTTTATAGATTATAATTAGAGAGTCAAATATCAAGATACATGTACCATCATCTTTGTCCAGCTTGATCTTTTTCTTTTGTGTTGATGCTTAGATATGAAGAGAGGAAAAAATGCTACTATCCCCTTTGTTTTTTCTTTCTCAAAATAAACAACAGAGTCAATTGTGTTTCACATGCACTAATTAAATAGGATTTTGAAAAAAACGAATACGTTTCTATATGGGGATGGTTCACCGTATAGTTTCTTGCTTATGTTTAAATTCGACTGTATATCTGATGATCATTTGGATAAACCTCATACTACCAATTAGAATCAACAAGACTCAAATGTAGAAATCAAGTGGCAAATATGTGCAATCGAAATGAAAATGATCTTCTGCATGTGATCGTTCTAGAGAAACGAAATTCTAATTCAATGTTAATTAGTGTTCTGAATCTGTTTACAATGAACGCTTTGTTCAATGAATTTTTGCAATGATTGTTCTCAATTAAAAAAAATGTATCATTCTAATAATTTCTTGATAGAATTGAATAGATAAAATATCGGTTTAAAAGTAAAAATATATGTCATGGCATCATGTTGAAAATAGACTTGGTGATAGTATAACAATTATTTTAAAAAAAACACATCGGCCAATTACGTTCAAGTAATTCTAAATAGCATGTATAAACGAACGAATAATGAAGAAAATAGTTTTGCAAAGTAACTTTCGTATAAGAATGAATTCCATTTATTCAACTGAAATCTTCGAATTAGGTTCATATATTCTACAAAAAAAAGTTATCTATCGGAGCTATTTCTTGTCAGACATAGTTTGAAATTTTAGCACAACCTAATCTATTCATATTATGATTCTATTTGATCAATAGGTTTAATTAAAATAGTTGAAAAAATTAATGTAGAGGACTAAACAGAGAGATTGTCCTTAATTAAAAATCAGGATAATGAATTTTCTTCAAAATATAGAAAAACGAATTGTATTATTCAATAGTTAACGATTTGTTTATCATATTTTGCTCGTCGTTTGATCAATACAGTTGAATTGACTAATAATTGCTGTGACTTTATTTTGCCGTTTTTACACCTAATATCAATTGTTTCACATCACTGTTGATAAGCTGTTGTTGTTTTACTTTTTCTTGATTTTATGCTTTACAATTCCATAGATGTGTGCATTTATAGCTGTGGAATGTAAAGACGATTTAAACTGACATCCGAATCCAACCCCAAGTTCTATACTTTATATATGCTGCAGATATCTATTTACCTATCGTGTTCGTTCGATTTTCCGTACTTTGTTCGATGTTTTCCGACATTAGCAGTTAGCAGACTGTATTTGTTGATCTGATTCTTACTGTTTGCTGATGGAATGTTAATGTATCATCTTGAGGATGATTCCCTGTGTGTTTAAAAATGTTATAGCTTTCTTAATTATCATTGAAAATTCTGATATTTTACAATCTTGCACCATTCGAATATCTCTTCATGATTATGACGTATTCTAAATTATATTTGATTTATTTTCAATTTTTCGTATTGAAATAGTTGTAGAATATTTTCCATCAAGAAAAAAAGAAAGATAAATTTCATAGGATATTTGTTTTATAGTCAACTTTAAATAGTTTTCATCGTTTAATCAATGTTATTTTGAAAGCATCATGAAATCCAATATACGTATAGCTGTTCTTTTCCAATGAATGTTGTCTCTTTCAGTCCTAGAATAAAATATAGAATTAACAAATTATTGAGTTCAAGTTTAGAAAAAACTTACATCTAATTATTTTATTAAGTTCTAAGTTCGATCTCGTCATAATTATTGATACATGATTTACAGCAAATTGCCATTGATAGAACTAATTCGTCTAAACTACATTATAATAATGAAGACCAATATGCAAGAGGAGAAAATGAACTAGAGTGCAATTTTCTACTTCTCTTATAATTCAATCGTACTCCCATTAGACAACCATTACCTTTATTTACTACTTGAACATACAGCAGTTTTCTTTTATTTGCAATCAGCTATTCAGTATAAGTATCTTTAATCTTTATAAAAAAAAATGCGACAATTTGTTTTGAAGAAAATAGGTCAATTTCAGCAGAATACCATGGTACGTAGAGAAAAAAATCCAATTTGAACTAATGAAAATACTGAAAGATATCGATGAAAAGCAAGAGGACGATGCTAATTCTTGCCCATTCATTGTAATATATTCTATGCTGTTTTTGACATCAATAAATTTATTTAGAAGAATTGACATTGGGGAATAAATGTGGCGTGGGTAACATTAGAAAAGCAACTATCATAAATCGATCACTACCTTAATGGTTTATTATAGGCAGAGTTTTTCTTGTAATGAAAAATAGAAAACTAGATATTCACAATATCATTGTGTAACTTGGTTGCTTATTTTCCTAATTTGAACACATAAGTCATTACGATCCCTATGTAAATATTCTTGTCTATTTGTTTAAATAAAAGTTACTATCTAATATTTCCATTGTCTATTTTTTATTTGTTGAAACATCAGTTGTTTTTCACTTATGCAAAATGGAATCGATACGATCAAAAACATTGAGTTAATTTTAACTGTATATGATAAATATTTATGGTATATTTCTCCCTGTCTTAATTTTATACTTTATGCAAGGTCTTTTTATTATCTTATCTCGATTTAAAATAAATTCAGTGGGCTACTGAAGCTACGAGAACATATTAATAGAGAGCCGTATAATTAAGCGTGTTTGTAAAATGAATGTATGCTGTCGGTCCTGCAGGCCACTTTGTAATTTTTAGTTTTGCCTATAGTTATCTCTGTTATATATCAAAGTTATACGAAATATTTTGTTGACACTAGTAAACCAATAACACAAGTTTATTTTACGATCATCTATCTACTGCTATTGTGATTAATTCTGAAGAAGAAGAAGATCAGGCTCTTTTACTAGCAATTTTTACACTCAACTATTGCAAAGTCTTTATATATATTTACGTAAAAGTTCGATACTCGAACGAATTCTGTTAGTTTGTCAATACAATCTTGAAATAAATTGAGAAAACTAGCAGCTTTCAATTGGATGTTTTACGTCGACTTAGCGAGAAAGCGTGATAATTTTTTTGTTTCAATAGTATACAAAAAAAGTAATCCTTTATTACAGAATTAATTTCTGGGGACATAAAATAAACTAGAAACATATTTCACTGTGCTGTATTTTTTTTCGTTATCTCTTACATCGAAGAATTTTGACATTTACAGTTCAAGAAACAATGCAAATAATTGTCGTTTCACATCCTGATGTTGAGCAAATGAAATATTGTATCTACTCAATCGAATAATATTGAAATTATGCTAATTTTATGTACATTTTCTTACGACTGATCTAAATTCACTTGGAATGGTATACCATTACTAAGCGTCGTTTTTGTTTTGTTTTGAATGTATTCCAACAATCATTTGTTTCATTATGATTTCGGCTTATATATTATCAATGAAAAAGACATTCTCTTGTGCATTTGTTTAAATTAATTTCAAGTAAAAATTTCTAGCTAATTCTATTCGAGATTTATTCAATTCTGTAATCGAATACCTTGAAGTCTTTGAGTGACAACATTAGTCTACAATTGATATCTCCTAATGGACTCCTTCTAACATCAGTAAATGTGTCGTATAAAATGTCCTTGTCATTGATTAGATGACATGATATTTGTGTGTCTCTTAAAATTATATCGCTCTACTACTAGTGTGCGGCTTTTTTGCTGATTTTTTTGAATTATTTCTTATGCCAAATAAATGTATACGTCCAACAACCACAACATCCGCAGTAGATCGTTTAGTGTTTAAATTCTAGAATGCTGTGTTTCTTCTCAATCAATACTGTGTTAAATGTTTTAAGTTGATGGGAGGTGCTGCACATTTTTTTTTCTTATTGTCATGATTGAATATTTCACACGATAAACAAATAGTGTAGATAATCGAAATTACTCTACATTAATCTTTGTCACAGAAAGAAAAATTTTCGAAATCTTTCATACAAAAAGAAAGTCCACTACGAATAGCATGTTTAACACTATTTGACCAATTGAAACTGTTCAATTTCAACTATTTCGCCGATAAAATCTTTTTTTGTCACTTTTTATTCAATAGCTACAGATCGAAGTTAGATTCTCTTATAGAAAGGGGAAATCTTTTATCAAATATGACAACCCATCGCAAACTACGTGTAATTATCATCGTTCATCGCTCATATTCCCTGTAAGCAAAAAAAATGTACTTCATCATGTTAATGGGTGGACATGTACATATACCGTAAAAAAGGTATGTAACTTCTCATTATGAAGTTGACCATAAGTAAGGAATAGGAGATATATCTATCTATCTAATGTACGAGTGCTTGCATGTATGAATGTGATAAATGTTCATCGCACGTCTGTTCACTACAGAGAACGTAACAAACCGACAGATATCAATTATTAGCCTCATTCTCTGTGTTTAGTCGATATTATATTTATATGTATATATATATATATACTTCAAGGGTGTGAATCTTGCACGTATGTATATTTCAATGCCAGACACAATGATGACTGTGTCAATCATCTCCTGCTGCTATCATCGATTATATTGTTTCATACGTAGAAAGAAAGAAAACAGAATATCATAGAAAAGCAACTGTTCAATAGAGTGATTGAAGAATACAAGGAGGAGTACGAAATGAATAACTATGGTGTATAAAGTGGTTAGAAAGAGAAAAAGGTAATTTTCTTTACTTTCTTTGAATGAGCACTCACAATACAATCACGATGCATGCTTGCCTGCACAAATCGTGATAATATCACACAGTGGCCTCCTCGTATTGTTATTGTATATTCGTCCTTCATCAATACCTACCTACATACGTACATATATGAATATACCCATCGGGCATTCTTTCATTTTAAAATGATTAGTGAACTAGCTGAGTCTAGTCTTTTTCTTTTACTTACTCTCTTGACAAATGAGTATTGAAAATGTATGTAGAGAGTATTTATCAAGCAAAACGAAAGAAAAAGAGGAAAGAACGAGGGTCAAATCTATTGTTGTCACCCCCACGATTATACGGAGTAGTTTATTCATCATTAGAAACTTCTTTTCTTTTCATTTATTTCAGAAGACGTAAGTAGTAACGGCTAAGTTATTGATAGGTCAATGGAATGTCATGTTTATTTGAAGAATAACTTGAGTTGTATTTGGCTACTATTCAATGTGATAATAGATTGGTGCAACTTCTCTCTTATATTGTTAATCAATATAGCATGCTACTTCGTTAAACACATAATTGAATATGTCTGAGACAGTGTCTATTATTGTTATGTTTCTTCATCTTCATCTTCATCTTCATCTTCTTCTTCTTCTTCTTATTTAACAAAATGTATTGCTCATCAATAGGACCCGTTAACGAAATTGATGGTCTTTCCAACTTTTTTTTGCTCTTGACGTCCATGAAAGACAGTATAAAATATTTATGACATGAACTCGTTGACAAGAAATTGAATCAATTTATATATATATATATGGATGTATCCATAAATATACGAGAATATTGTGCTCTTCAATCGATTGATTGAATCGCCTACATAGGGCACGTTAACATATGTAATATAATTAAGATGTTGCCGATTTCGCAATCATACAAGTGAGTTCTATTCACTAGAGACAAAAACTATATTAATTCAACAACAACCATCGTTTGTGTCCGAACGTCATTTAATGTCATGTTCGATGCGGACAATTAGGTAGTCGAACTTATGTTGAGCTTCAATTTTTGTTCTTGTCCGTAATAACTTATCATTGATATCGTCGTTTGAGGTGAGAGCGATCGGACTTTCTTCTTTTTTTTTGTTGGATGAAAGTGTGTCTGCAAACATCTGCTCATGTCTTGTTG
This sequence comes from Rotaria socialis, assembly GCA_905331475.1. Classification (NCBI taxonomy): domain Eukaryota; kingdom Metazoa; phylum Rotifera; class Eurotatoria; order Philodinida; family Philodinidae; genus Rotaria; species Rotaria socialis. Next base: position 144,746 of record CAJNYU010000512.1, on the reverse strand, counting down.
TACATGTTGTAATAATTTATCTGTATTTATAGTATAGGACAGGATAGAGAGAGAGAGAGATAAAAAAAAAAGTAATGAGAGTTCAAGCTGTGTCGTATGATCACAAGCCGGCCCTTATAATAGGCGTGTCTTTATCATACAAATTTTCTTCTTAATTGATAAGTTTTTTATTATTTATGCATATTTAGATCTCTAATAATGACTATGGAAAAAGTAATTTTATCAGTTATATTTTTATCAATGCCAATCGTAAATGGTCTTCCATCAAATACATATTATTTAATTGACATTTATAATAGTGCTTTATCAAATGAGAGTTATTGTTCAAATATATTAATTAATCAAGAAGTATATCGTATACCTGAACAATGTCAGCATCATCTACTTTGTACTCCATACTATTGCGATGATAAATCATTTCGTTGTATTAAAATACGCGAAGCATTATGCTGTTTATATAAATATTTTCAATCAAATTGTCAACAAGATAATACTTTTCGAGTGAAAGATCTTTTTCGTTCAGTCTATTTTCAAATATCAATAGAACATGGATATTGTGAAATAAATTTAGAAAGAATCGAAAGAAATGATCAAGCTTATTGTATTGCTAATGAACAAGAAACACAACTGACAACAACACAAACAGTACCAACAATTGTATCATCTCCAATTCGATCATCTGTTAAATATTTTCATCGACGTCCATCATTATCATCATTATTACATCATCATCATCATCAAAGTCCACATCTTATAGCTGCACGGCAAAATTATTCAATGCTATTAAATTCGGATCATTTACGACGATTTACTATAATTGAAAATGTTCCATCGACATCCTCAAGAATTTTTATAAATTGTTTTCTTATTATCATTTTCTTATTGTCAATATAGTTTAAATAAAAGTGTGCATTCTTTTTTTTCGCTTTTTGTTTTTATATAAATTTCAGTTAATAATAGTCCTGAGTGATCTTTTATATGTATGTTCATTTTTTTGCTTCATTCAACGTTGATGTCAATGTTATTAAATCTTTGATAAGAAATTTTGAGAAGATAATCAGAAGAAAAAAAGATTATAATATTCAGGCCGAATGATATCTATTCTGAGTAGAGAATAGAGCTGAAATGACAATTATTTGATGACGAAAAAAATTTGAATCAATTATTGATTTAAATTAATTTTGTGTATGCCTTGAAAGACGCCTGTATATTTTATAATCATATAAAAAGAGATTTAAGAATGAAATCAAATAGCGAAAAAATAATCAAAAGAAAACATAAATGTGGAATGAAATCTTAATAAATATTCTCATCTCAAAATAGTGTTAAATGTCAAACTCAATTTGAGAGCTAATCGTTCTTCCGGTTACCCATGTGTAAACTGTAATGAATAAGTCTTAAGAGAGAAGTTTGACAACAGAATAATAATCAACTAACAGTAGAAAGAATATTTTTGCTCTTATGGAATACATTACGATATTAAATATGAACAAAGACCAAATTGACGTGCTTCATATATTTCCTACAACTGATATTAGTTGTGACATCATTTTGATCTGGCACATTCGATTCTTGTGTGAAATTGTTTGAGCTCTTCATATATACGTATTAACTAGCTACACACTACCCATAAGAACAGTTGTACGTTACAATTTAATCAGCATGCAATCGGACGAGTGGTTCGAAACAAACAGTTGTTATTTGTCCATCAGTATTACATGGTAGTTGGGGACCGAAATTTGAACGCAGTACCTTGCGGATGCATGGGATTGTGAATAACAGCTGTTCGTTTTTTTAGTAAATATGCAATAGTTTACAATAAATTACCTACAGTCATTCAGATCTAATAGATGAAGAACCAATAAACTGTTGAACAGCTTGTCTTCGTATATCTCGAGGATATATTATATGTAATGAACATGATAAATATACAAACGAAATATTATTGAACTGCATTTTTTTTATTCATTTATTACTATAGGGTACAGATCATATACAAGAGCTTTTCAATAATTACATCCATCGATGAACACAATGTAACTAGTATATCATTATGAGATAGAGGAAATTGCCTTAGTTAAGTACTCAATGAAGATACTATGACTATTGTAAGCGCAATTCAATAAATGAATTAATTTTTTATGTAGATCGTTATGTGTCTATATATATATATATATATGATTCAATTATACGAAGATACTTGCATAAAAATATATTAATAGACTTTTTCTTTTTCCGAGTATCAGCGGAGGCAGAACTTTCAACAATGAATATCAGTTGTTTTACAGATGGACTTTTTCCAAACAATCACGTCGGGTGACTACTATGAAGAAAAAAGACCAGCTACAATGCTAGTTGATAATGCGAATACTTTTGCGAATTTACTGTTAACTTCATTCATTCGACGTATTATGAATGCATAAAAATTATCGAATTGAGATATAGATATAGAATGTGATTCATAACATCTTATTTACGGCTTGTCCACGTAATTGTTACCTTCGCTACGGAAGTTTTCGAAAAATGTTTTTTCGATATGGGTTGATCTCAGCACATCCTTCGATGCAGTTTTTTTGCGCTGATTACGAATTTATCATTTTTGTTTTTTTTTTTAAATTCCTTTTTTGCAACCAAAATCATGTTTTTTACTTTTTAAAAATCGTATTTTGAATTTTTTAAGGTAACATTTTTTCGAAAAGTTCTAATTATTACACCATTCGATGCAGAATTTTATTCTCTACAAAATGAGCTGTTTATGTTTATCTTTCACCCCCGGAGGCCACTTTTACATTGTTGTAGAGTTTTCAACTTACCATACTAATAACGAGCGTCTGCTTCATCATAAGAACTTGAATTTTTGTACAGTGGTTATATGTACAGAAAAGACCAAGCGCTATAAAAATCAAATAGATCTGAGTAAGTTAAGTGACCCGAAATTGATCGACAAAAAAGGTGTCACAGCGTTACGAAAAATGTCAGTGTTACGTTTTTTTTTTAAATTTTTTCTTTGAATAATGAGAGCTAGGAAAACACTTTTTTTACCATTGAAAAGCTCTTTTCATGCTCTACAAAGTTAGTTCCAGGCCTATTTTAATTGGAGATCATCGTTCGCAGGGAATTAAACGATAAGTGAAAGCGTTGGAAATTCAGGGGCCTTTTACGTCACAGCGTTACGTGACTATAAATCATTTTTGTAAACTATAGAGTGCAAGCAAAAAATATCAAATATACAGTGCATATAGAACTCGTCGAGCTGCATCGAATGGCGTTTGAATAAACTTTCCAGCTATCATAGTTTTTGAGATAGTTTTAAAACAATTTGCCAAAACGTCACAGCGTTACGCTTGGACAAGCCGAATTGTAGACTAAACGTGAGAGAAAAAAAAATAATAAAAAGGAACGCTGCGAGTAGGATTCGAACCTACGCGGGAGAACCCATCTGATAGCTTGACATATCGAGTTTCAAGTCAGACGCCTTAACCACTCGGCCATCACAGCACGTGTATATTGCGTCTTTTTTAAACATCATCAATCGCAATTTATCTGTCATATGCTTATATAAGAAGCAAAGAATTCATTTTCATGAGATATATTTATGTTGTCGATAGAATATTTTCTAATTCTCAATATATCGATATACTATTTTGACATTACTGAATGAATATATATATATATATATACAATTAATTATTTGGTTTATTTGAATTTAATGAAGTAAAGATCTATCAGTATTTTTCATTTTAAAAGATCCATCGTACGCAATTTCTTCTTTTTTTCCTACAAACAAAATAATCCTATAGTAGATGTCTAATGTTTTTTCGATTCATTGGCGTGTCGTTTTAAATGCCAACCACAATAAGTATGACTACAACATTTACATTCTTTTTGCCATGTATCTGCTCCACATGTAAAACATTTTCGTTGAACTGATGGTGGATAATTTGCTTTCGATGAAACGACTGGTGCAACCGATGATAATGATGGTGGTGGTGGTGAGGTAGACGGTTTTATTTTTTCATTTTTCGGTTCATTTTCTATTACAAGTTTCACTTGTAATGATGCTTTCCAATCAATGGGTTCAGATATAATTTCGATGCGAGGATGAAATTTATTATTCTGCATACCTTCTTCAATCTGATCGATTTCATGAGTTAATTTTTCAATATCTTCTTCTACAAAATTTTCTCGTTCCATTTTTTGTTGAATAGTTTCAGTCATTTGATTTAATCTATTTTCAATTTGAGTACGAGATTGTTTAGAATGTGCGTCGAGTTGTTTTCTGGCTTCACCAGCAATTTGTCGTGCTTGTTCTTTGATTTTTTGTTCCCATTCATCAACGGCACTCCAAGCTTCGAATTTCGTTGGATCAAAACTCGAAGCAACAGTATTAAAATAATATTCTTGTAATGTATTACGTCGAGTAACAACATTTTCAAGTTCAACAGAAAGATTTTGACGATGAATTTGAAAATGTTTTACACAAAAAATCTTTTTACATCCGAGACATGGTACAATACCTTCTTGTTTATCACAATCAGGACATAATGTTGTCGTGGCCATTGCCATGTTGGTTGTGAAGGTGATAGGCAGTCTTTTTCTTTCTTTTTCCTTATGTGTAGTTACCTATCCTTTTCAATAAAACTGATGGAGAATAGAGGGCATTGTATTGACAAACTATTAAAATAATTTTTAGTATCAAAAGTAAAATGTCAAAATGACTTGAAACAACGTAGTATTTAGATTTATTTTTTCTTTCACTAGATTCATTGGTTAAAAAATATTCTTGTTCTTATATCATATTCTTATTTATCCGTACAGATTGTAAGATAATCTGAAAATTTCTCCCTTACTACTGCGAATCTTAATCATGAAAATAGAGCCCTGGAAAAAGAAAACGATTGCATTAATGTCAACTCGTGTGTGCGTGTGTGATATTTTGACTGTCAACAATTTTCTGCAAGCTTCGATCGCAAAAACTCATCTGAAATCAATAGAAATAAATGTAAAGATCGTACAATGAAGATTCCAATTTTTGTTCATCTCGACAACAAAAGCAAATGTAATTTTAAAAATCTGATAAGCTGAAAAATGTTTGAATTTGTCTTCTACATAAGGTATAATCAAGTCCAGATGAATCGCTGTGATCAAATTCTGAAACTAGAGAATTAGAGTTTAGAAGAATAAGCGAATCATTGAAGGTATTTATTATGTTATATCATTATCATGCTATTGATTTAGTTTCAGATAATGTATTCATTTATCTTCTACATTGCCCAAGGGCTTCGAATTGCATAACAAAATAGCGATCTTTATCATTTTATGTTCCAAAATGCAATACACACGTGTCGTATAGATCTTAAGTAAAACTTGACTATGATTGAGATTTTTTTAATTGGCGCTGTTTCTTATTTTCTATTACAGTCAATTCGTATGAATCAATTAACATCTCACGAAATGGTTCATAATCATAACAATAATAATTTCGAAGATCAGATTTTATCTATCGGATCAGCGAATACGCTCAAACGAGCGATGACAGTAAACAAACTGAGTGAAATGCTTGATTGCATTAAAGATATGAAATTTTATGCTAAAACCATCGAACAAGATCTACCAGATTATTTATCAGCCATGTCTGTAGAGAAACAAAATGAAATGTACACAACTGAAATTGAAACAGATAATTTTCTTGAATTAGCTGAACAACGGTTAAATAATAATAATAATCGTTATATTCTTCTTCGTGATTTAATCGAGCAAAAAAAGGTTAACTATATTCAATTGTTTTAAATGAAATGAATTTTTATTTTCATATTAATAGAAATCCAATGAATCACAATTGAAAAATTCCACAATGAATAAACATAAGAAATCTCTAGTAGAAAAACAAGTTGAATATATGAAACGTGTGATCGGTGCGCAACCATCTGCTCTTGACGCAATCTATTTAGAAGCATTACTCAATCCAGATCATTGGCAATATAATCATGATCTTCTTGAAACATCACCTATGGATAATTTAACATCCAATGAACGAAAACGATTAAATGAAATTTTAAATAAATTTGAATAATAATAATAATCAGTTGCACATCATATCATTTAAAGAAGATTAGGGGATAAAAATATCTGATTTGATGCATTTTCTAAAATTCTTGTCGTGTGCGAGAAATTTCCTGTTCTTTTTTTAACTCGTGCAGAGTTTCTTTTAAATACGACGCAGGAAGCGTCTTCCGGTGATGACCGAAACAAAAACACAGTACGTGCCATCATTTCCTTGAAAATATCAGAGTCCATTTTATTTTTAAAATGATTATTATATTTATAAATCAAGCAGAAGAGAAAAGAAACTGAAAAAGAAAAGCTAAACAAACTGCTTATTCGTATGAATCAATACAAGAAGGTATTAGTATGTGACTCCCTACTGATGAACAACATACAAATACACTCACATCGATTATGTTACGTGATTGAAACGGATTAAAAACAATTGTCATTGAACAAGATTTTCTTTTGTTATTCATATTTATACATCGTTTGGCATAGCACATGTTCAGCTGTTCATCATCTTAGAGAGCTAATTATGAATAGCACTAGTGCGCATAGACAACGTAAATTGGGATATTTTTTCATTCATCCTGCTGACTAATTTTGTCGGACTGACATTTCTCGCTTACTTTACACGATTGATGTACTTCTTTCTTTTTTGTTCTTGCTAGCTCAGTTGTAGTTGTTGTTATTTTTCTCATCTTTTTCTATTTGACATATTTCCAAGAGGGCAAAAGTAACGAACATACCGATGAGTAGAAAATATCTAGAACGAATGAGAAAAAAGAGAAGAAGGCACAGCTATGATAATCGATTACATAAGCTTCATGCTGTTTTTCGACTAGTTGCTTTTGCTTCTCCTCCTATTTCAACGGTTGAAATTGAACAAAACTAAATTGTCCTCTAATGAACATCTATAGATGTGTGATCTTCAAAATTACATCGATATTTCGCACTTACAACAAAATTTGAGGTGAAAACGACTCATCACCTTGTCACTAATCTTAATAGACAAAGAAAAACTAACATTAGTATCCACTCGAATAATAACATTATTTTTCATTGTGTTATATTAGTTACAATCAGCATCGTATATTCTGCCACTTCATTGATCAAACGAAAATAACAAAACCAAGGTGTAAAAATAAATCATGAACTTTGATATGATTAGTTGTTTCTTCTGTGTTTGAATTTCAATGTTCTAAAATACTGATTGGAACTTTGTTTTATTCTTGCTTCTCTATATGCACTATCGAAATATCATTCTGCGATCTTGATGTTTAACGAGCGGCATCGATCATTATCGTAGCAAAAGAATGAATGATTATCCCTTATTACATACACACTGTTGCGGCATCGTTGACACTTGGGTGATGGGTGAAATCGTTTTCATGATTTTCTTTTTCAAAGAAGGTGTTAGAAAAACGACTCTCTCTCTCTCTCTAGCACTCGCACTGCTTTGCTTTTCTCGATAAGTTTTTCTCATAGACGATAGCTAGTGTATACATTGTCTTTGATCTGACAGACAACAGTAGATTTTCTGCTAAGAAGTGTTTGTTCACATTGTGCCACTTCTGTTTTGTTTTAGTGCTATCTATACTCGGCACAGTAGGTATATAGTATATTTTATAAAGCAGAACAAATTTTTCTATGAACACTGTTAGATTTCTTTTCTATTTCATGGTTCCATATGAGAATGTTATTCCGAGAAGAATAAGAGAAGAAAAATTGGATTTTTCTTTTTCAATTTACTTGAAAGACAATTTTTTGTCAATGTCAAATGAATGTTTGAGACAATTTCGATTTATTCATTCGATGTCAATGCCATTCTCACTTTATTTCATCTGATAGTGTGAAAAAGATGTCTTGTTTAGATATGAAAGAATGTGATAGTGTTATTGTCTGATGGGCAAAAATCTAAAAAGTGTTGATAATAATACAATGAAGTAAATCAATGATAGTCATGATGATAATGTCTCCATTTATATTTTAGTCAGACAGTTTTTCTGTTTTCTTTTGACACCCCCTACTATCGTTGTTCATCGTATATATATATACGAAACGATGATCGTCTCGTTCCAGCAATCATATATCAGTAACGTGAAAAAGGTTGGTCAAATTTTTTGTTTATTTTAGAAAGTTTGATTCTAAACACGACGAACAATATTTATTCTTCTGAATGTTCGAACGAATTAAAAAAATCTGTTTCGAATCTAGAAATGAAAATAAAATAAGATGCTATTACGTCGTTTTATATCCCTATGGATAACAAGAATAATATACATATACACTTGCTAATACATTTGATGGTGATCATCATCATCATCATCATCATCATCATCATCATTTTGACTAACATTTTTGTTATCTATATTTTTTTTGTAAAGTGCACTACATGACTGATAAACTTTGGATGAATGGATAGATGGATTCATTCTTTTGATGAACATGAAATCCACTTGATAAGTATGTGAACAATTGACAATTGGATGAAAAAAATACGATAAATTATTATTAATGTGATGTAATAGGAAAAAAACTGTCTCGAACACACAGTCAGATATCGTTATTTGAATAGAATGAAATTGGAGATATGTCTGTTTTCACCACATGCTTCAAATAAGAAGATGGGACACGAAGAATTTTGTTTTTTGACTCTCTTTCGATGCAATTCGATCGATTACTCTCAGCATGGATTTAATTTTGTTCATTTTTCGACTTGTCATTTGAAACATCTGGAGCGTAACAGATCGAATTCGTATGTGTATGTGTATATAGATGTAGCATCAAATGCAAAATGAACTCACTCACTACTAGATGATGAACGTAACGAAACGAAACAACACAGCAAAAACGTGTAATCGTTCCTTGTTCAACTTTTCCATCTCATCGATTATGATCAAACAACAAGAAGAGATCATCGTTAAAAATTGAGATCAAGGTAGACGATGTAATAAGATCAAACGATTCATTTCGATGGACATCGATGTCCATGACCAACAAGTGGACAATTGGGAAATAGAAAAGTCACTGACGATGCAAACAGAAAATAATTAGATAGTTGACATAATTAAAAATCTGTTCTTGACTACAGAATATTGTACAGATATTTTTTTTGTGACAATCTTAGTATATAAAGTCTTATGGAATTTATGCACGACTAGAAAATGTTCTTTAAGTTATGTTGAATGAAAATTTTTATTAATGCGTAAATTATGATAAAAAAATTTTTCAGAATAAAAAAATGCAAATGCCAACAGACCAATTCATCGAGCTTCTTTTTTTCTATTGGTTAATATATGAATAGCAAAACAAAATTTTCTATTGGTGAAACAAGGAAAAATACCAACGAACAACGCTGCATGAACTCTCCAATCAGCACCCTGTAGTTACGTTTCGCTCTCTCTGTCTCTCTCTCTCTCTCTCTATCCATCCAACTTGCTTGTCTGTAGCGACCTTTTTTCTTGTGTATAGGGAAAAGATTGCACCGCTGGAGATGACACAGGCATTTCCGTTTTCGTATCTTTCTCTACTCGTTAGAAGTAATACATACACACTTCCTTCAATACTCCGGATGGTTGATCTACACCTCAGGAGTTCTTATTCATAGTTTCAGTAATAATCCAATACAGACATTCAAAAGAGAACAAATAAACAACAGAAGAAAGAATATAATATTTTTTTTTCTCTTTTTTTTCTGATTGGTCAACTTATTTTTTCTTTCTCTTTTTCTCTCTCGATTTTTTCTCTCGACTTCTCTCTCTCTTGACAACAACGACAAAAAATTTCTTCTACACTGCTGTGTATGTGTCTGTGCTTGATAGGTTGCCTACTGGAGTCATTATTGCAGTATCAATAGCTAGATCCTGGTGAGCTTATAGGCACCGCGCGACGCACACCTCTCCCTACAAGTTCTCAATCCTGTGGAGCATTGGAAAAAAATCGACAAGTGCCAACCCCTATCGAGATTGTTGACAACAAAAAAAAAAGACAAATCGCACAGTAAGTAATTCACGGCATGAAAGTAATTATGAAATTTATCTAGTTTTGATTTTTTTTCTTAAATTGTTTTCCAGCTGATCAATTCAATGTTTGATCCGACAAGTCCATCCGTTGATGTCACCGGTGGTGCCGGTGAAAGTACAAATAATACTACAACATCATCATATGCAAGTCCATATGCACCAGTTACATATAGACCATTAACTTCAACACCCTCTTCCTCATCACTTTTTCATGTGCCCGGTTCAACATCATTAAATTCACTTGATGATCAACAACAACGTCGAACAGATTTCTCATCATATCCAGGTACATCACCACCATTTTCAACTGCACAAGATCCATTAGCAGGTTCAAGTTTTATGTAAGATTTAAAATCAATTGTAGGTCTTCACTCATATGTTTTTTATTTTAAATAAACAGGACATATCCTATGTTCGATCCCGAACAGTATGCCAATACACAATATTATTCACGTTATGTTACAGCTGGTTCACATATGGATCCAGCAACACAAACAGCGTTTTTACCTTATTTTCATCCTTCATATCGACAAGGACTTGGTACAGCATGTAATGTTACAAATATTCCAAATGGTAAAAATGAGAACTATGTATGTAAATGGATTGATCCTGATTCACATCGAATATGTAATCGAGCATTTGCCTATATGCCAGACATTGGTAAGTTAAATACATACATCCAATCATAGTATTTTATTTTTAATGAAAAGAAAGAAAGAATGAGAGAAAAAGAACGAAAAAGAAAAAGAAAACGTCGGAAGTTAATCTCCCGTGGTGCTACTAAAATAATGATGAGGTTAAACAGATGACAAAAATGTGTGTGTATATACGAATGTTCTGTTCACTACTATATAAATGAAGCTTGTTAGTAAAGACATAATAATCATGGCATTTTGTCCTTCGATTTTCTTTTTCTAGTCACACATCTTACTGTTGAACATGTGGGCGGGCCTGAACAATCAGCACACACATGTTTATGGCTTGATTGTCCAAGGCATGGTCGAGCATTTAAAGCAAAATATAAATTGGTCAATCATATTCGTGTGCATACCGGTGAAAAACCATTTGCTTGTCCATTTGCTCGTTGTGGAAAAGTTTTTGCACGTTCAGAAAATTTGAAAATTCACAAACGAACACATACTGGGTAAGTTTCGTAATTTTTGTTTTGTGCTTAAAATGTTTGATATGAGAATATTTGTATTTTTTTGATTTTTTTTTCTAGAGAACGACCATTTGCATGTCAATTTTGTGAACGAAGCTTTGCTAATAGTTCGGATCGAAAGAAACATCAGCATGTTCATACATCAGATAAACCATATAATTGTCGAGTTAGTGGATGTGATAAAACGTATACTCATCCATCATGTAAGATAAGAAAAAACAGAACAATTAATATATTTTTTTCTATTGTCGAATTTTTTCTAGCTTTACGTAAACATATGAAAATGCATGAATCTCAAGGACTAGAGTCCACATCATCGACAGCAACAAATTCTTCTACGGGATCAACAAATGATTCATGTATGAAACGAAATAATCTTCATCGACGCGCAGGAGAAAGTGAACGATCTCCGTCTCCATCATCAAGAATGCAACATCATTCTCAACGACGCCGTCGTTCATCTCGAGACAGTATCAATACACATCTTCATCATCATCAACAACAACAACAACAACAGCAGCAGCAGCAGCAGCACCATCAACAACAACAACAACAACAACAACAGCAACAACAGCAACAACAGCTACTACTGCAACCAAGTCATTCATCAATGAATACAACGGCAACAACAGATAGCTGTTCAGAATCCCCACCATCATTTGAAAATCTCACACCAATGAAAGCTGCTCTAGCACGTATGCATCATCCTCAAGTACAAGCACCACCGCCAGCAACATCAACTGATTGGCCATTGCATATGCATACCATGAGTGCATATCATCATCCACACGTTTATCATCCGCATCATGCGGCTGCTTTACAACAACATTATTATCATCGACAAACTGGACTTAACTTTTGACTAATTCTTATAAATATTCAATGTGCATGTGTGTGCGTGTGTGTGTGTGACGCATTGCTTGAACTTTTTTTTTCTTCTTTTGTTCGTTTGCTTTCATTTGAAAACACGTATTTTTTGCTTGTTATTACAAGAAAATTTTTTTTTTTTGAGTATAAGGAAAAAACATATGCATTTGAGTCTAAAAGACTTAATTTTATCTACATATACAAGTGGGAAAAAGTGGAAATAATTAACATTCGGTTCATTTGAGATTAAAACGTTGGTTCATCTAAAACAACAGACTAATAACGTGATGAGCTTAACATTGAATGTCTCCACCTTAAATCACGCATATACACAAACGACAACAACATATTGTCATTCGTTATTCGTGTTTTCTTCATTCCAATTGAATGAGTTGAATACAACACATCCAATTCTATTATAATTACTTTTTCTTTTCGATTTCTATTTTATTCGATGCGGACGGATCAAACATACAATCGAATATTGAAATAAAACTTTCTTCTTATCGGTAGCAAGAGACCTCCTGGCGCGAATTCTTTCCCCTTCGCTCTTGCTGTCTCTCGCTCTCTCTCTCTCTCTCTCTTCGCACCTATTGATTTTCGTATATATACACATATAGTCTATTGTTCTTCAAAACTAATCTTAGCAGGGAGCCACGTCTATACATTCGGCCGTTCAATTAATGAACATTGGTAATACAACAAGAAAAAAAGGAAAACGACGACGATACGATGAAGAAGACCAACCACTACAGAGTCTGATGTCATCCTTGACGAAATTGTATATGTATGTCTTATTATCCTATGTAATCAATTTTTCAATTGTCTACTTATATATCATCATCTATTTTCTAGAAAGACAAATACGAGTGGAATGTCATCGTTTATCGATTGCTAGAAGGAAGATGATCATCATCATTTTCTACCACTGGATGCGCTAATTGTTCAATTTGTCTGTCTATTTATATATACATGTGTGTGTGTGTGTGAGAAAAGCTCTTCACAAACACTAGGTGGTGACAAAACTCAAATTAGAACCTCATTTACGCTAGACAAAAAAAAGAACTTTTCTTTAGTTTTTTTCTTCCTCAAATAATCAATCAATACAATTCTTGACAGATGCCTTCTTACCTGTCGGAAAATAAGAAAAAAATAAAATAAAACATACTTTTCACACCTACTTCTTCAGAGATGAAAGACCCCATATGTATCGCACATGAAATAAGTTTCCTTCTGCGTGTTTTTCTTTTTTTTATTATTATTTTTATTCAAATGACATATACAATACGAATAGATGTTATTGAGATTTCTTTGTTTTTTTTTAAAATAAATACAGGCACAAGACAAGAAAAAAAAACAAGGAAGTATGAGATACAAACAAGAATAGATATAGATAAAGTTGTCCATGGCTTCGTAGACTGTGGACATCTGACTAACGATTAAATGATATTCGAATAAATATAAACATTTAATTTAATTCTTTCCACGACGATTAAATGCAATAGCAACTAAAAACAAAAGATATCAAATGACTAAGTTAATCAATTCATTTCACTTACTAATGATGATCAAAATAACTCCAACAACAATACCAGCGATGCAAACATTTGTCTAGCAAAGAAAATTTTTCAATAAAGAAATGAATAGATTCGATAGTTTTCTTACTTTAGCATTTTTCCACCAATATTTTCGTCTTAATTGTTTTGTTGTTTGATTATATGTTGAAGCTGATGTTTCGAGATCGTCAGCGCGTGTCATTAAATTATTTAATGCAACGTCGCGATCTAATAATTTATCGATATTTTTTTTCATAACACCGACAACTTCTTGTACTTGACCGTGAAGTCTAAACAAAATAATTAATGATAAGAAAATTTCAAATTAAATTTACTTTTTCACACCACCAGCAGCTGATGAGCGTGTAGTATCCCTAAAGAAAAATGATACAGGAATTCCAGTAAAGAAACTATATTAACTTACGAGTCGATTTGAATATCAAGTGCTTCATCATCATCGTCTCGAATCGATGACTGAAATAAAATGCAAATTAAAATCAACCGAAAACTCGTTGAATATATTTTAATTGGAATATTTGAATTTTTAGAGCTCCAGTTTTATTGTTCAGCTGAAGTCTACTCTGCAAACTCCAGGTGGTCGTCATGTCAGGACGAAAAAAGATCGAAATATATAGGTCCCATCAATCCTTTTTATTTTATTTTATAAATAACAAGAGTTAACTTGATATTTATTGCCAAATAAATACTTACATAAGTTTGAGGACGTGTATAACCAGCTGTAGCCATTTGTTTTAATGTAAAATTTCGAAAGAAAACAAATTTTAAATCGTAGCTATTAATTTCTCTATAAAAGAAAATTCATTATCTAAAAAACAAAGCCATATCAGAAAAAAAATCCAAACTTATGCCCTACGAAAAAGTGAAAAAAGAAGAAGAACATCACAATATCTTGGGTTAGGAACTTTTGCAATGTCTGTTTCATTTGTTTTGTTGCTTTTCATTGCGTGCGAGTGAATTAAAATCCTGGCATTTCTGGTTCGCCACCAGTATTCATTTTTTCGCGTGATTCAGTCCAAGCTTTAGCAATTGTACGTTTCATATCATCGTCACCTGTTTCATACATATTCTTCATAAGTTTCATTAATGAATCACCTGGATCTTTGCTATCATCCATCTTTGGTAATGGCCTATATGTACGTGATATTATTTATTTACAAAATGAATTATGTTAAGAATCAAAAACTTACTTATCTTCAGTTTTCTTTTCATCACGAAATATGCATTCCCATTTTTTATTATCAACTTTAGCTAATGATATAATAACCATATCTTTTTTAACCTATTTCAAAAAGAAAATTCAATATTTTTCAGTTAAAAATGTGCAACTCACGCATGTTCTTTAGCTTTGTTATGCAAATAGTAGATTTTATCGTTTCCAGAGATCAATAATCTGTCTATTTAGTTGTGTCTGTATTTCAAACAGAAACTTTTCATTTTACTTCATACGTATTATTTCTTGCTTTTGCTATTCCTATGCTGTTTTCTTTTTCATTTCATTTAATATGAACTTATTCTAATCAATGATTTAACTTGCAAATAAGTCTGTTCTACATATCGATTAGATTTTAGGTAGATTTCAACGTTCTCTTACATATTCCGATTAATATCAAAGCTGAATGTAAATCCATTAACTGATTCAAAAGAACGTCAGTCATCCGAATTTTAATATATTCATCTGAATTTTTTCTATCCGAGCACAGCTGAAAATTCTTCTATTAAGCTGTAAAATATATTTTGCAGGCATGATAAAAGTCAAGGTCAACTATTTATCTCAATAAGCGCATAAGCCCGGAAATTAATTATTCTCTAAAACAAAAATATGATCAATTCACAATTATTCTTTTGCTTACAGAATCACTGTTGTACAGCGATAAAACACTATTTATAATATAATTTTTTACTTGGTGTAAAATTTTTCACGTCACTATGGGAAAGAAGTTTGATATCTATCAAAAGGGCGATCGAACAACTTACACTTATAAATTACAGTAAATATTTTCTTGGAAAACACGCAATTTATAGATAATAAGCTTAATTTTATATTTACCTTAAACGTGGATTGAGCAGGTTTAATTTCATTTAAAAGGCGACCACGTTTGAATAGATAGTTAACATTTTTTAAGTTATTTATTTCAAGCGAAAAAACTCTAAACGGTGAAAAATTCAATCCATCAAAATAATGCAGCATTCTATTTACCGTTCTTCAAATGAACAACGGACTTGATCCGACGATAAATCGCCTACACCATCTAAGTTTTGAACATAGATTTTTACGAATTTATCCGATTGGTCCCAAGCTAGAAAATAACTTTTGCTTATTTTTTGTTTTACAACTCTATTGAGTTTTTTATCTACCATAGACCGTTATTTCTTTTGTATATGAACGATTTGTTGATGCTACTACGGGAGCAGTTGGCTTTTTTTCTGCTGCTGCTGTTGCTGCAACATTTTGTTGTTCTTGTTTTTCTTTGAGCGCTATGAAATCAGTTTCAAGTCGACGTTGTTGAACTTCAAGAAATTGTTTTACTCGTAAACGAGTAGCTTGACCAAGCAATTTTTTAACTTCATCAATGTCAGCATTAAGCTAAAATAAATATTATATTAGAAAATTGATTATCTAACTGAAATAGACATTGTCTAATTTAAGTGCTTACCTCTTGAATTTGTTGTTCGATATTGGCCATTGTCGTTATGGTTCCTTTTTCTATCTAAAACAAAAATAAATATGATGAATTCTTATCATTTACTAGAAAAATAAAAATCTTTATTTATAACAAATTTTCTTTAATTGCAGCTTCAATCACAGATATAACTCGTCGATTAAGTGGACTTAGCGTTCCATCAATTTGTACTGCTTCGCAATTTTTATCAATGGTTAATAGTGATTTTCTATGCTTAAATTGATCCAAAGGAAAGAAAGCTACAGCAGTAGTCTCATAATAATCAGAACCCATTGTATTTTCGTCGAGTTTAACATTGTCAAATTGTTGACAGATATCTGATGGACATTTAGTTTTTAATATATAACATCGGAATAGAGAATTCTTATGATTTAGATCAACAGATGGACAAGTCATTAGATAATCAATATCACAGGTGAAGAGAGTTCGTGTTTCTTCATATAATTCGTCTTTAGCAGTTTTTTCTATGCATCGAGGGTCATCATAATTATATTTCATAGAACCGCCACAACAATTATAATTTTTTGTATAATCATACACAAGAAGGACAGCTGAACGTTTCGTATCTACAATCAATACACCGGATCCTCGGTATTCAATTAAGGCAGCAGAAGCCATCTAAAATTTGATTTAAGATTAAACGGCAAGAGCGGAGTCGATTTGTTAGAAGAACTAAGAACGATATGTTCGAATCGCAAAGAAAAAAGAAGTGAATTTCGTTTGATTGTAAAGTTAGAAGATAATTGAAACTTCAATAGATCAGTACGAACACTTGATTATTCTCACTCACTTCCACAATGTGATAAAAGACTCGGACTCTTTGTTTGAACTATATTTATTGAACCATAAAGCTTACACAAAAAATAAAATGAATACGAAAGATTCATTAAGATTTAGTTAACGAGGACAGAAATTATCGTACGTTTATTTTTGATAATAACGATTCAATTGTTCTATCATTGGAGAAAACAAAAGTCGAACAAACCAAACAATCAAATTAGGAATTCTTACTTTACAAATATTCGATCTATTTCTGATACGCGTCATACGTCAGTATGTAAACTTTATAAATATTAACTCTAATTTGTTGTAAGTACAACAAAAGAACACAATACCCTACCTATTAATAATACTGTCAAATATAAATAGTTTCCAATCAATTAAAATATTAATAATTAATCTAAAACAAAGTTTTAAATGATGATTAGAATTTTTCGACTTAGAAGAAAACGAATTGAATGCAACTAAATTCTCTTGAGTAAAACACAAATATTCAGGACTAAATAGATACAAAGCAAAACGCAGAATTATCTAAAGTCTTAGTTTTTAATATATATCCAAATCGTAGGGCATAAAAGCGTTTAGTCGATATGGATCACAATAGCATCGAATTAAATACGTCGGCGGACTTGCATCAGCGCTAAACATATAATATCAATGAATTTCTTTTTTAATCTAAAAAAAAAAACCAAACGTACTTGAAAATGCTATTACAATGTTGTGGGACTGATACAGCTCGTGGCTTATCTGTTGTTGTATTATCAGCTTGTTGAGTACCATTTTCTTTGAGATTCGAATTCTCGCATATCATCATATCGTCATTATCATCGATTTCGATTATTGACGATGGTAATTGTTCTATTTCTACAGATTTAATCTTTTTTGTATTACAACATGATTCTGCCTAAATAGATAAACATTAACAAATTTTCGGTTCTTTATGATTTGTAAAAATTTCATCATTTTTTTTTTAAAAGTAAAAATGAACGCCACATCTCTTAGATAATTATAGATTTCACACAATAGCCTCATAAGTGACATTAATCAATCGGTGACGAATAGATGCAAAAAATCAAAATACTACATCAGAAGTCTATCTTACACATTTAGATGAATTGTTATATTAGTATGTCCGAAGAGACGTTCGACTACAATTTCGAAAACTTAGAACTAATAAAAATATTTATACCTGATTGGTGATCGATAGAACTCGTGCAGAAGGAGGATATACTTCATCATCTGAAATAAATTTTCGTTTGTTGGTAATTAAATTTTCAACTGTTGTATTTATCGTTGTTGTCATTATGAATTCTATCTAAAAAGAAGCACAAGCCAAGTTAAGTTACTTTTTCAATCCATCATAATTATAGTCGAATTGTTCATAATATGATTGATGTAGAGAAAAAAAAAGAAACATTATCTAGAAATAACAAAAACAAGCATATCATTGTTGTTACATTTTATTTCATGTTCTTTTTCGTGCTATTTCTTTTTTCAAAACACTAACAGCATTTAATGAATTCGACAAAGGATTATTATGTTTCATTCGCTTAACATTTCTATTTGAATTATCAGGTTTTCTCTTGTTGTTCGTCGAAGTTGGTTGTTCAGAATGCGATGTTGACGATTTTTTCAATGAGTTTGGAATAAGATAGTCCGGCACATGTTTCAAATGTTCTTTTACTTTAACGACATGTAATGCTGAATCATGTCGAAGTAATTGCAATTCTTTCTTATTATCATTGAAATATGTTTTTAATTTTTTTGAATTGAATATTTCCGATTTAATTTCTTTTAAACGTGCTTCACGAATAGATACGCGTGTTATTCCACGTAGTGAATCTAATACACGATAACGGAAACCATCAACTTGCTCAGATTTGAAACGATACAAGTGAAACATATCTTCACCATATTCATTTTCAAGTTCGCCACGTACAATTTCAAAATATGGCATTTCTTTTTGAGTGATCAATGAAAGAGCCAAACCTGAAACTCAAATCAATATTCATCAGTAACAGTTGTTATAAATTTTTTAGAAAAGCTTAACTATAGAAACGAGTTTCAAAAAATTCTATCAGAACATAATTTCGATAGGACTCAATCTCTCCTTTTGATTGCAGGTAAGAATCTCTTCGGTTTATATCACTAATGCATTTCTTTTAGAAATATAATGAAGAAAAAACGAACGCTCTATGTATTTTCCCAACTAAAAAAAAAAGATAAAAGCTTCCAGAATTCACATCTAAAATTTTTTGCTGCGCTCATAGATCAGCTTAATTCGATCACGAATAATTTCAAGATCGTACTAGTGGTTAGATTGTGCTTTTTCTCTCTGCCGATAACCTTACACTTCTCAAAATATTAAACAATAGAATCGCCTGTCTATTACTCACCTTTTTGATCAACACGAGCAGTTCGTCCAACTCGATGAACATATGAATCAAAATCCATGGGGAAATCAAAATTGATAATATTAGCTACTCGATAGAAATCAATACCACGTGATACACCATATTCTTTATCTCCTTTTCGAGTTACAGGCTCTGTTTTCTTCTTTTTCTCTAGAAAAAAAAATTTATTTACTAAAAATCTCGATGCAACTGATTATAAAAATTGGCGTACTTTTTTTTGAGTCTTCTTCAGCTTCTGGTTCCGGTTGTTCCTCTTCCTGTATGGGAACGGCACTCGGTGCATCCGTTGCAATCATTATATCATATAATCCATCGTTCTAAAAGTGTCAACAACTTAAAATAGATACAAAACAAAATAACTTTTAATACTTACATATTGTTGAACAATATGTAAACGTGAATCCATTGGTAATTCGCTATTTAATAAACAAGTTTTTATATGAAATTGTTCCATTAATAGTTTTAACCGATATGCTTGTTCAACTGAATTAACGAATAGAATAGTTCGTCCCATTAATAATTGTAATTTTAATATAGTTACAATTAAAATAAACTTCTGATCTTGTTCACAATAGATATAATATTGTAATAATTGTTTATTATCTGGTAAGATTGTTGAATAATCATCATTCTGATTGATTTTCACTGGATTATGAAGAAACAATTCTTTTAATTGCGTTATATCATCGTTAAGTGTTGCTGATATTAAGAAACATTGATAAGATTTTGATTTCGATGGTAAATATTTTGAAATTTTTTTCATATCATTTGCATAACCAAGTGAATAAAGTATATCAGCTTCGTCGAGTATAAATAATTCTAGAGTACTTAAATTCAATGCTGATGTAGAATCTTTTAAATGTTCGAGTAATTTTGTTGGCGTTGAAATAATGATTTCAGGTAACGCATTACTATTTGATATTAATGATTGTTTTTGTATTTGTGTTGATAATGAATTCGATAAATCGTAAAGATTTATTTCACGACGACAATATGTTGTCAATTTGAATAACACAGTTGCTATTTGATGGCATAATTCTTTTGTTGGCGATAATATTAATATACGAACATTGCTAGTTTTTGTTTGCTGCTTTGTTAGTAAATGCTGAATTGCTGCTATTGCATAAACACCGGTTTTACCACTACCTGTACGTGCTTTAACAAGGAGGTCTTTACCCGACAATGCATACGGAATAGTTTCAGCTTGTATAGCTGTTGGTGATGCCCATTGTAAATCGGCTATTGCTTTTAATATACGATTGTCAAGACCGAAATCATAAAATGAACGCGATACAGTTTCTTCACCTTCTTCTAGTTCACCGTCGTCAATTATTTCGGGTTCTGCAAAGCGAACAGACATCTAAAGCATAAATTATACTTAGCTGTTAATTAAAACACCAAAATCGAAACTATGATTATGAAATTTTTCAAAAATACTTTTACGTTGCTATCAATACATTTTCCAATGCATCACTGAATTTATTTAAAGAAGTAGTACAAGAATAAATAAATAAATGCATTTACATATATAATCGAACGTTAATTGAGCAACAACCAATTAGAAAGGTGGGCCGGCGATTATTGGATCAGTTTTATCCGATCAGAAAATTTTACGGCTATTTTCTATTCAATTTTTCACTTCTACAGATTAAAATTTGAATTCTTCGTTAATTTATTTTCTTTAATTATTTTATTCAATTATTTTCTCGGCTTTAAATGATCGTATGCTGACGCCATCTTGAGAGTTTTACATTTATCACGGCTTGTCCACGTAACGCGCTACTTCACTGATCAAGTTTAAAGAAATTGTTTTTTCGATACAGAGAGATCTAAGCGTATTTTCTGGTATAGTGTTTTAGGTTGATTGTGAATTTGGACTTTTTTTCTTAAAAAAATTGGGTTTTGACATCGAAAGTCGGTTTTTAAAGTTTTTAAAAACTGTATTTTCAATTTTCTAACCAATAAATTTAAAACAAAAATGCAGAGTAACATACCATTTGATGCAGAATTTGATTCTCTACAAAATGGCCTATTAGTTGTTTACTCTCATTCTTCAGGACCTCTTCTAAACTCTTGTACAGTTTCTAACTTACTATACAATTGTTGAGCTCGCATTTCGATGTAGCAACTTGATTTTTGTTGCAGAAGGATATATGCAGGGCAGTGATCAACATATATATAAACATTAAATATTTTTAAGCATGTTAATTGCTTCAAATTTGGTCGACAAAAAAAAACGTGTCACAGCGTCACGTATGTTTTTTTATTTTTAACCTGAGCGAAAATAGTTTAGAAAAAAGATTTTTACTGCATGAAAGTCCATTCAATTCTCTACAAAACTGGTACTATAAGCATTTCATTTGAAGAAATGATTTGTCAAAAACTTATAGCTTTATAAGCAGCCCTAGAAAAAGGGTCCTTTTTTGTCACAGTGTTACGCGATGATAAAGCCTTTCTAGAAGCGCGAGAGTTCAGTCAAACTAGATCATTCTGTGTACATAAATAGAGTATGATAAGCTGCGTCGAATGACGTTTGAATGATCTCATTAGCTCTTATGCCTTTCGAGGTAATTGCAAAACAATTTGTCAAAATGTCACAGCGTTACGTTTGGACAAGCCGATCAAGATACCATAAGTAGACTTAAAATATTCTAGACATTTATGTTTTGAATAATGAGTGTAAAAAACTGAAGTATGTTATTGAGAACTCCTGCTGTTCTAATTTTTATATATTGCTACAGACTAAATCCAAAAACGAGTGTATTAGGAGTACATTTCATTTCTATGCTGGGCGGACCTAGAGTATAATTAAAAGGGGACTCCTTTCTTTCTATAAATCTTCGGCATTGATCAGGAATCACGACTGTCTTATATTAGATTTTCAATTTCGAACATGAACTATGCCCTTCCCACAAAAATTGTTCTGTCTTCGCCGCCCATTAAAAGTTAATAATTAGAAGAATTTGTAAATCAACAGGAAATCAACTAAAGCTTCCAAATTCTTTCACTCCTGCTTTCTAGAGTCTATCTCAGAATATAATTGAGATCGTTCGCAGCTAATCCTAAGAAAATACACGGTTTTTTAAAACATCACGACGAACTCTGAAGCAGATCATGTCCGAAGATTCATTCTAACTCTGTAACTGAATTCCATTAGAAATATTGTTGGCAACAGCATGCAAAATTGTATTTTATCAGTGACATATGTTACACAGAGGCTCATTCCATTTGTTATCAATCTATAACATCACATTAATCACTTCTTCGCCTAGGTTAGATCATTTATTTTGTTCTGAATGCTTTCTTTTGTTTCTTTTTGTTATTTACCACATGAGCTCCTCGCTATTCAAGCATCAAGATAAAATCGTTGAAACTTTGCTTAAATTCCATTATATTAATCATACTGTGTGTGGAAAAATAGCTTCAATGCTTTCTCAGTATAACGTTTAGTGGCGATATGTTAGTTAGATTTCTGAGAACGTTCTAGTGTTTCTTTCGATCGAACTATACAAATACAGATGAATTTTGAAACAGAATATACATATGAGAAATATCAAAGTTAGCTGTATAAGTAATCAAATTTCTCCGAAGAGAACATAATCATTGTGACTCGAAATTTTGTTTAGAATGGATAGTTGAAGGTAAATATATTTATAAAAACTATAGTCTAAGTATTAGTGTTTGATGATTCCAACACTGTATACTTGATTGACTAGTAAATAAAATGTTCTATGAAGTGATCAAAAAAGATTATTTTCAAAAAACGGAACAAACATACTTTTATTTTTGTCCCTCTTTACTGTTCTAATGCAAACATATAGTACACTTATCGCTTGCAACGTTGTTTCAAACATATCAAATGAATCAACTAAATAAACTCTATGATGTACATAAATTGAACTTATTTCAACCAGAAGCCTTTATGTGTATTACTATGTAAGACCAAATTCGTCGTATGAAATCCCATAAAGTGTCCAATATGAAATGAAAGGATTTTTCTATCCTACATTTGTAGTGACATCTATGATGTATTAAAAACAAATCAGAACTGTGTATTTATTATCTATTTTTCGTTTTCTCGAATGAAACTTTTGAATAAATACAATTTTTCTAAAATAAATAGTACAATAAATCATTCAAATACGTCAAGACTCTTGGATGCTTTGTACCAATCAACAGCAATACTCAAATCAGATGGCGTTGTTCTTTTTCATAAGACTTTGTTTTTTGATTCGAAGTTTTTGTAGGAATATGCTACACCAATTATCGTGAAAAAAGTACATATGCACAAGAAAAATACATTGATTTTAGCGAACTAATTTTACATGCGTATGATTGAATAGAAATACGATTATTGAATCATTTATTTAAGATGCAGTGAATATGTATTTCCCGATCGGTTCGTTTCGAAGTTTATCAATACCCATAGAAGAATCTTATGATATAATATTTATTCGTACTACACGTGATCGCCTCAAGCTTGTTGTCCTAACACCAACTATAATCACTATATGGCTTTCTAAGGTAAATAATTATCTCAAAACTATTTCTATTATTTATTATAAAAAAAAATAACATGATATTTAGCCTTCAACATTAGTTGGTCTTATTCGACGTTCAGAAAATTCTATAGCAACACATGGACATAACGTTTATGCTGAATGGCGAAGTGACACTCAAAAATTAGTTGTTTCTGTAAATTTAAAATTTAAATTTAAAATTCGAACTTCCTCTTTTTTTCTCGACCTATTTAGACTGAAAAAGGATATGTAATTTATTATAAAGTGGTGATTGATAAACCAAAAGGATCATTTTTTGGCTCAATTAGTGATGAAGATCCTTGGTAAGTTTTGCCTTTATACACATGTTATTTCTATGTTTTCTTGAATTTCTAGTGAATATCTTATTCGAGTTAATACTGAAGCACAATTTGAGTTTCCTTTGGTACGAATTAAATTGATTCAAGATAATGTTTTACATATTGGTTCCAACATTCAAGGGTATATCTCGAATAAAAATTTACATCTAGGAGAATTTTTGTGCTTGTTTAGATTAATAAACCTAGGTCCTGATTTATTAGTAGCAGATGATAAGGGTTTTCTTTATCGCATATCATGGGATGGTTCATTGCATCAACAATTAACATTATCTATAAGCACACTGTCTTATACAACTTCATTGAGTTCTAATCGAGGTTTTTATTTTTGTTCAATTGATGATAAGTATTCGAGCTGCTTTTCAATTTTTATTGTAGTTTTTAAAATTCATAAACCAGATCTTTATGCCAAATATATTGAATTTTCTCCATTGTTGAACGGCATTGGTATTATATTTAGTGATGGAACATCAGGTTTAATTATATGTGAAACGTCAAAATTCGAACCACAAGTTTGTAGAATTTATTTCAATCTATACAAATTTATTTTCTACTTGTTTTTGTTTTTAAAGCAATGCCAGTGTATTGTTATTCAACCATCAAATGATGAAAAGATATGGAAAACTCATTGTTGTGTGGCATTAAATGCAATCTATCAATTATTAGCATTTGGTTCGACAAAGTAAAAATTAAATTCAAAATTCTTTTTTTCAAAATAGTTTTATGGTTTTGTTTTCAGTGGACAAGGTCTTGTGTATTATATTGATGAACTAACAGCATCATTACAATTAGCTTTTAAAATACAATTATCTGTAGAAAATTTTCCAGGTTTGTACACGGGTGAAGTAGAAAGAATAAATTAATAATAAACTTGTTTAACAGATCTAGTAGAAAATTTGGGTGCATTGTGTTCAATGAAATGGAGCCCTGATTATCGTGTTTTGTGTACGCTATGGGAAAATGGTGCATTTGCTATTTGGACAGTATTCGGTATTCTTCTTCATTGTTCTCATTCATCGGAACAATCAATGTAAGAATTTCATATTTAGAAAGAAAATAAATGAATTGTTCCTTTCTGTGTTTAGAAATCCAATGGAACCCTATGGTAGTTGTCGTGTTATTGTAAGTGATATATATGTATATATACATAAATTATTAATTAATTGATTGAATGAATTTAGGAATGGGGCCCCGATGGATATACTCTATGGGTTTCATCTCAAAAAGGCATTACATCGCCATCAACAGCTACTGACGATGATGTTGAATTGCCAGTACAAAATAGTAGCCAATTATTGTTATTGAACTTTTTAAAATCAGCTGTGATTAATAATCCTCATTCGGTTTGCATAGCAGTGTTTTTTTTCTATGATTATAAAATTAATTTTTGTTTCTCAGGGCAGCATCGAGCATTTATTATTACAATCAGAAGACAAAGTATATTTATATCTAAGCGGTAATCAACAATCAACAAATGGTAATAACAATGGATTATCAATATCTGTTGGTTGTGATGTCGGCTGGCAAGTTATACAATTACCTCAACTTTATATTCATAACAATTGGCCAATCAAAGTGATTGAAGCCTTATCTTCTTCTATATATTTCATTCTCTTTTGGTCTATTTTCAGTTTGCTTGTATTGACAATACAGGTCAATATTTAGCTGTTGCTGGTCAACATGGATTTGTACACTTTTCATTATTTACACGTAAATGGAAATTATTTGGCAACGCTGGACAAGTAAATGAGCCAAAAGAAAAAAAAAATTTTTAAATCATATTTTTTGTTACTGAACTAGGAACGTGATATACGAGTTGTTGGTGGTTTATTATGGTGGCAAGAATTTATTGTATGCGGCTGTACATCAACCAGTGAAAATCGAGACGAAGTAAGAAAACGACGAAGAAAAAAAAAAGATTTTCTATTTAATTTGAATCTATATATATATATATATATATATATTTAGCATATATCTAGATATGAAGTAAGAGAAAATATAATGTACTACTAATGAGAAATAATCAGATGAGAGAAAGTTTTTATTTGGCTAGCATGCATCTATCAGTTTTTATTTTTGAGTCTTACAAACTAACAGTTTTGCATGTTTTCATTTTAGTTTTCATTGTTTGAGGTTTTGTAATTGATTAAACAGAGAAAAAACGATTGAGCAGCTTCTAACATAATAATAAACTATTTGAAAATAAAAATTAAATGATATAAGTTTAAAACTAAATTTAGATTCGTCTTTATTCGCGATTGACTAATTTGGATAATCAATTTTCAAATGTCGCACGACTACAATCACCAATTATTTGTTTGAATATCTATGATGATACGTTGATTGTGTTTTCGTAAGAGACAAAATGTTGTTATTCGATGTTGTTAATAGAACATTGTTTTGTTTAGATACGATCTACATATCATGTTATATGGGCTCGAACGAAAAGACGGTAAACCAGGTAAATAAAAATCAAAGAAGATAATGGTCACTACTTTTAGTATCATATGAAAAATAACTATACAATGCTTGACCTATCCTACGGTTCGGAGACAGTTTTTATGTTTGTCACAAGCACTACTAATTGTAACTCTGGCCAGAATGTCAACCTGGTCCAGGCTACGTTCGTTTGATCTTTCGAACTCTCCATAAAAAAAAAACTAAATAACCACAATTTTGATGTTCATCACACTCCTAGTCAATAATTGATCGTCTGAGTGATCCCAAGCAAGCCGCTATTAGTAACTTGTTCAAGGCCATTTCCATTCGAGCCACACTAGATCCATTATCAGAAGTTCATTTGATAGTAAATGTTTTGCTCTAGAAAATTCTTGCAAGACAACTTACAAGTTTTTACTTTTGTAGTTGATAGTGACATCCTTTTTTTGAGAATTAAATTCCACACACGATGCACAAAAATGAATACTTCAAAAATTGCAATAGCTTTTAAATCCAAGGATTTTTTCTCGGAATAAACAGTAATAGTACGAAACTTACAAATATCTTCGAAGCGATGATCACAATATTTTCTACGTGATATCTATTTCGGCATTAAATTTCATTATTTTTAAAATTAAATTTTTGACTAGAAAACTTCATTGTGAAACAAGCGAAATAGTTTTGGAACGATAGACTAATTTGAGTCACTGTTCGTGAACGTGAACGAAGCGTATTCGACTTAGAAAGAGTTTTTGATAAAATTTTCTTTTTAATTCAGTTTTCTTGAAGAATATGTCTTGAGTGTCGTTTGATTTTCTGAAACGTGTATTTCAAAGGTTAACCAAAGATCGTTTTGCTTCCTCATCACTGCATCATGTTCTGAAATTGTTCATGATTAGTTTTTAAACGGCGAGCATCCATCACAGTAATAAGACTCTCCTAAAGAGTTAGAAAGGCTTCTTCAATGTCTGACTAATGAGCATGACGAAAATCTCGAAGGTAAAGTCTGTCAAACATTCTGCTCCGATTCGGTATCCAAAGCTGTATGTTTTCTACCAAATTTCCTCAATAAAATGAAGTAAATATTTGTTCAGCAAAATATAAATCAACATTTTTGCCATATTTCTTATTAAAAAAAAGAATCTTTTATGTCTTGTGTAATGATCCGCCGTTGATTTTAGCTCCTACTGCATATATGGCAAAGTTACATGAAATATCTGTTGAGCCTTATGTGCCACATGCTGTCTTTGTACCATTCATTGGGCTGACATCTCTTAGAACTGATTCAGGTAAAGAAAAACTTTTCATATCATCAAAGGCTTATTTGTTTCTTCGTTTCAACACTAAAATAGGTTTACCACAATCACATACATCATCGTTACACGATAATCCCCCTCAAAGTATTCTTATTAATGTTTGTGGTCGCCTCCTTCTACTACAACAAGAACGAGGTGGTTCATCATTAGTTTTGCAAAAGCCTGCAAAGAAAAATTCTTTGCAATCAGTAACATTTCTACCACCAGTAATGATTGCTGCATGGGTTGAATGCATTTGGACAATATCACATCAAAATTCAACTAATCCGTACTTATCAAATGCCTTGTGGCTCTGTTGTGGATTACATGGAATGAAAGTATGGCTTCCGTTATATCGTAAAGTTGATGAACCTATATTTCAATCTCATCGTATTATGCTCACATTTGGTTTAACAATTTATCCGTTGGGTAAATTGATAAAATAGAATTCGATATATTTAGTTTTTTTTTTTTTATTTAATTTCAAATTTTAGCTGTTGTTGTTGAAGAAGCCGTTATACTTGGTGCTATGGCTGAATTTGAACATTTCAATTCAAAAACATTTTGCTCAATTACAAAAACCGTATTTAACATTTTCTTCTTCTATTGTTTAAGATTAACGTACAGTTTCTAATCTATTTAGACTCAAGTCTTTCTTAATCATGTCTTTCAAGAATTAATTCGAAAAAAGTAAATTTTAAAATTTTCACTATTTTAAATTAACATATTCATATTTAGCCTGGACTTTGATGCATTACAAATAGCTCAAACATGCAAGAGTATTCCGCATTTTTCTCATGTTCTGGAATTACTTTTACATAAAGTGCTTGAAGAAGAAGCAACAAGTACACAGCCTATTCCCGGTAAATACAATAGATAAGACTTGAAACCTAAATCCGATAAAGAAAAATTAACGAACTACGATCAGTACTGCGGTTTTTTTCTTCCATAGAAAAAGCTGATAAGATACTCATTGTAATCGAGACCCTCGAGGTGCTAATATATCTCTTATGACAATCCTTCAAGAGACAACAATTTCCTACTTATCGAATAAATACTTTTTAGATCCACTTCTGCCGCGTGTGACCGATTTCATTAAACTGTTTCCTCAATTTTTACGTATTGTTTCTCATTGTGCACGAAAAACTGAAGTAGCATTATGGCCTTGCTTATTTTCAACATCAATTATTGGTGATCCAAAAAAACTCTTTCAAGTAAAATTTATTTTTCTTCACCTTTCTTTTCATAAGGAATTTCTTGTTTGTTTAGCAATGTTTAACTATTAATAATCTAGAAACAGCTGCATCGTATTTAATTATAATACAGAATCTCGAAAAAAGCGAAATCAGTCAAAAAGTATGAAAAAACTATTCCGTCCCTAGATAACATCGTGTCTGTTATATGTCAATTTAGTTTGCACAAGTTCTACTCGAACATGCACTTGATCATGGTAAATGGGAATTAGCTACTGATATTCTTCGTTTTATTCATTCAATTGGTAATTTCTATTAAATTCTCATTTTACAAGAATTAAAGTTTTTCTTTCGCTTCGTTTTAGATCCACAAGATTTAAATAGTGATGAATATATTCGAACAATAAATACTCGATTTCCTCCAACGACAGCAAGTAATCGTGTGTCAAATACTTTAACACAAAAATCCTCATTATCACCGCATCGTGATACATTAAAATTTACTTATGTTACAAATATACGACAACGTACATCAAGTGTAGCAAGTACAATTACAAATACATCAACAATAACAACGATACCGGAGGCTCCACCGTTACCAACATCTCTTAATACAATTAAAGCAAAAGCATCTTGGCCAGCAACATCAAATAATAATAATTCATCCAGTGTATCGGCATCAAATAGTCCAACAGATTCTTCCAATAATGCAACAAATGAAGCACGACGAAGGAAAACAAGCTGGTCAGATAATAAAACAGCGAAACGTGAAAGTGATGTTCAACAACAGCAACAACAGTCATTTGATTCATCCGATGGTTCACAACCACAATCCCCAACAGCTCCATCATCGGTTCATTTTATTCAGCGAACATTAAATCAACATGCATTAAAAGTTATTTCTAAAGGTCGTTTAAGACATTTAGGTTATATGGCTGCTAATATAGCTGATTTTGATCTTCTTTATTGGCTGAAAAGTTTCAAGTATAAAAATGCGATCTTCTATTTTCAATAAAAAAAAAAAGCAACTTTTTCATCTTAGACACGAACCAGCATTGATTATTTCAAATTATCCACAAACGCTGAAAGCACTTCATACGGAATTCAATTGGCCATTTCCTGTGTTAATTTCATCAAATGTTTATTTTAATCCGATTTATCGTTAGTTGAACTTGATTGTGATTAAAATTACTTTGCTTTTTTAAGGAGATGTATCAAGTATGGATAATAATGGGCATCATTCAGATTCAGGTCTTGGACCAAATGACCGAATTGGTGATCATGGTAGCGTATTAAAATTTAAATAAAAGACATATTCATAATAATTCCTGTATGCTTTTTTAGATGAGAAATTTTCCAGGCAAATGTCACGTGCGACATCAAAAGAAGAAATGAATGTAGATTTAACACCAAAAAGACACAAAGACTTTTGTAAGCGATCAAAAACAAACATACCTTAGTTTCTAAGGATATTTTGAAGAAAAAATGATTAATGAAATTAATATACTTGTTTTAACGCCTTCTAACTAACTGAGATATTATAACAATAAGAAAATGTCGGAGAATAATTACTATGGATTCTCTGATCTAACGTAGTGGATACCTATGAAAGATTCATAATTCAATGTTGTTAGATAAATTGCATCTAGAATGAAGATTTAACTAATAGAGATCGATTGTAGGTATTACTCGTCTGTATTTGAACAGTTTTTCTCATAAACGAATAAAATTCGCACTCAAAAGTCACTCTCAACAACAGCAGCAATAGTTAATCATTGTTCATAGATAATGCACTGAACGATAAGATAGAGATCCACTTCGAAATATCATACATAAATAGTCGCAAATCTGGTATCGCCTAAACTTACTCAGCAGTATCATAAACATTGGCTTGATATTCTATGAGAAAAACAATCTAAATACAAATTTTTGATTTTCTAGAATA
The DNA here is from genome assembly GCA_905331475.1 of Rotaria socialis. NCBI lineage: Eukaryota > Metazoa > Rotifera > Eurotatoria > Philodinida > Philodinidae > Rotaria > Rotaria socialis. The sequence continues at coordinate 113,444 of CAJNYU010000512.1, read as the reverse complement.
TTCTATAGATCGTTCGATCACATGGTAAAATTTATTCAGCTTATTATAGAATTTCCTTTTTTGCATTATCATGGTGAAATGTTTTTCGTCTATATTTTCTTTTCTTCTAGTGGAAACATTAAGTTTAACATCCGAAGCAAGTTCTATGCCGATCGATAGTGAATTTGATGATACGCTCAACAATAATGATATTGAAAGTCTTAGTCAAGAATTAGCAAATCATGGTCCACAATTATGTGAAAAGCAAATACGGTAAAATAAATTTTGTCTGTACGATATAATATTAATAATATTTTTAGATATCTTTATGATATTTTTTTGATGGCCGATTGTTATGATTGGGCATTTCTTTTTTCACTTGTACTTAAAAGTCAAACGATGATCAATCAAGTTATCAATGCTATTCGAATACAAGATTTATCTACACAAATGTTTGCTCTACAACGTGGTCTGGTTGAATTAGAAACATGGGCGGATATTGAATGGTTTGTTGTTTGATTGATTTTGCCTCATGCGATCTCTTTGAATTCTATATTTGTAGTCCTGAGTATAAGCCTTTACTATTATCGATACGCAATCAAGCTCAAGTCTTACTCAATCAACGTCGAACAAGTGCTCCTGCGATTTCTCAATCAGCTCCAACAAAAAAAACGATTCAATCAAAGCAAGGTAAATCTAAATTTTCTTTTTGGATCATAACCATTTTAAGTATATCTTGTGCTTTATAGATGATGAATTATTTTCATTGAAGCAAACCGACAGTAGTAATCGACCTGAGCCATCACGTAAAAAACCTACACCACGCAATCGTACAACTTCAGCCACAGATTCCAATCAACCTATATCCTCATTTGAGTCGTTGTCTATTGACACTCAACATACAAATAATAATAATAATAATAATAAAAGTAGTCGTGATACATCACCGACTTTGCGTGCGCGCCGTTTTAGTGATGACATTGTATTTCCTTCGGCGTCGTTTTCAGAAACAATTGAACCATCGCTTTTTTCACCTGGTTCAGTTCGTGCACGAACTATTAGCTCAATTCAAGAAGATAAACATTTACCACCATTACTGAAGAAACAAAATTTTGTTTCAACAACAACCAATGATACTTCACCTCCTCCGTCATCATTAAAATTTCTTGATGTTCGTTTAAGTTCTGGTAAAACAGTTAATTCAAGTGATTTTATTCATCTACCATCTGATAATAATCTTGTTAATCCACATGCCGAAGTATCTTATGATCAAGAAGTAGAACATCACCAATTATCGAATGACACAGCACGAAATAAACTTTTACAGTCGGTTTATGTGAATACTGCAAATTCGAATACTTCTCCCCTATCGGACTCTTTAACTAATGGTACAAACTATCATACTCATGCCTCTGAATCGTCCTCGAATTGTGTTCTTTCGTAGAAAAAAACAAATAGCAAAGAACAACTTTCTGTTGTGAAAAGAAAAATAATAAGCACACGTACGCATCTAATTAAAATTAAAAAAAGAATTTGTCAGAGATGTGTTTTTTAGTGTGTTTTTCTTGATGTGCAATATATCGTTTTCTTTTTATTTTTCGTTTGTCACGATCTGAGTGCACTTCTTCTTTCTTTTTTAATTATCTACTTTTCGCTTTATGGCACACATTCACAAATGGGTTAGTTTACTAAACTAGTGAAAAATTTATATGTGAGTTTGTGTTTTTTTTTGATTTATATTTAAAGAAAAAAACAATTCTGCACCAAAAATACAGTAAGAAAATATTTTCTTTTTGTTCTGCATGAAGAATTGATTTCTATCCTATAAAATATCTTTTGTTAGATTTATCTCATCTTGAATTTTTCTTTTCTATTCAATATGTTCGAAAAAAAAATATATTATTGAAGTTTTAGTTAAGAATTTAATAAAATCTTCTTAAAATGTGGACGGCTTGTCGATGTCGGTATTCTATTCACAATTTGAATGAATGGTACATCTGTAGACGAAGAGAAGTAAAGATAGTTCTAGCTGAGTCGTATCAATTGGTAATCGGAGTAAACACAGTGAGGATTAGTTTTGGTTTCATTGACACAAGATTAGAATTCGTTAATTAAAAGTACTAGCAGAGCGAATATTTGAATGAAAGTGTGATTTATTTAACAGCTGAAAAATTCATAGTTTTGAACCTTTATTTATGGGTTTGAGGATCTCTCTATTCGATTTCACTTTCATATTGTAATTATAATTGATGATTTCAACCAATAATACTCTCCTTTCAATGAAATACTATTATTAAAGGGCACGTTTTGTATACGCTACGTCTAAACTTCGCTATTGAAATATATTGTTTAATCAAAACAATTGCCCGAGTACTTTTATATGCGTAGCTATTTAAAGTGTCAAATATATGTATTTTATTGAAAAATTCAAAAGAAAATCTTGTACAAAATACAATACTATAAGTTTTTCATTTCTATATACCATTGTTGAATCATTCATTTTAAGAATTCGCGGCGTTTTCATTCGTATTACCAGCAAACCAATCATTTGTATTCGGACTTTTTTGAGCTAGCAGACGAATTGGTTTATTCATTCCAGCTGTTTCATCTTTGTTAACAAACATAATATCAAATTGTTCTTCACTAGCAATTTTAGCACGAATCGGAAAGTGCATTATATCAGTTTCAGTAATAATTTCAATAGATTGATCTAATTGATAAAGACCTTGAGATTGTGCTTGCTGTTGTTGTTGTTGTTGACTTTGATGTTGAGTTTGTTTAATAATAGCATAGAGTTCAATCATAACAGGTCGACGCATACCCGCCGCAAGCTTTAAAACATATCATTTTATTAAATAAATAAATAAATAGAAAAATAAATCTACATACAAGTCCTGGTTGAAAAACAACTCGTAATCCAGTGCCCAATGGTGGTTGGCGAATACGAAAACGACATGCGTCAATACCAACATTTTTTACTTCAATTTCTGCTCCGTAAGTTACGCCTGAATTTATTGCAAATTAGAAAATTATTTTTCTCAATCTAGATTAGTATTTACCTTCTTTTAGAATACCAAAATCAATTCTATCAGGAAATAGTTCACAACCACGTCTGTCTCGTAGTGGTCGATTATTAATAGCAGCTGTACCTATCGATGCATTATTCGGTCGAACCATGACCGGTTCTTCCATATCAAGAAACTTAATATTAAAAGAAATAAAATTCAAGAAAACGTTTATTTCTAAGCGCAGGTATTCTTACACGTGAGTGAGGTTGAGCATTCGGTCGCGAACCTTTCAATCCATTTGGTACTTTAAGTGGATGTGCTCGCTTATTGCCATATGCATTATATTGAACATAATCTCTTGGTGACGTAAATTGTTTAACAGGACGATAAATACCTCCTTGATCATGTTGACCGGAACCGCCCATTGTTTTATTATCTTCAGCTTCTTGAATAGAAAAAATAGCAAACAAATGTTCATCATCTATTCTTAGAATAATCATTTGGCTAAGAAGCTTTCTCTTACCTGTACTAACACTACGAGCAGGTTGAGACTTTCGTACTTGTGAGAGTCGATTTATTTGATCAGTTGGAGAATTCGGAGGAGATTTCATAAAAAGTTGATTATCATTCGATGATTCTAATATTATAGATAACCAGTATATTTCAAAAAGACAATAAACTATTAAAATTACTAATGGCTTCAGCACTTTTTGATACTCTTGTTAAAACATGTTCTGATGGCGACTGTTGCTGTTGTTGTATATATGCTACACCCCATTCGCTTTGAAAATAGGGCACAGCGATACCTCTTTTGATTTCATTTTTTAATTTTTTATTAGATTTTTCTTGTTGAAGTTCTTCGCGTAGATGATCGATGTTATATTTCTTCGATAATGGTACAACTGATTGTTGTGTTGTGGTTTTCTGTCGATCAGGACGAAGAGTTTTCAGATATAATAAAGTTAAATCATCTAATAAATATAGAACACGAGTTTTATTGTATATGAATAAATTAAGATAAGAAAACTACCTTTTGTTGTTCCTTGTGGTCGAACATTTTTCCAGATTTTATTTGCTTTTTCTTTTTCCAATCGACTTCGATGGTCATTTGGTAACAATTTCGTATGATAATCAGCTCGATTTTTAACAAAATCAATGTAAGACCTAAATCAATACATAAAATGAAATTGAATAAATTGATTCTATGCTTGTTTCAATACTTCAATGAAGTAAATAATTTAATTCGAACATCATCTTGAAGTCTTGGAAATTCCATAAAATTACGATAATCAATTGCTTTCGGCATTTCAGCAATTGGTTGTTGTGCTGAAACACCAGCTGTTAATGTTGTTGATTTATAGGGATGTTGATTATTTCTGCTCGTTTGTCGAAGAATAGCATTTTCTTGAGGATTTATATTATTTGTCGAAGAATGGTTACTTCCTGACATTGATGAATAACTACGAGTCATGGCTGTGGCTGATGTATAATTACGAAGACTTGATGGAATCACAGAATCATCATCAAATGATGCTAACCAACGGCGATGAACTTCATCTAGTAAAGTTAAGCGAGGATTAATAAGGACATTTAAATTCAAAAAAAAAAGAAAAGAAAAGAAGCTGTACCTTGGAATGGTCGCATTACTGTAGCTCCAGTAACCTTCGGATTACTTAGTAAAGGTTCACGAACAACAGCCGTACTTTGATCAAGATCCATTGTTCTCAAATAGGAATACAGATCTTTAAAACGTAATAATTCTGTGCCACTACCATCTTCATGAATGATGAAGAATCTGAGAAAAAATAATTTAAATTAGCTAAAATAATTTCCAGAAATCACGATCATATCTTGATACAACGTCCGAAAAATACTTTTATTCTATTTTATGGACTGAATAGTTCAACGGTTCATAGTTTACTCTAGTCAATACTCTAATTAGTTCTATTCACCTTGGTACATGCATTTCTAATGGCAAAGTTTTCATCATTTGCCGATGATCAGTTTCTTTTGCATAAGTTTCTCCAGATGCTTCAACACAATATTGAGTTTGTTCATAATCAACGGCGTCGAATATCAAATCACCATTTTGTGACATAATACATTTACTTGGTTCGACATTCGATAAAAGTTCTTGAACGCGTTTTGCATAAGTTGATCTAAAAAATGGTTGATCAATCAGTTTTGAAATAAATACTAAAATAAAATTTACTGTTGAAAATCCAAAAGTACATCACCATTTTCATTGATATCGAATTTTTCTCCATCACTTTCAAAAATTGAATAAGTACCATTGGCAAACACATCTACTGAACTACCATCATTAAATACAGTTCGACAATCGGTTGTTTCACAATTAAATGCTACTGTTGCATAGCCCGATGCTTCAACTCTAATATGAGGAATCTTTCGAAAGCCTAACATTGAATTGTTACGGTCATCTATTAGATTAAACAATAAAAAATAAGTATAATATTATGATGACTATTTTCCTACCTGAGTCTTGATTGGTTGGAGTACCGCTTTTTTGTTCAACGGCTTCAAAAGTTGTTATTCTAGATAAATAAATTAAACCATATCACTCATAGAAAAACTTGTGATTGAAGACATGGGTCTATTTAAAAGTCAATAAATATACATTAGAAACGTTTAGTGTTTCATGGCAAAAACTGTTGATGTATGTTTGATAATCGAGTCGAAATTAAGATAAAAGCTAGAAGTTAGTGCTCTACAATTTAAATTACTATGTTTCACTAGAGGCTTGTCTATTTCTCGGAAATAATGACTTTTTTTTCAAGCCAGCAAAAGGAATTTCGAAGGTTTCAACGTGTTATTCAAAGGATTTTGAATTAAAAACAAAAGGTTTACCTTGTTCCATCGGCGAAGCTAACAATACGAGAGCCATCGGCACGAAATACAATGATGACTTTATCTTCTCGATGAATGACTTGCTACAATGAGGAATAGATAGATAGATAGATAGATAGATAGATAATTAATTTGTTTCTTGACACACTACCTCATTCGTTTTGGGATTTGTTTCAAGAATTAACCTTAATTGTTCAGCCTTTTCATATTCTTGAGTCATTGAATTCTGTATATAGGATTGACCATCGGCAGTGATACATCTCCATTGATAAACATGTTTAACTTCTTCAGCAATAGTCGATGTATCTGTATCATTTTTTGAATCGCCTTTCTTTTTTCCTCTAGCGTCCGTTCTAGTTTCTTTCTTAGCACTATTAGGACTTTCAGGTGACATTTCCATTTCTGGTTCTTGTTGAGGCACAATCATTTTCATAAATACTCCACCATCAGGTTGAAGAATCTATTGATCAACAAACACATACAGATAAATCAATTTAAAGAACAAATTCTAAAAGATAATTACATACCGTCACTTCTCCATCGCGTTTAAATATCATAACATGTCCTTCGGAATCAATAATACGTGAATTTTCTTCATATGCATTCAAACGTGATTGTTCACATGCATGAAAACCTTTTGATTGACAGGCATAATATTGTTTCACAACTAGTCTATGTTCTTGATTTGGTCGAGTCAGTTTAACACCTAAAATCCAGTACGAATAAGAAACACATGGATTTTTCGTAAAATTACAGATAAAAAATTATTACCAAGAAAAGTCTCGGGATAGTATGTAACAACAAGGCCAGTTGGGATTGAAATTGTCAAACGTTGAAAGGGTTCAGCTTCATATTGCGGTTCACGTGGTGTTTTATCCTACGGAAAAAAAGAAGATTAGATTGTTTATGAATAACAAATAATGAAGAAAATTAGCATTAATCTATCTTGTGTATAGTGAAATATTTCTGTCGCATAAACAATAAAAGCGCTAATGGCGTGAGAGCTAAATAGTGTAAAATGCAGTACGTATATATGCATATAGAAAAGCGATAGCAAATAAATGCTACCTCGATGACAGTTGCTAGAACCTAGAGCATAATTTATGATTTATATTTCAATTCGATATCACGATAAAGTGATTAAATAATCATTTTTTTTTCAAATAAAACTTACAACTGGTGGAGCTTCAACTTCAACTGTTTTGCCTTTTTTCTTGTTTTTAGTTGCTGCCGCCGCTTCTTTCTTTTTATCTTCGACTTTTTCTTCGACTGGCACTTCAGGAGCTGGAGGTTCAGGCGGCGGTGGTGCTATTCAGATGAAATAAAAATAGTTTTCTTGTTGAATTGCAAATATATGAAAATTTACGTTTCGGAGCTTTAGTATCATAGCTACTACAAGATAGAAGCATTCCTGAGTTGAGTAGAGCTGTAAACACACCATATTCAGCAACGTGTTTTTCATCCATGACACGCGGAGAATTATCTTCATAGAAAAAAAAAATACAATCATTGATCAACGTATTATTCGAAGAAACGAACAGACCTTCAGTCGTTTTCGTTGTTCCATCCGAACTGCTTTGTGGAGCCGAAGATGCTTGGTCATCATTATTGTTTGAATGTTTATTTGGATTGATTAATTTTACTGTATATAAACTTTTATTTCGAAATAAACTAACCAATGAAGAAAAATTTTATAATTAAGCATGAATAATTTCAGGTAGACAAACCTAGCTGAAACGCATGTAGGGCCTCGTTTAATTGTGTCAATAGATGTTCGAACAAAACATCCATCGGGCAGAAGCAAATGAGACGTATTACATTGTGCACTTAACAAACGATTGCCTAGACTATATCCGATGAACTATTAATAATAATAAAATCAATACAATCAACTAGAATAAAATATTGAATATTTATTTTTAAAAATTACTCGATCAGAAGGTTCGCCAAATTCTTGTGGAGTTTTTTGCCCCTTAGAATGAATGAATAATGACAATTATGATCATCATTTCTTCGACTTATTTCCAAAAATTTTACTTACCGGAGACTTGTCTGATGGTGTAGAACTAGCTCGTTTTCCTTTAGCGCCTTTCGGAGATTTTTCTCTTGGTGTTGTTACTTTCGCTGCTTTTTCAGCTCCTCGAGGACTTTTAGCTTTAGGCGATTTAGTACCCGATGTTGGTCGCTTTGCTTTAACTTGTTGGTCTTGTTCTTGAATTTCTTTATCTTTCTTTTGTTTCCATGCTTTCAATGAAGTCGGATGTACATAATCATCACGAATCGTCTTTTCCTCATCAGTGCTATTTCCACTATCGGAACTAACACTTGCTGATCGAAGTGGTGATGTTTCTAAAAATGAAGTGTTTTTGTTTCACTTGACACAATTTTAAAACAAATACTTTTTCCTGCTGCTCCTTTTCCTTTCTTGGCAGTCGCTTCCAGAGCTGCTTTTATTGCGTCTGGTGTTGGTGTTGTTTGACGTGCGAATGTTTTCACTTCTTGTGCAAGTATATCAGCTTGATATTTAGCTTCTTCATCGCGAAGCCAATCGACAATTTCATATGAAATTTCATCAAGAAAATTTCTATTAAATTCATAATTTAGAATTTCAATTCTAAACCTAGAGAAATATTCTTACCTGAATCCAACATCAGAAAACAATTTTTTGCTTGTATTCTCATATCCGATCGTTTTACCTTCGGGTACGGGTAATGAAAGAATCATCATATGAGTATGATCTCGTCGATTATAGTATACACTAATTTGTGAATGTGTAAATAACGCTTGTTGGATTACCTACAACAAAAATATTAGAGTAACAACATAAACATAAATCGCACGATAATTCAGATAATCCTTTGATTTGTTTTTAGTAGCTTCTAATACTATTTGAATATCTACTAGCCAAAGCATAGATTACTCATGAGTAATTAATCGGATAATAGAGAGAAAATGTTGGTTCAATTTTTCATTCGCAGGAAAATATGTTTGATGGCTTCAGACTAGAATTTCGTATTTCGTTTAAAAATAGTGAAAAAATGTTTGAAAATCTCTAAAACAATTATTTAGGGCGTGAGACTTGTGTTCATGTTGGATTCGAATTCCTATTATGCAGAAACAAGTTTTTGGATTAGTTGAATATTTTATCTCGCGGGGAAATTCTCGTTCATCAAAACACCAGAAGTTGACAATTTTTGTCATATTTAGCAAGGAGATTGTCGAAACAACAACAACAACAACAACAGATGTGCCTCTCATGAAAATTTATTCTTTAATGATTGAACAAATACATACTTGTGCAAATACATCAGGTTCAAAGTGTTCAGCAAAATTCCAATCATTCAAGTTTCGTTTATGATATTGAGTAATATTTTGCATTGTTCCGTCGACGTTCGCACCTCCGGCAGGTGGTATCAGATGATGCATTTGTTGGTAGAGATTGTTGTCTGGATTATTAACGTCAAAACGAACAGTATAGACTGTTGAAATCGAATAAAGAAGGCAATCACAAACAAGATTGTTATTAATTACAAAAAGAAAACAAAATCAAAGGTTAGGTTTTTCTAGGAAATTATTATTTCCATGCGGTATTGAAAGGCAACAAGTGATCCACTTTTGTTAACCTTCGGCACAAAACTATACGCACACGTAAACACAAAAATCATGCTTTAGTACCTGAATCAGACTCTGTAAGATAATAATCGATAAATAGTTTGTTGCTGTTGGTTGAAAGTTTTTAAATATAAATTTTCTAAATTCTCACGTACCTGATCGTTTTGGTGATTGTGTTCGAGCTCGTAAAATTGAACCTTTCGAAGCTAAAATAAGCACGGACATGAATATTCTTTTTTTCTTTCCACTAGTTTTAATCGTTACTTCGACTTGTTGGACTTGATGGAAGTGTTTCAGCTGAAATTCCAATACGTCCTGTTTCTTCATTGGTTATTAATAACTCAAATGGATCATCCCAAATAATAGGTTTTGTATTCACGAATTGTTTATTTTCTTGATCGAGTAAAGTTGATAAACGTCGTTCAAAATGTAATTGTTCTTCGTCGTGATTACTGCCAACCGACGATGGACGACTTGTTGGCTGTTCAGGAGTATTTTCAGGTGTGATTGGTATTGTTGAATTTATTGTCATACATTCAAAAACTAATTGTTTAAGAACGTGATCCACATCTAGAAATAATAATTGATTAAAATGAAAAAAAATTAGTGATCTTATTTCGACAAACCTGATAGAAGAAGTTCTTCATCGGTACAAAATTGTAAAAATTGATTCAGACGTGTTTGACGTTCTCTAGAATCTGAATCATCAATTTGTTTTGTTGACAATTCAGATAGACTATTGAGACGTGAATGTGAAACTATTGAATCATGTTCTATTTTAAGTGGGTCGAATATAGCTAAACGATTTAACGTTGCTAAGCGTTGTTTTACATCATCACCATAATAGATCATTGTTGGTCCCGATCCAGTCGCTTTAGCAAATGGAGATTTCGGAACGAGATTTTCAATTTCCTCAAAAACAAAAAGAATCTCATTTAATTTTCATTTCAGATTGAATATCTCATACTTTTTGTTCTTCTTTTCCCATGGAAAGACTTAATAGTTTTTCACGTAAATATCGTCCAACATCATCTTGTTGAGTTGCATTAAGATTTTTATTCGTATTTGCATTTTGAGCTTCAACCTGAAATCAGTTTTTTAGTTATAAGAAAACTAAGGTTTGTTGTTCAAACGAACTTGTTCGAGAATTCCATGTAAAATCAACGGTACACTTAACGATTCTGGTGGAACGATTGTCGTTATTTCATTATAGATTTTAGCGTCGACTATTGATTCCACTGCTTTTTCTTCTAAATAAATAATAATGTCGTTATTTGAGAACATAGAAGAATAGTAATCATGTCTGACACAAACCAATAGTAGGTATTGTTACGAGTTTCATTTGTTGATTAAATGTATTGAATTGTCGTTTACGAACAGTTAAACGATAACTACTTTCAACGATACTATTTTGAAGAGATTGTGCTAATTTGGTCTAGGAATTTGAAGATAGAAAGAGAAATATTTCTTTTGTTGTTCTATTCAAAACTATCAACTAACTCGTTGTTCAGTATTCGACCATGAATTAGGTACATCATCACTGGGCACTTTTAATGATGTCACAATAATATCTTGTAGCATCGATCGGTCAGGTGAATTGTCCAATATGGGCATTAGATCTTTCCAGAAATGATTTAATGTTTGATCATTTCGTTCAATTTGTTGAGCAATTTGCTCGGGAGTAACTAGAAAGTAAGAAAAAAAGCAATCAAGAAATTCATTCAAAATATAATAAATTTCTTTGTTTGCTTATTAGTTATAAAAATAAAATATATTTGCTCAGTGGTAATAAACTAACATTCTGCGTGAATATATAAAAAAATATATCATATGAATTATTAGAACTTTGATTACAAAACAATAAATCATGTCAAATCGATTTCGAAATTTGACAATGGCTTATAAATAGTTGCGTTAAACTATGGAAATGGCATTTGGTATGTGAGACGGTTAGTTATTAAATGAAAATGAATGAAAAAAGAAACCGAAAGGAAATTTCTTACGTATTGAATCTTTTGCTGAAAACGATCAATATTAGAAAGTAATGCATTTAGAAGTCTTATGATCTCATACTTACGTATATCTTTGAGTACATCAGCTTTAAGCGTTTGTTCTTGTCGATCTCGTTGCATCATTTCATTGAATAGACGTTTTGTATCATCCAACCTATCACAGGATACATTTGTTACTGTATCAATACGAGCTCCGACCGTATCAAGTGAATTTAAAAGACCAGTTGAATAGAAGCCACTTAAAAATACATATTGATTAGGTCCATCACTTGGCTCGTCATCTAAATTTTAAAACATAGAGTTAACTGTTTTGTTTTTAAAAGAAAGCCAGTGAATAAAATAATGCATAATCATATCGAAGAGCAAAAATATAGCGAAAAATAATATTTTCTACAACCTTTTTTTCTTTTTATTCCTAGATTGCCTGAATAAAACCAATAGGAAATTTGGATGAAGCCTTTTCTTTTTCTCCTTTACACTCAATTGACCTACCGACATATTTAGTTTCATTGGCAATTTGATCACGTGTCTTTACACCTGTCGACTTTTCAATATGCGTGTCAGCTTGGGATTGTTGTAAACCAGGCGTTTGTTTTTTAGCAGCAGCAGCTCCTTTTGGCGATTTTTTTCCACTGGGAGATTTTGGTTTTTCCGTTTTAAGTGTCGTTGTAGTTCCCGGTGTTGATGACTGTAATGCAAAAGTCGACTATCATTAAAATTGCAAAAACGATTTCTAAATGGCATACTATTTTATGGGTTGTTCTACCGTGTACTTCTTTTTTTAGGTCAAGTATACGACATTTGATTAATTTCGCCCACAATTGATCATCAATGTCTCCACCTGTATCTAATATTGTTTTAGCATATTCGTAGGCAGTAAAAAATTGTGAATTCATAAGACTGGCAAGAGTTGCACTTGTCGAAACAGACTTATTGGTAGCTTTTGATGCTTTACCCAAGGTTTTGATCTAAAGAATATCAAGTGAGTACAGAGAACATATCAGAAAAAGAAGACCAACATTTTCTTGGCTTTGTCTTTCTTTCTTTCTTTCTTTCTTTCTACAATACCAAATATCTAACGTAAATTCGATTAGTGATCGACATAACCAATGGAGCTCTCAATCCATACTAGAACTTCATACGTAGATCATATATGAAGTTTTCTCAAAACTCAAACATGGTCTCAAAAAGCTATAAACAATATTGAGAGTTGATTGTAAATTTACGTCAGAACAGAAGGTTGTAGGAAATACTGTAGATCAATAATTTTATTCAGGATCCTGTATACTAGCAAATGGTCTTTTTGAGAAATTTTTTCTTTGATATTCTATAATAGATGACATTTTGGTAAGTATGAAGGACTCTATCGAATACTTGGGTTATTGTAAAAGAAAAAAAAAACTTTTGATCTTATTACTTACAGCTTCAAGAAAATCACGTTTAGAGATAAAATCAAATTGTCGTCGAATGTCAACTTGCATGGCTTTTTCAATGAGATCAATATAAATTTGATTAACAGAAAAATCAGGTGTAAGAAAACAAACAAATGTTGTCCAATTGTCCTATTTAATAGAATATAATAAGAAACGGAAGATATAGTAGAGTACAAATTGTTTTTTTTTTATAAAGCTCACTTGATTGATAGACATTGTACCTAATAGAGCTTCCCATGTTGATCCTCCTCCTGGTTTACCACTTTTAGGACTTTTTGCTCGTGGACTTTTTGTCCCTTTTGGCGGCATTTTTTGAATTTAATATCCTATTATCTATCTAAAAGTGAACTTTCAATTTCTAATTGAAATTTAATTCAATCACGAATTCTACACAAATTTAATGCTATCATTTTTTTCACAAAATTTTACAATACTGAAAACATTTTTTTATATTATGCAATTATTATATTATGAATATTCGTTTTCGATATGATGTCTCAAAATATTATAAATGTAATGCATTGCACAACAGAAACACATTAGGAAAATTGATTTTTATGCAATACATCAGTTATTTTTCATCTTGGTCATGCCAAAAAACGAAAACATAGATAATTATCAATGAATTATAAATAGTTGGTGTGAATAAAAATTGAGGCATCAATTTTTCATTTGCAATTTACAATATTAAGCACCGAAATTTTGTTGTTTCTTTTTTATGATACGAATTTTGAATGATTATTTACATTGAATCTCACTAAAGTACACCTCTTCATCTTCGTCCTACGCCTTGCCTTTCGATAATCAAAGAGAAACTAAAAACATTTTCGTTTGATCATGTTTTATTCACGCTTGAGTGATAAATCGCATAGGCGACAAAAGAAATACTTTGCATACCTTTGTCAATGTGCTATCTCATTTTCTCAGGAATAGTCATACAGTTTTCTTTTGTCTTCTTCGTCGTTGCCTTGTACGCGTCACATTGCCAATTCTATTATGTCAAAATGGGAATTTTTCCGTTTCTCTGGACGCCTATAAACAATCCATGCTGATATACATACGCGAGGGAAAAGCATAAAAACAGACTTGAAGAAAAAAACAATTAGGCCAACAGCAGTGTATCAGTAACAAGAAAAAACAAGTAGCACAGGTAGAATGATGACGTCATATATACGGTCACATGCTATTTTTCACCAATCACCATGTTCGACACGATTGGACGATCATCGTATGGAGAGATGAAGGTACACACAGAGAGAGAGAGACAGAGAGAGACAGAGAGAGAGAGAGAAACGATGCAACGCTTGTCATGCATAGGCATAGTATTGCAAAAAAATATTTAAAATATCTCCGCACCTGCGCGTTTCGACGCTCATAACAGTCAATGCAGGTTGAAGAGCAATTTAAAGAGGATACAAGCGGCATTGCACATAGTCCCTATTATGGTTGTACTGTACGAGTTGTATCGAAAGCTCGTATTTCCTATGAAGGTGTACTAGATGGTATTAGTGCCAATAAAGATCGTATCTATCTTAAAAATGTTCGTGTCAACGCAAACATCACAGCATCTCCAAATCGAAGTAAATATTTAAAAAAAAAACTTCTAGTCTTTATTTCTTATTAATAAAAATATTATTAATATCCTATTTAGATAGTGTTTTGAATGATCTCAATAAAAGCAGTGCAAGTGATACATTGAATGCTGTTATGATTGATCATTTAACAAATGATATACATATATATGAGCAGGTGTGTTTAAATGTACGTGATATTCAAGAATTAAGATTGATAGAACTTCCTTCAACGTTTAATGAATCAAAAGTAAAATTACGAGCTATTGATCCATGTCTTGTTGACATTCGCTTATCATCATCGGATGAATATGAAACAAAATCTAATACTTCAAGTAATGATTATCCACTGCGTGCACCTATAGGACGTCAAACTCGTGGTGAATCATTCGGTAGCAATGGGGATAGTGCAATAATATCATCAAGTTCAAATGAATCGTCATCTTCGTTTTGCATCCGTTCAGTTGACAGACTTGCTGATGAAAGCAACGATGAATCCATCGATGAACAAATAGAAAAATTTAATCAATTAACAACATCAAGTTTTCGCTCAAAACCAGTTACATTACTTGCTAAAAAAGTTCTACCAAAAAAAATCGAACGACGTACAGATGTACAATCAACATCATCATCCATGGCTACAAATATTAATAATAATATTCGTCAGACTATTTCCGATAATCATGATATGATCAATGGACAAACACGAGTTAATCATCTAAATACATTGAACAAAGGACCGACAATTAGTGACAATCGAAATGCATCACCTATACGTGTAACAATTACAAGTAAGCTAAATCCAAATGCTGCACCATTTTTTACTGAACAACGAAATTTACCTACAACACACAATCCATCAATTACATTTTATGAACGAACTCGTTTTAAACCACGTTTACAATCGGTGGCATCACCTGATCATTCTCAATCAGTACCCTACGGAATAAATGGCATGGACAACAATCATATTAATCAACAACAGTATCAACAGAACTATCCCCATACAAATCAACGATATGTTCCACCAAGACAAATGACAAATAAAAAAAATTACAACCAAACAAATCAATCAAGAACAAAGGCAAGACCTATACGAACACCACCACCTATGGCGAAATATCGTATTCATTCATCAGGATCTTTAGACAAACGAAATTTTTCTCAACAACAATACAATGGCAAAACAAAAAATGATGTTCCACTCGAACGTAGGTGTAGTTTTTTGCTCATATGAATTGTATCTAAATGTCATATTTCTTTAGAACTCTCGCGTCAAACATCAAATAAATCATTAACAACACCCTCAACACATGAAAGACTTTCCATGTCACGTAATAATCCGACACGTCGATCAACAGCTAGTATTCGTTCAACAATAAGTTTACCCTATCAATATGGAAATACAGGGGATCGTAATCAAATGAATACACCACTATCATTCAAAGAATCCGCAGGTTCATATCGTAGTCAACGTACTTTTTCATGTGCAAGCAGTTGTAGTAGTGCAAGTCTCGATGTCGGTCATCATTCAATTGTTCAAATCGATTCATCATCAAATCCATTGACGCTATTCGAGGGACAATATGATTTTGAAAAAGCTAATGAAGAATTTCGTCGATATCTTGAACTCGAAGAATTAGTTATTCGTCGTAATTCACCTAACAGTTCAAATGGATCAGGTCCCGATGATCCGACAACAGAAAAACAGCCAAAAACACGACCAAATTCATACAAGAAAGAACTCTCATTTTTTGATCGTATTTCATGCACAGCAACAACTGGCACAGCAGTAGGTTATACAGAAATGGACGAGACTGAAAAGAATCTTGAAACATTTGGCGATGATGCTCTCTTAATGTCTTCAAGTCTCAATGATAATGAATGGACAATATGATATCACGATAGAATAACATAATAACAAATGCAAAAAAAAAGGAAACTATTAACTTACTTCTATTGCTCAATGAATATTTGCATTACAATATAATCAACACTGCATCCACCATTAATATACGCTATCAGCTTAGCAACGCTCACAATCATTCTTGTTTTTTTTAGGTTTGTATATTTTGTTCAGTCATTTGACAATGAACATTTTCAACACAACACAATTCATTATTTTTCAACACTTAAATTTTTTATACGAAAAAACATTTTTTTCTTGTGATTTCTCAATAAACACCACACTCTAATTTACCGATTGATTGTTGCTGACATCTATGTCTGGTCATAGAAATCATTAACATGCAAGAAGTTAAAATAAAGCAAATTGCCATACTACTAGTTATTAGCCTGTCTATTGCAATCAATAGAATGCATATATCGAATATTTTCATTTGAATTGAGATTTATTTCATTGCACAAATTATAATTGACGATAACTATTGTTTTATCATATTTTTCAAGTCTAGTCTATTTTCGTCGGCTGAAAACAATGATTAAATAATCGATTCTTTGATCAGTCCAACCCATCAGTACAGTACTCTGAATCAGTAGACTAAACGAAACTATTCGTATATTCTATTTGTGTAATCTACTAACGTACAGTTGTCTCAATCAACAAATACATAGTAGTTGATTGTTTATACTACGATTTTCTAACAACTGACATACAAAACAAAAGTATCGGATGCTTCTGATATGTATATATATATATATGTTCTATGCCTCAAAAAACAAAATATATAAAGAGACATTTATCTTCAAAAGTATGTTTAACAATTTATTTTTATGTATTCAAAAAAATACCTCATAAAGTATGTACAGTATCATAAAGTGTATTTTTTATTTTTTCGGTCGACGAACAAAAAGCGCAAATGTCTTTTTTTCGCTTATGTATATTGACGTTGCTTGTCAAACGAAAAGTCAGAATTGTATTCTCCCGCAAATATGTTATTTAAAAGCAATTTATTTTGCATACTTCGATATACATTGCTAATGATTAAAAGTGTAAAAGTATACTTCGTTTAGAATTCTCATTATAGAAACATTGGTTTCCAGTCACAGATGTACGAGCATATGTAAAATGAAAGATAAGAAAGCACATGGCAAAAGAAAACAACCACTACAGCGTGCTTAGCGTACGAATAATATCCCGAAAGAGAAAAATATAAGACTCATCAATGTTGACTCAAAGTAAAAGAATATTAAGAATTATCAGTTTCTTACTTGGGTTTTTTTCTTCCCTTGCTGCTGACACTGCATCATAAATATAATGTTATCTTATCTATCCGATATTTGAAGTTGTTCTACAAGACATCAGTCGTGAAAAAAGTGCAAAGTATGGCGTCATCTTCTCTCTATCTTATGAGTATTACCGTGTTAGTGTTAATATTCACAGTTGAATCAGTTTATTATGCATATACATATGATGATGGATTTGGCGGCGAAGAACATTGCTGTCTGGTGCGAACACGTGAAACATTTTGTATGGCAAAACCAATAACACGTAGTTTAATACAAGTTAAGAAACAATGTCATCGCATGGACGGACCTAAACATCATCGTGGACCTGGCGGAAAGAATAGAAAGAATCAATATTTAGATAAAATTATACGTCGTTTAGATGTAAAATCTACACATGAAATTGGTGATAAAATACTGATTGAATTGAAACATCCATTAGAAAAAAAAATGCTTGACAATGATCTTATGTGTTTAAAGTCAACAAGTAATGAGAAAATAGATCTCGAAAAATGCCATGTGGAATTGGTTGAAGAATTAAATAATGCTGTGGATGATGATGATGTTGATGGTGATCATCATCATATGCCACATAGTACGTATATAGTAAAGATTGACTTGAATCAGTTTTTTTTTCTTTGAGATTTTCTCAATCAATGTTAGTTCGATGATAAGCATTTTGTCTTTGTTTATGTTAGAACAACGAAAGCATCGTCGTCGTCCAGGTCATGGCCGTCATAATCATTCCGATCGTAAAAAACGTATTGCCGATAATAACAATAAAGATGAGGACAGTGTTGTTAATAAAAGTTCGGTAGTAGACAAAGCTCGAAATGAAAAAAATACAATTGAATTAGATCAACCGATTCATATTCGTGAAGGTCATGGCTTTACAATGCATCAAACCTATAAACTTCATCCAAGTCATGTTCAACCTAATGATCGGCAACAACGAGCCTGTTGGACATGGTACCGTCGACAAACACAAAAACTTCGTCGCAACCCATCAAAACACAAAAGAACTTGTATCCATCAAAATGATCACAATGAACATTGTATTAATCAACTTGTTTATAATACATTGAATGTCAATTCAACAAATCAGCCCTATCAACCGGAACAAAATGCAAAGCTTACTTTTTCTAAGGGCTCAAAATTATATTGTGACAGTCAAGTTGGTAGTAATAAATTGCTTGGTCACCATCGTCATAGTGAAATATGTTTTCAAGCTGATGATCGACTTTCGATTAAGCATAAATTTACAGATATAACGGGTTTATCTGATATGCATAAAAATAAAGATGTACTTGCATTCATAGCAAAAAATGAAAAACTAACAGCTGAATTCAACAATGATTGTCATGATGATACAACATTAAGTGAAATCGCTGAATTGGAACACAAAAAAGTCAAAACCTCATCATAAACATTACATGAAAAGTGCGAGAATGACACTGCATATTCTTTTATTTTAAAGTTTTTTTTTCGGTTTTTCTAAAATTTTTAGTTAAAATAAAGGGACAAAGAACCATTCGTAGTTTGGAATATTAATTATAATATTAGTACATTTGACAACGCATATTCGTGAAAAAAAATTGAACAGGAATAAAAATACGAAGTTCAAGGTCAGAAAACACAACTTTTTCTTTTGATTCTCACAGGATTATATTAGAGGCGACAGCAAGAACAACAATGAGAATTGATGACAACAGTGATATTCGAATCGATGATGGAGCTAAAATAAATAGAAAAACGAAACATTCTAATAAGCGTAAACAAAAGCGATTATGTTCTTCTAGGCAACATGTTTCGCAATGAACTCTAACTGTTGTTGTCGTTTGTTGTGCACACGATTCGTGTCATTATGTAATTGTTTGATTGAGTTTTAACGAGTCCTGGATTTACTCAACAATTTGTTTATTATACAATCAAACGAGACATCGGTCATCGTCGTCAAAAAAAAGGGATCAACATTCGTAATACTCTACTCTACCTTGATTATCAATAAACATATTTCTCGAATTCTTTTCCATAGCTTAACACACTCGAGTTTTTATCGTTCAATTGAAGTCGATTATGACGAAACTTCAGCAAAAGTTTTTACTGATTAAAATTTTCATCTCGGGAATAATAGCTTCACTTCGGCTACAGCTGTCTCTCTCTCTCTCATTTATCCAAGGTCAATAAGCAAAATCGACTTAATGTTGTATGAGTAAAAAATACCACATTTATGATTAACTCACCGTGACAAGGTACTTGATCGGCTGGCGCACATCGTCCAATATTTCTATTAAATCGTTGTCCATACGGACAACGGCTATGATTCGCTACTCGATTATCTTGACATTGAATATATGATTGACAATTTGGTTTTGTTCTATCAAGATAAAATCCATCGCTATGACCAGAACACGATGGAACAAAATCGCACAACGTTTTACCAACATCATAATTAGATAAATAATGACCTTACATACAAGATCGAACATGAAATATTTCTTATTTATTAAATAAATTCTTCTTACATTTACTCAAACATTGTCGACGTCCATCACATTTAACTTTTTTATATGGTAAACATGTTCGAGTTTGGATATCAAAGAGATTCGGATGTGTACATGTTTGAGGTATTAATTTACCTGATATGCATTCATAGAAATGACAACAACTTGTTGTATCTACAAATCGAGAACCTTCATTCTTGGGCGTACATTTATTTTTACCTATATAAATAAATTAGTCGCAAATCAATATGTATTCATTATTAATATTATCATTACATTGAACATTCTGTGCATGATCACAACTTTGTTTTTCTGGATTGTATTGAAGTTGTGCGGGACAATAAGATACAAGATCAGTACCATGATAGCAATCATGATAAATTGAACAATCATAGGGATCAGGTACGCGCCATGATTGAGTTGGAGGACAATCAACAGCTGGTTTATATACATTGGATGAAGGAAGTGGAGGTGGTACATCGGTAAGAATGTACGACGCAGGATAAGTTGTACCACGTAGCATCCATGGTGCACCAGCAGCACTTGCTCCGATTGAAGGTTCTGAATTTAAATTCTTCGCCGGACCTTTAACATACCACATCGTAAATGACATAAAGTTATACTGATAAAACTTACAGTCGGATTGTACTGGCCAAACACACATTCTTTCACTTTGAGACCAAAATAAATTTTTTGTACATACTTTAGCTTGTGGTGCGCCTATAATTATCGAATGAAAAATACAAATAATTTTCATATACTTCTTTTTTATCAAATTTTAAATATATAAATAGAATCGGATCGTTTCTTTTTTGTCTCTATTGTGCAATGTAAATAGAAATTCTACGATTACTATGAGCGTTGAACAGTATTCAAGTACAATAGGACCTTTCATTTTTCTTCATAGAGCGTTTCCTTAGTAAATAAGTCACGTGAAGCTTTTCTTTTGCTTAGTTTAGATGAATCAAGATTAATGGTTCGAATGTAGACAAGACAAGATGTGCATTCGATCTATTGACTCGATGTCCACACGTCTCTTGTTCGAATATGAAAGACAACAACAGCATGAGATGTCACGTTTCTTACCGTTTGCACAATATGCATATCGTTTACAATCAGTCGGATGAGCTATATAGTCGTTATCAATCGATCGGCATAAATATTCGAATATTGAATCACTTATTAGTGGATAATTTGAAGGATATTTTCCTCGATTGAAACCATCACCGGCGGATGATGAATGAATTGGATATTCAAAATCTTTTGCAAGAAAAAGATTGAAAACAAAATTTGAAAAATATTGAAATGTTACCAGGAGGATGATAATGTCCGTTTGTTGACATAGTTGGTGGAAGAGCATCTTCATAAGATGTTTGACTACAGTTGACCTAATACAACAAAGAAGGCTTTTTAGATTTCTCAAAAACTTTCAAAAAAAAAAAGAAATTCAAGATTTTACATTCATTGCCCAATCACATTCGTTTTTTATTGGATTGAATAAAAGATCTTCTTTACAAGCTTTTACTGAATGTGTCGAACCAACACAAATATGATAGATCCAGCAATCTTTTTTATCCGGGAAAAAGCCATCTTTGACACACTTGAACGTTTCGGATTGTATTAATTGAATAATAACTAGAACTAGTTTATAAAGATATGTTATCGGGTATGATAAGAAAAATTAAAAGTTACTTACGAATTGTTACAAAGTAAAATAGACGTCGATCTGACTGATTAAGCATGATGATAATCTAGCACTCATCGTGATCATTATTAAAATAACATTTTTATTGTTCGTTGTGAACATTTATTTCAATCATTTGATTTTTATATTTCCAATGTTACAATACCATAGTCTAAAAGAAAGAATGTGGAGACAAATTATCGTATCGTAGAGCTTGGTCAAGAAAAAAAGAGCATCAAACCCATTTATGCTCTCTGTTTCTCGTTTCTCGCTGTCTCGCTCTCGCGCTCTCTCTCTCTCTCTCTATCTGTGTTTGTCGTATGAACGAACAAACAAACGAACGAAACGACGAGAAAAAGAAAAAGTTATTTAAATAAATGTTAATACCTGCACCAACACCGATCAGGAAGTAGAAAGAAGAAGGGCGATGACCTAAATTGTGTATGGGAAGAGAAGAAGAAGAAGAAGAATAAGAAGAAAAAAAAACTATCGATATAGATCGAAAAAAAAGAAGACAAGCTGATGATAAACTCGATTCATTCTTGAAAGTAATCTTTTATTTCTTGCATAATTGAGCAAGAAAAAAAACAACATACAACGAAATAAAACCTCGAACATTGATTACGAAGGATATCCATTGTGTTTAAGTTTCATTGATTAATTAAAGAGCAAAATACGGTCTTAGATGAAATTTTTTTATGTTCAACATTCGACAAAAGATAGCGTTAAAAGAAGGACGACAAGTGCGTGATTAGTCAAAGGTCGATTACGTAAAGATTTTTCCTTTTAACTATAAAAAAAAATTACTTACGTGTGTGTATATATGTATGTCCTCTTTATGTCATCTCAAACACAATCTTTAGTTATTGTAATGAGAATAAGAATGTCTTTGTTACAACAAAGTAAGGGTCAATTTTTCCCCTTATTCGCAAAGTATCACGCCCAAGGATTAAGGATTGTGGTCAAAATGTGAACATAATTAATCAAAGTAAATTTGATCATTTTTGTTTTTTTCGTATTCTATTCAACTATGAACGATTAAATCTTGCAATCAGAACGATACGAAAGATGCATCGAAAACCAAAGGAGAACAACAATGATTATTATTTATCTATTTGGTTTTTGTATGTTTAGATTTGTTTTAAACTACAGACGAAACTGAACAGTCATGCATTGATGATGAATGATAGAGTTTACTCGATAGAGATTATACACACCTTTTTGATAAAGAATTTTAATCCAAAATGATCTATCGATCGGTCATTTCGTATCTAACCATTTTACGTGCGTCTGTCATCGGCGTTTAACAAAAAATCAATAGAAGAAATGATCATTATTTTAAACAAACTACGATTATGATATAGTTAGTTTGACGAATTTTCTTAGTAAGAACTCCAAGGCTATTGTTTTGCTTATCCTAAATCGAATAGTAAGAAGAATTATACAATCTTTTTCTTTTTCTTTTCGAGGAGGCTGAATTGATTTTTTTTATGCAAATTATTCTGTGGCTTTCGTATTATCTTCAAGCTTACATAACCTTCGTAACATCGGTGTTAGGATTTTCTTTTCTCATTGAAAAATTGGCGATCGTTATTATTCAATGTGAAGTTTCTCTTCTTCTTCTTCTTCTTCTTCCAAGAAGATAAACAACTATTGACTTATTGAATATAATTTCTTTCTTGAGCTACAACAATCCATATTCGTTCTAAATAAGTTTATGCAAAAGCGAAACAAAAAGCACAACAAAACATACGGAAAAAAAAGAAGAAGTTAGATCCAACTAACGGCAAGATTAAATTATACAAGATATTCAAATAAATTCGAATGGGAAATGTTTTCTTTTTCAAAATGAACTATTACTGTCGTTGCTGAAGATGCTCAGTTTTTCCACTGCATCCATTAGTTGACGTTGTATTGATTTGTAATTTGGATCGGACGGTTTCATTTGTTCAAGACGATATTCTAGTCGATCTCTACAATCGAAAAAGAAATTTTTGCATGAGAAAAAACTGACATTGCGGCGTAATTTAGCTGTAACAACTGGCAACTATAGAAAAGTCAACATTCTAATTAAAAAGAATTATTCATACTTATGAGATTTGACTACAGCCATTTGTGATTGTTTACTTTCTTCATTTAATTTTTTGTGCTCCATCAATAGTTGATTCTAGAAATAGACGTTTTAATTTTATTTACAACACAGTAATGTCATACTTGTGATGGTATTTCCCAAAAATCTTGATCATCTTTCATTTCAGCTTCACGAGCTTCAT
Organism: Rotaria socialis; assembly: GCA_905331475.1. Taxonomy (NCBI): domain Eukaryota; kingdom Metazoa; phylum Rotifera; class Eurotatoria; order Philodinida; family Philodinidae; genus Rotaria; species Rotaria socialis. The sequence goes on along the minus strand of CAJNYU010000512.1, from coordinate 89,314 downwards.
CAAGCCGTTCGAATATAAATTCATTAACAAGATGATGATTTAATAATAATTTTCGTACACAATCAATACTATATAAAGCAATTTTAGTTTCATTTCCACGTAAACTCGTTTTTCTATTATCATTAATTGATGTCATATATTTTTCTAAACTAGCACAAAGTACAGCATTGCTTAATGGTGTTAAATACACAGGTGAAAATTTATAAAGCAATGCCTAACGAAAATAGAAGAGAAGGAGAAAATTTAAAAGACAGCTGCACATTTATTTCAACGTACAAATCGTTGAATAGTACTTTCAGATAATGATGGACGAAACAGATCACTAATAGAAAACCATGGCACCATCACCCAATTTTTATATCGTGCAAAAATCAATTTTTTATCAGATAAAAATGGTATATCAATAATTCGTATGCATGGTAAACGACAGTCTAAGTGGCATTGTTGCTGTTTTTCATATTTTTTTCGTTGCTCTTCTTTTTGTTGTCGTTGATTTGCTTTTAATTCTTCAGCTAAAAGTCTTCGAAGAGAACAAACAAAAAAACAATATCAGGAGAGAATAAAATATTTAGTTTTTAACTTACTCGCCTTGAAGGTTAAATTCATGAATGATGGCTAAGACTGGCTCATGAGTAGTCGGATCCAATTCTTCAGGCTAACCAAAAGACACAAACGGCTGTACCAATATTTTCACGTTTTCGAAATAAAAAAAGTTTACTTTAAGTGTTTTACAATCATCAACGGGTATTGCGATTTTATGATAGAGTAAAAAATCATTAACACAGACAAATGTATCGTGTGTTACAAATAGATTCACAAAATAGGAGCCATTCGGTGAACAATCAAGTACTTCGACTTCGGCTGGAACATTATCAATGACATTGCGAAACGTTTTGATGGCATCTGTAATGCTGGGTCAATATATAATCAATTAATCAACATATACGGTATATTGAAAACACAGAATCATGCGGATTTGTTTATTCAAACTTACATTCATTCCATAAGCTATTTTTTTCTGGTTTAGCAGGCGCTATACCAGCTAGTCGACATGGTACACTACGAACGCATTCTTGACGAAACGGTAAAATTATATGGCGTAGCTTTGAACGTGGTACACATTCTTGCCATGTACCTATATCAACAAGAAGTAAACTGCATTGATCACTTTCAGGATAATATTCAAGTAGTTGTGCACGATTCCAAACGTCCGATTCGATTTCATCTCGTGCTACACAACATAAATTAACACGTAAAGCTGCTTTTGATATAACAAGACGTTGAGCGTCAAAACATCGATTGTAAAATTCACTAAAATATAGGACACGAACAAAGAAGAGCTTTTTGTATGTCTTGTTATGAATGAAATATGCTAGCGCAATCTGTGAGTAAGATTCACAACTTGATTTAGTAGAAACGACAAAACTATGAATACATACTTCATTTTTGAAAAAAAATTATCACTAAAAGTAAGATCATCGATTGTTTGCAAGAAGAAACTATGCGGATGTCTTGCTGAGACAACAATGACATTCTTACAAAATCGACCTAAATGTGATTCATATGTAAAACCATTTGAAAAATCATCGACTAGAAAAAGAAAAACAAAATTTGTCATAAATTATTTCGTAGAATTCTGGAATAAATTATTTTACTTGGAATGAAATCGTCATTGGGTATCATTGGTAGTTTTAATACTGATCGTAATTCTTTCTAAATGTAAAACAAAATGTAAAAAACCTAGTGAAAAATAGTAGATAATCGGATTACTCGTTGTTCTTTTTCACGAATAGGATTGATGATAGTGACATGCATCTCTTTACCACGATAGGATCCTACTGAATGTTGATTATTGACTTGTAGATCTGTAGATGGGGAAAGATTTATCGTTGAGTTAATAGGCGAAAATCAAGTACTGACTACTGGAAATTGAAGTGCCGACAGCGGCATTTAATGGTGATGTATTTGAAGAAAAGCGGTGCGTCATTTTTAGAAAACGGAAAATTTCCAACGCTATAATCTTATCTATAAGAAAAATAGAATATATATTTATTTTAATAATAAAGTACGTAAAGCGAACGAGATTATCTTTTTATTGAATACACATGAAAAATTAGATAATTAACATAATAAGTTTATAAAAAAAAAGGGGGAAAATAAGTATCGTCACTGATTAATCTAAAATAAAAGCAAAAACATTATCGAATTGCATAAAATATATCTTTATACTTGATCAATAGCCTCAATTTGTTTAACTGGACGTTGAGCACGTCGACACGGATAACGACTTGGCTTTTTTGATCGCGAATTTAATGGTTGTGATTCACAGCTCGTACCATGAGAACCTGCTACTCAAATATAGCACAACGATTAAAAACAAAATTTTTAATCAAATGAACATACTTGATGTATTACTCTCCGATGTTACACCAGCTAATGATGGAATTAATAATTGTGTTGAATCGTTTTCCATTAATATTCCTTGACCGTTCGATGGACTAGCTTGTGTAAGAGTGACCATTGGCAAATGATTTTTACCTAATCAAGCGAATATAAGCAACGCAACAAAATTTCTAATAAAACAAATTACTTGATTTTTTCGATTTCAACGTTTTTCTTTTCGAGATTAACGACGGATCATTGATTTCATTCTTAAAATAGAGAATAAATTGATTTTTTCGTCTTTATTTTCAAGTACATACTTCTTTATTTTTTGATGATTTTGCCATTGCTTTATTTTGTTTATCACTGCATGCACTTCTTGTACTGGCTGCTGATTCGGTACGATCTCGCGTTTTTCGTTTTGATCGTTTCGTTTCCAAATATTGGTTCTAAAATATAATTTTCATGAGAAATCGATGAACTAGAATAATCTTCTTACAGCTTCATGAGGTATTGTACGTTTCTTTGGCCATTCATTGTCATTAGTATCTTTTGGTGGTATTAACGATAGTTCACTAATGTTTGCTTCATGCATAGCAAGCATTTCAATTTGCAATGAGTCGTATCTCATATGAATTGATTTTAAATCTTGCTTTAATTGAATGATATCTTGTTGTGTTTTTTTATTTAGATTTTGTTCTACTTTGATTTTTTCTTCATAGGAACGAACTTTTCTTTCAGCTTCTTGTTTTCGATATTCTTCTAAGACAAGATCACGTTTTATGCGTTCAATTTCATCCATTAACGATTGTATTTGTTCATCATATTCATCTTGATGCTGACGATTTTCTTCCATCTTTTTACTATATTCCATAGTAACGCGTTGAAGTTTATGATCGATTGATTGTAATTGTAAACTTAAACATTCATTGTCAAGGATGAGACCATCACGATCGTGAAGTTTTTCTTGCAACATTTTTAAAGTTTCATCTTTTGTACGTAGTTCGTTTCGCAAAGAATCGACTACTTGACACATCTTAATCAAAAGAAAAGTTCGCAAGAGAAAATGAGACGATTTCGATGATTAAATTTCCAATGGATTCACACAATCGGTCATTCAATTGTCGATGTAGAAGAAAATATGTAATCGATCCCTTACCGAATGATTTTCTTCAGTCAGTATGTCGATTCGTTCACGTTGACCAAGTAAACATTGCGTACTATTGATGCGTTCTTGACTAAAATTCTTGTCAGGATAAGAACATGATAAAATTTAATTCGACTTACTGCCTTTCAATGATAAATTTTCGTCGATTCGATGCTTGTTTTTCAAGAATATCCAATGCTTTCTTCGTACAAAATTTCCAATAATCTATCTATAGAAAATAATAACACCAAATCTCATCTTTTTTTTGTTATAAATAAATTAAAAAATGTCCTACTGATGTCTCATTCATGGGTACAGCCGGAGAGGTATAATCTGATGCTGTTGAAGGTAAAGTGTCCAATATGAAAGGAGCACTTTCTTGAATAGTATTTGGTTTTATCACTGATGTTTGATCTGCATATTCGAAAAAAATAAATAATACACTTTCGCATTATATGTACTGCGTTCTATTGAACATCAAGTCATTGTGATTACCTGTCTTTGGAATTTCATTGTTAACATTCTCTTCAGTAGGAATATCATTTGGTTTATTTTTATGACGTAATCGTTTTGGTATTTTATTTTTTAGTCTACGTTTACTGTTAGATTCACTAGTACTTACAGATTCCGGTACCATCGTTGTCGTCTAGAAAATCCGATAGATAGAAAAAAAAATTGCTTGTTCAACAGGCGTTAAATCATATCCAAGGATTATACATTCACAACCAATAAGAAATATTCGACAAATACCCATATAAGTGTATAAAGATTATGTCGAACAAACTAACATGAAAAAAAGTTCATCGATGATGCACTTTAATTTTCACGTTATTGGTTTATTATATTCAGTACTAGTAATATGAACCAATAATATAAGAGCGGTAATTATACTGTAATACGTTTCACTGAATAACAGTGCTCAGTAGGTTAAATCGCATTATATTCCATGAGAATTAGTTTACAATTGACCTATCTTAAATATATGTGCTAATGGAAAAGTTCTATGCATGTTGTTGTCATGAAATTCTTATTCATTCTGTCGTTTTCCATTATCGATAAGATGACAAAAAAGCTATTTGATCCAAATGATCATTATATAATATTGTGTGGATGTGCGTCGTCTGGCAGACAAACGCTCACTCGATATTCATTGGATTTAGATACAGTTATATATAATGTTTCAAAATATGAGTGCACACAGTCTGTTTAAATGAAGCTATGACCATGAGCTATCAGATGATATACAATATGTATGCATGATTGAATCGTTTTGTGTTTCAAAAGACATTGATTTTCTGCTCACCGTCGAATTTTTTCAAGAAAGCGAAATGTTTCATCGTCTACTTACAGATGTTTATTAATGAATTTAAAAAAGTGATAAAGCCAAAAGTCTTATCAACTTGTACTACAAACTCTGAAAGTTTCGTTCGATTAAGAAAAACTTGTGTATCTTGGGGGAGAGACCCATGAAAACCCCCTAAAATGATAAAAACAACACCACGTATCAAGACTGAAGATCTTCGTTTGAGTGGATAGTATCTATGAAAATTTTGAATAACAAGAGACACATAGCTTACTTCATAATGTACCTCTCTCCATGGTAATCACTATGTTGATTTGAATTCATCGTTGGTTATTATCATTGTCATAGCTATCGATGTTAGTCTATGATAAAATATTCTTCATCGAAATAATGCCATTCGAAAGCTTATCAGAAAAAGTTTACCAGCGAGTGTGTGTGTGTGACCTAGATTTTCTTCAAACTCGTGCTTCCAGATCTGAAGCTCGAAACTCTTATGCTTAGCTAGACTAGTCTATATGAATTGCAAAAACAAATTTGTCTTATACAAATCCTCAGCTACATTCTAAAATCTCTACTCAAAATAATGATGATATAAGCCAGTGAAAATATATGTAATCGAATTCTTTGCTCACGATACAAATGTCCCCCCTGCGACGGCATAACGTCACCTGTATTATGTGCTGATACTAATTATACTTGTACATATATTTTTTTCAATATAGCTTCTTGATTCTTATTGTCTAGCTACTACCCGCGTCTTTACTTTTACTGTGTCTTTCTTTTTTCATTAGCTTGTTACTTTTCTTGGTTAGTTGGTTCTATTATAATCAACTCCTTTTTTTCTTTTTTCTTCTACGTGACTCTAAAACTTCTTCTTCTGGAAGTCTTGTCAAATCGTACAACTTATCCTTGTTGTATCAGTAGTGTCAAACTTGAATTCAGTTGAAAATTTCAACTTTCAACTTATGGCGATATACGTGTAAGTCGCTATTCTTCAGAATGCTATTGGTTTAAAAATTGAAAATTGAAATTTTCAATTGAATTCAAGTTTCAA